>CM033622.1:37292596-37648303 GCA_019453435.1 Rhinogobius similis | reverse complement strand
TCTGGGTTAAGGTACAGGTCACGTGGGCGCCTCCTGGTTAAGGTCTGCGGAGAGGCGACTCTGGATTAAGGTCTGCAGCCAGACGCCTCTCAAAAATACACTGGCTTTAGAAACAGTGGGCTAAAACATCACTTAATGTGTCTGATACTGAGAGTGATGCTTTGTTCTGTGGAGGAGTTTAAATATTATATTATAACAAAGAATTAGGCTGTTTTAAGTAGGCCTATTATATAAAGGTAATGATTGACTCCAAATTCACCACTGTATACATACAGCCTATTAATACAGGCAGTGTCAGACTAAACTGTGTTAATAAAAAAAAGAATAAAAGTTAGATGATTAGTGTTGGATTGAGATCAGTTTGGATCAGTATCATAAATTACAAACTATAAAATATCATACCGGAAGCCAAACACAGCACAGTTAAATATGATAATAATGTTTGGTTCTGGTTATTTAACATTTCAAGAAATTAAAGTCATGTCTAAAATATGTAATCTTTTCCTAAATATGTTTGTTGTTCCAAAAATTGCTAGATGTTTGCGATAAGATCTTAAAGGTTCCCATAAAGGTCTTAAAATTGACTCTGGGTTCCCTGCATATGTCCTGCTTATGATCCACTTCATCGTTAATTTACTGTACAAACATGTTATACACACAAGTACCATTATTTTCTGCTCATTATTTTTGGTAAGTGTTATTTAAGACAATCTATCAATTTTATGAGAGAAAATCTAAAAGTTTAAAAGGACTAGATTCACTTACAGGCGACCTCCAGGTAAAGTCTAATAGAAAGGAAAGGAATCAAATGTTAAATTGACCAAGTATTGATGTTGAATATATTTAAATAGTCTTGACTGTTGACAGAGGAGTACCACAGTTCCCCACCTACAACTGGGACGGCTGAGAGCAACCGGGCCGGGGCAAGTCCATATGGCGTCAGTTAACTATCTTTAAGTTGAGCGCGCGTATACAGCATAAACGAGCGCATTCACAGGAATCGAGGGCGCATTCACAGGGATCGAGGGCGCACAAACTGAAAGTGAGAGGTGAAAATGTTAACTCGAACGCAAAAACTGTTGTCGTTGTTGCCAGCGCCCGGTGTTAAACAGCTCCGCGCTCTGTTTTCAGTCCAGCGCGCTCTCTCTCCTCCATCCTGCGCCCGCTCGGTTTTTTTGGTAAACAGAGAATACGTCATCAAAAACAGACTTGACAAGACGATCACAGATTCAGCGATAAACGTCAAGAAAAGACTTGAATTGACTTCCGATCGTCATGGACAACTCAAATGTAAGTTTATTCTTTCTCACACAGATTTCAATTAAAAAGCAGAAGTAGTTTTAATGTCCAATCTTTTTATTCAGTTTTATTCTACATGAGATAATAGAGTTAGGGATAGAGCGTCAAAAAACAGCCGTTGCCATAGAAATCCGCCATGTTTGCAGCTGGTGTGCTAAACTTTCATAGAGAAACGCCAGGCCAAAACGATGTAAAAAAAAAAAGAGGACAAAACATCCATGGAAGAACCTGATAAACTTCTCAATGATAGGAGAAGGTATCTCAAATCACTGGCGATGCCGCATCAATCAGGATGTACTCTTGATTGCAGACGCCTCGAGATAATCCAGATCCACTGAGGGCTGATGCATAGCCCACTGAAGTCTTGTATCAGTAGGCGTTCCAGTATTTCATTAGAGAACCTCCTAAAAAATAGAAGGCTCATGTGTTACAAGACAAACAGATATCATTATCATATATATACATATATATATAATATATATGTGTGTGTGTGTGTGTGTTAATTTCAAGAACTTCAATCTATCTTTTTTTTTGCTTTGTTTTTATTTTATATATTACAATTTAGCTCTTTCTGCATTTTGCAAGGTGACCGCTGGCCCGGCAACAGAACCATAGAACTATAATACATCCATGAACAGAAACGTACCCGTGATGGAGCTCGGGATCGTGACGGTCACACATAACAGAATTTTCATTTAGCCCAAATGTTAAATCAATGGAGATTTAACTTTAGTGTTATTTCAAAAGTATTCTAACACTAAATATTGATAAATGTATTTACTCAGAAGTGACCCAGAAAGTTTATCAGGTTCTTCCATGGATGTTTTGTCCTCTTTTTTTTTTTTTTTACATCGTTTTTGGCTCATGTTTCTCTATGAAAGTTTAGCTTTCACCAGCTGCAAACATGGCGATGGATTTCTGTATGTAACAACTTGGCTGTTTTTGGACGTTCTATCTCGAACTCTATTATCTCATGTAGAATAAAACTGAATAAAAAGATTGGACATTAAAAACTACTTGCTGCTTTTTAATTGAAATCTGTGTGAGAAAAGAATAAACTTACATTTGAGTTGTCCGCATGACTTGATCGGAAGTCAATTCAAGTCTTTTTCTTGGCGTTTATCGCTGAATCTGTGATCGTGTACATTGTCAAGTCTTGTTTTTGATGGCAGCGACGATTCTCTGATTTCCCAAAAACACCGGCGGGCTGGGATGGAGGAGAGAGAGAGCGCGCTGGACTGAAAACAGAAGCGCGTAGCTGTTTAACACCGGCGCTGGCAACAGCGACAAACAGCTTTTTTGCGTTGAGTTAACATTTTCACCTCTCACTTTCAGTTTGTGCACCCTCGATCCCTGTGAATGCGCCCTCGATTCCTGTGAATGCGCTCGTTTATGCTGTATACGCGCGCTCAACTTAAAGATAGTTAACTGACGCCATAAGTCCAGTGCTTGGTCCATTCAGTCAGAATGAAAAGGTAAATGAAATGTAGCTCTTCATTAAAACACGTGTCACAGTCCAACATGTGACATGCGTTTTGTCTGTGTGTGTCACCTGGTTGTGGTATGGTTTATACGGACAGTGTTTTTGAAGGACTCTCCTTAAGGGCTTTTCAAAGTATAGGTCAATATACAATCTGAATGTGTTTGTCTGTGTGTGTATCACCTGGTTGTGATATGGTTTATATGGACAGTGTCTTGTAAGGACTCTCATGAAATGCTTTTCAAAGTGAAGATTTGTATAAGGCCTAATTGTGTGTGCAAAATTAAGCAACGAACCACCTAAATTTGTCTTAGTGGGACCAAACGGGTAAGAGGGTCCATCCTCCAGGAAGGGCTGATGTTGGCATCACTTTGGTTGAATTCTGAATTTGGTCTGGTATTAACAGTATCAACAGGAGTAATATTCAGATGTTTTTTTCTTTTTTTCTGTTTTAGGGAACCACTGAAAATGATGAGGTTCATCTCATCAGTTCAAGTGAAATGGATCCAGTGGTCCGTGTTGAAAAGGTACAGTATATTGTGTGACATGTTAGTATTGGTTTATCCCTTTTAAGTGTGAATTTCAAATATCAAGTGCAATCAGTCATTATTGAATATTATTGCGCTGACAAATTTAAACTGCTGTCTAGCCAACTGTAAATTTTCTATATATAGTCCAAGTCTATTTTACCTTATTTTATTCTTAATTTTATACCTTCCTTTATATATTTTGCAACTATTTTGTTCATTGTTATATGTTGCATCTTACGCCAAAGCAAGTTCCTAGTTTCTGAATTTTGTTCACTGACAATGGCAATAATCCTTTTTCTGATTCTAATTAACATAAATTATGACCCAACAGTGTCAAAATCATCAGCTTGTGTGCACAAAAATGTCATCCTTGGACAAGAGCATCCAGTGTTTGGGACCCGTGTCCTTCAAGTGCAAAGGTGAGACAGTGTTCAGTGGTGCACTGTGAGGCTCAAAACTCGAGGGACCGAGGTTTTTCTGTGGCTCCTCCCAAGCTCTGGAACAGTCTGCCACTAAATATTTGAATGGCACAGTCATCACTGTAGTGTCACCTCTTAGCACTGGCCTTTAATACCTGTAAATGTGCTGTACAATTATACGTGACTTGACTCAGGGCGGTGGGTGGACCTGCACTCTTTAGATAAACCCTGTGAACAGGTCCACCTGAAAGGGACGCTGTCCAATACAACAGTCCAGAGAGGAATCTTCCTCTGTGAAGATGATCATGTTTGTGTGTGTGTGTTGTTTGTTGTGTTGTGTTCTGTCATATTGACACATGCATTGATCATTTTTTGTCAATTTAATTTAAATCAGGCATGTCCAAACTCAGGCCCGGGGGCCAAATGCGGCCCTCAGACCAATTTTTCTTGGCCCTTAGGCTTCCTGGTGAACTGGCCCACATTGTCCTGATAAGTACTATTTACAGCACATTTCAGATTTTCTACAATTCCAACCTAAATAACTAACATTTTGGTGCAACACAGACCTGATATCAAGACACTGAGACTGAATGTAGATGCGGTGGTGCTTAAAACATCAGATAAATGCATTTTTTTTTTACATTTCGGATTGATTTGTGGCCCTCCGCTTGATCTATGTTTCAATATGTGGCCCTCTGTGGAAAAAGTTTGGACACCCCTGATTTAAATTCAAGAATGGAGGTGGTTTTGTGTGTAGTTCAACATCACTATAGCCTCAGACACGCACTACATTCATTTTAGTGTATGGTCTGTTTTACTCCGGTCATATTTTCGCAATGTTCTGTCATATCTTTTTATGGGACAATACTATAAAAATGAAACTTGCTGAGAAAGCTGAAGGCAAAGGTGATGGACTGGCCATGTCCCTTAACCCTTTTGAGCACCTGTGGCACACCCTTAAAGTGTGTATGACAGGCTACAGCAACAACTACAACAACAACAGTTTCACACCAATCGAGTAGTAGTTTGTGGGAAAATGTTGAAAAATCTGCTGAAAATTACAGGAAGAGCTGATGAAATCACACTGGGGAGACTCATTCCATCCAAAGGTTATGTATAATTCACCCAAAATAAGCAACCTTGTTTTTTACCCTTAAAGCATGAATTCAACATCATGAAGGAGTGGCAGATTTCAGTAGAAACCTGTGCAGCTCTGGTGAATATCAAGCCCATAGAGGCACCTGATGTATCGTCCTCCGTCAAATCTACACGTGCTGCACACCTCCCCGATGCACACGGCGTCCAATCAGAAAGCTTGGCATGTTTGTGCTCCTAAGTGCAAAAGTCGCCTCGCGTCGAGGTGCCGTGGACTACAAGAGCTGTGACTGGTTGATCCAGAGTCCACACAGACTAAATGATAAACTTGCTGAGGTTTGGGACAGAGATATTTGTACATGAGCCCATTGTGATCATTTATCGTACTGCTAAAAATATTTATGCATTGATTTTATAGATGAAAGTGTGTGAAGTGATGCTGAAGCCAAGGACAGTGAGAATGAGTCTGATGATGGTGTCACAGCAGCAGTGTGTGGAACTAGTGAAGCTGTAGATTCTGCTTCACGGTCTACATCACAGAACAGGTCCATACTGCAGATTATGGTAAGTGCCTTATGTTATACTCTTGTTTCTGTAAATCAAATGTATTTCGCCATGAAATAAATATTTTTCCCCTTATGTGTTCAGCAGAATCTGTGTCAACAGTGAATGAGACTGTAGCCAACTCTGAAGGTATGACACGTGAAATTATAGAGCTGCTTTAGTCCTGCCTTAGACGTGATCCAGTCCTCCTCTTAGTCTTGGTTTAGTCCTGCTTCAGTCCTAGTTTAGACCTGCTTTAGTCCTGCTTTAGTCTTACTTTAGCCATAGTTTAGACCTACTTTACTTCTGGTTTAGTCCTACTTTAGTCCTGCTTTGGTCTTACTTTAGTCCTAGTTTAGACCTACTTTGGTCTTGCTTTAGTCCTGCTTTATTCCTAGGTTAGTCCTAGTTTAATCCTGCTTTAGACCTTTTTTAGTCTTGCTTTAGTCCTAGTTTAGACCTACCGTGGTCCTGGTATAGACCTACTTTAGTCGTAGTTTAGTCCTGCATTGGTCTTGCTTTAGTTCTAGTTTACTAGTTTAGACCTGCTTTAGTCCTGTTTTAGGCCGGTTTCTGTCCTGCTTTAGACCTGCTTTAACTACATAAGTCTTACTTTAGTCCTAATTTAGACCTACTTTAGTCCTACATTGGTCTTGCTTTAGTTCTGCTTTAGTCCTAGTTTAGACCTATTTTAGTCCTGGTTTAGTCCTGCTTTAGTCCTAGTTTACTCCTACCGTGGTCCTAGTTTAGACCTACTTTGGTCTTGCTTTAGTCCTAGTTTAGTCCTGCTTTAGTCTTGCTTGAGTCCTACTTTAGTCTTAGTTTAGACCTTCTTCAGTCCTGGTTTAGTCCTGCTTTAGTCTTAGTTTAGTCCTAGGTTAGACCTACTTCAGTCCTGCTTTAGTCTTAGTTTAGACCTACTTTACTCCTGGTTTAGTCCTGCTTTAGTCCTGCATTGGTCTTACTTTAGTTCTAGTTTAGACCTGCTTTAGTCTTGCTTTTAGTCCTGCTTTAGTCTTGATTTAGTCCTGCTTCAGCCCTGTTTTCGGCCTGTTTTAGTCCTGCTTTAGTCCTAGTTTAGACCTACTTTAGTCCTGCATTGGTCTTGCTTTACTCCTGCTTTAGTCCTAGTTTAGACCTACTTTACTCCTGGTTTAGTCCTGCTTTAGACCTACTTTAGTCCTGCATCTGTCTTGCTTTACTCCTGCTTTAGTCCTAGTTTATTCCTAGTTTAGTCCTGGTTTAGACCTGCCTTAGTCTAGGTTTAATCCTTCTTTAATCCTGCTTTAGTTTAAACAGGAGTTTGTGGCAGTGGGTAAATGTCTGACACATTTTCTTTTCTTTTCTCTTTTTGACTCTGTCTCGTCTTTTTCTACAAACAGGACAAGATGCTGGTCCAGAAGAAGTGACAAGAGGAGCCCCAAAGAAGGTCTAAGGCTGAGGTCAACGCAGTCATGTGGTATTTTAAAGATCACATAACCACAAACTGGCCACCAAACCTGAATGCACTCAAGGGTCTGTGTCAGCCCAAAGAACAGAGCAAGATGTAAGGGACTTTGTTAAAAATTGTTAAAAAAGGCAGTTACAGAAACAAAATCTGTAAATCCACAGATTTTAATGTGCAAATTATACTTAAGTTGCAGCTTTCTCTGCAGCTCCAGTAAAATTAGGTTTTATTTTATTAATATAAATGCACTTATTATTAAAGTATTTGATTTGCAGAGTGAAAAGTGTTCCAGACTGCCAAGAGAACTTTAAACATTCAGCGCAAACATAGAGGGCAGAATGTACAAGACAAATGTGTGTTTTCTTATCTTAATGTTAAAATCTCTGTTCTGTAAGATGTTCTAAAATTTTTCTTTTTATGTTAAATTATATTTTAGAAGGAAGGCTAATGTAGGTTCTTCTGTTGAAGATAACGTTCTTGTGTTTGTGACGTTCATAATTGCATAAACACCCACAAACATGGCTAGTTTGAAAGGAAAAAGAAATGCTAAAATGCTGTAAATCCACCGGCAAATGTGGGGTTTTTGGTTTGTTTACTCAGGATTAAATGCATTCATTTTTATGCACTGCTCTTTTGTATTTATTATGGATGTATTTTTGTTTATATATATTTTTTATTACAGACTCTATGGGGACAGTATTTCAACTGCAAAAGCAAATTCTGAAAAATAACCTGACCTGTCAATGCTGTGTTGTCATGTTGTGTATTTATGTTAATTCATGTTAATTTGAACATGACGTCATGGTCCGGAAAATGCTATTTCCTGTCTCCCATCAGCTCGACTCCGGGCAACTCCTCCGCGTCCTCCCAACACATGTCCAGCTCGAATGCTGGGCGTGAGCTGGGAGGCTGCTGCACACTTCGAGCCCGAACGTTGGTTGTGACCGGGGAGATGGTCCCGCAGTGGCGCAAATGCCCTCGCCTCGGTGCCCCAGGCCAGGCCCGTCTGTGCTGGTCCTGGGCTCGTCAATGGTCCGGCACGTGAGAGTGAAGAAAGACACCTCCTGTCACCCAGGTGCTTTCGTGAAGGACATTAGAGACTCCGCCCCTACCATCCTCCGCCACCACCCATCAGTCTCAAAATTTGAAATTCACATCGGAACTAACGACCTCAGATTGCAACAGTCAGACTCTTTTGGACGATTTTAAACCCTCATTTCCGCAATTCACAGTTTTGACAAAAAATACAGACCTTTCCCACCACCTTGTTTTGGAGATATCAAATTCAGCCGTCTTAGACATCTACACATAATCCTCATGACATACTGTAGAGACAATAAAATCCCATATGTGGACAATTTTCTAACATTTTTTAAGAGACAAGAACTTTTTAAAAAGCACCGCCTCCACCCAAACTACTCCGGATCCCGCCTTCTGTCTTACAATTTTGGACCTGCACTACAATCGGTATGACAATATAATCAACTCACCTCATTCCCGTTATCATTAGCAGAGAGCGGCCAATACATAAACCAACCAAACCATCCTTTGCTGACAAAAATAATCTCAGATACCTCCACAAAGTTCAGTCTCAACACACCCCTAGTCCCCAGTCCCCACTCACAATTAACATGGCTCTTTTTAACGTCTGCTCTCTGCTAAACAAATATTTCATTATAAACGATCTAATCTTAGACCATAAACGTGACTGTTTGTTTTTAACAGAAACCTGGCTGGTGCAGATGCACCAGTTGTTCTCACTGAGGCCTCTCCACCGGATTTTAACTTTGCTTTTTCCACCCGAAATGGTAAAAGGGGAGGTGGCACAGCTGCTATAATTTCAAACAATCTGGCCACCAAACCTATTTTAATTCACCAATATACAAGTTTTGAAGATCATGCAGTTGTTTTTAGTAACCCACCAATTTTATCTGTAACAATATAGACCACTGAAAAAGTGCGGTCTTTTTATTTCTCTATTTTCAGAATTTTTATCTTCTATATTATTTTAATTGGTTATTTTAATTTACACATTGATAATAACATAGACCCTGTTTCAAATGACTTTTTAAATATTCTTAATTACATGGATTTTACCCAACACGTCACACACCGACTCACAGCAGAAGGACACACTCTGGACCTGGTCATCACCCATGGCCTGTCCACCAGTGTGTCCTCACAGCAGAAGGACACACTCTGGACCTGGTCATCACCCATGGCCTGTCCACCAGTGTGTCCTCACAGCAGAAGGACACACTCTGGACCTGGTCATCACCCATGGCCTGTCCACCAGTGTGTCCTCACAGCAGAAGGACACACTCTGGACCTGGTCATCACCCATGGCCTGTCCACCAGTGTGTCCTCACAGCAGAAGGACACACTCTGGACCTGGTCATCACCCATGGCCTGTCCGCTAGTGTGTCCTCACAGCAGAAGGACACACTCTGGACCTGGTCATCACCCATGGCCTGTCCACCAGTGTGTCCTCACAGCAGAAGGACACACTCTGGACCTGGTCACCACCCATGGCCTGTCCGCCAGTGTGTCCTCACAGCAGAAGGACACGCTCTGGACCTGGTCATCACCCATGGCTGTCCACCAGTGTGTCCTCACAGCAGAAGGACACACTCTGGACTGTCATCACCCATGGCCTGTCCACCAGTGTGTCCTCACAGCAGAAGGACACACTCTGACCTGGTCATCACCCATGGCCTGTCCTCCAGAGTGTCCTCACAGCAGAACGACACTCTGGACCTGGTCATCACCCATGGCCTGTCCACCAGTGTGTCCTCACAGCAGAAGGACACACTCTGGACCTGGTCATCACCCATGGCCTGTCCACCAGTGTGTCCTCACAGCAGAAGGACACGCTCTGGACCTGGTCATCACCCATGGCCTGTACACCAGTGTGTCTCACAGCAGAAGGACACACTCTGACCTGGTCATCACCCATGGCTCCGTCCACCAGTGTGTCCTCACAGCAGAAGGACACACTCTGACCTGGTCATCACCCATGGCCTGTCCACCAGTGTGTGTTCCTTCACAGCAGAAGGACACACTCTGACCTGGTCATCACCCATGGCCTGTCCACCAGTGTGTTCACAGCAGAAGGACACACTCTGACCTGGTCATCACCCATGGCCTGTACACCAGTGTGTCCGACTGCGAAGTGACACACTCTGACCTGGTCATCACCCATGGCCTGTCCAGTGTCCTCACAGCAGAAGGACACGCCTGGACCTGGTCATCACCCATATGTACACCAGTGTCCCTCTTTGTCTAATTTGTCTGTGTCTGACCATACTGTGTGTTTTTAATATCACTGGTTTTATTGAGAGATGTGAGAACTACATAGGAGTCACATGACCCCTGAAGTGGCTGCAAACTTTATTGAGGTTTTAGAAAAAAGTCCAATTGTTTTACCTGTACCTTGCGATTTTATTACGGACAATTTTAACAGGAGACTACAGTTAGCACTTGATCTCGTTCCTCTCGCCCCTCTTAAAACAAAAAACATATTTTACTGATCATATTTTACTCCCACAGACTCTCTCTGCGAAGCGTTTGCAGACCACTTCATGGGGAAGATAGACACTATCAGATGTAACATTTTATCTAGTCAAACTTCTGTTTTTAACACATCTGATTGTCTGTCTTTACTGGAGGATACGCTGGACTGTTTTGTCCTGGTTAATGCTGAGATGCTTGATAAAGACAGGGGTCTTTCCCACTGCCTTTAAAGCGGCGGTGGTGAGGCCCCTGCTGAAGAAGAGCAATTTAGATTTTAATGATTTTAACAATTACAGACCGGTATCTAACTTACCATTTTTAAGTAAAATTTTAGAAAAACTTGTTTTTACTCAGCTTAATTATTTTTTAAACTCACACAACATTTTTGAGTAATATCAGTCTGGTTTTAGGGTAAACCACAGTACCGAGACAGCCTTGACAAAGATTTTAAATGATTTTAGACTAAGTTATGATTCTAAACAGGTGACAGTGTTGGTTCTTCTGGATCTGAGCGCTGCCTTTGATACAGTAGATCACACTATTCTGTTAAACAGACTCAAGCACCTGGTGGGCCTCTCTGGTTCTGTGCACAGATGGTTTACTTCCTCACAGACAGAACTTTCATGGTAAGTTTAGATACCTGCTCCTCCAGGGTCCCCAGGGTTTGATTTTAGGTCCTGTGCTTTATAACCTGTACATGCTCCCTCTGCTGGTGTCATCAGGAGACATGGAGTCAACTTCCACAGTTATGCTGATGATACGCAGCTTTACATCTCCATGTCTCCTGATGACACCAGGCCAATGGATGCTCTTTTTAACTACATTTTAGACATCAAATCCTGGATGGCAGAAAACTTTCTCCAGCTTAACCATCAGCCCAGAGAGAGAAACTTTTATAAAAACTCCAAGCACAATATTTTAATCCATCAGCACAAGTAAAAAACCTGGGCGTTATTTTTGACTCTGAGCTGACTTTTATTCCACACATCAAGAACATCACAAAAATAGGTTTTTATCATTTAAAGGTCCCATAACATGCAAAATCGACTTTTCAGAGGTTTTAACCTTCCTACAGTGCTATTTGGGCCTCGTATGTGTGTCCAAAGTGGTTTTTTGATTGATTCCCGCATGTTTTCGCTAGAGAACTGTCTTTTCCGTCCCCCTCGGCTGAGCAGCAGACGGGGGCTCCTCACTAAGATGACGCGGCTTCCCATGGATGACGCGGTGTTTAAGCCACGCCTCCAGGAAGCGTGCAGCCGCAGAATAAAAACAGCTAATGCTAATGCTACACAGTAATTACACGATGGATATGACAGATCGAAGAGTTAGCTTGTTATTTACCAAACGGCAACGTCTGTCGTCGAGGCCCTGGAGCACGTCAAACTCCAGGTCAGATCCAGGACGTAGGACTCAGCACGACGCACCGTCAGGACGAGAAAATGTTTATTCCCGTGTTTGTGTATCGCTGTTTACCGGAGCACATGGCGCATGCGCACTATCTCCGCTCTAGGCTTCGGCGCGGGTTGGGCGGGGGAGGCACGCGGGTTGGGCGGGGGAGGCAGCCTGCTCTCTGTTCGGGGGGGTCAGATCTCAGAGTGAGCCGTTTGCTTTTGCAAGGAGGGGGGCCAGTCCAAGAAATGGGTGTTTTTTGGAAACTGTTATGTTATGGATATTGCACAACGCAAAAATGTATCAACAAAGCCCTTAGAATAGACTGTGTAAAGGGGAAAAGAGCAGAATATGGGACCTTTAAAGAAAATAGCCAGAGTCCGCCCCATTCTCGGGCCAACACAGAGACCCTGATGCTTTTATCTCCAGTCGTATCGACTACTGTAATGCCCTGCTCTCCAATGTCAGGACACACTCACGGCGAGGCGTCCTTCCAGTACTATGGTCCTCGTCTGTGGAACGGTCTGAGGAGGAGCTCAGGGCCGCAGAGAACGTTCAGGTTTTTAAGAGCAGGCACAAGATCCACCTTTTTAACTTAGCTTTTGATTAATATTTAATTGTGTATTTATTTATTTATGCTATTTATTGTGTTCACTTATTTTAGGCTTACTATTTTAGATTAATTTATGTCCTAGTTTTACTCTATTTCTACCCAGTTCTCTGTTTGGGGAGGTGGGGTGGGTATGTATTGGTGACTGGTTGTGGGGGAGGTTGGGAGGGAAACAGAAGGTGGAAATGTTTTTAATGCACTGTAAAGCACTTTGTGTTACATTTTATGTATGAAAAGCGCTCTATAAATAAAATTTGATTTGAATAATGAAACTTGAACTTTGATTGAAACTTGATTTATCGCTAATAACGTTCATGAACGCTAAAGAGTATCAATGGGAAGAAAGTAGTTAACGGATGGATGCTTGTAAAATATGGCCATAGACAAATTAGCAAAAATAAGAAATTAATAATAATGACTCCTATTACTATCATTTTTCCTTTTCAAACATGTTATTTTGGTTCCTCATAACATATATTGTATATAAAGCAATCCATGAAGTTAAAGCAAAATTGTGTGCAACCTGCAGCTTGTTTATCAGTCAGATGTTAATTTAACATTCCCGCACACCAGCTTATGCATACATTTACAATTATACGTACATAAACTATAAAGACAAAACACACAGCACAGACCTACAGTTTCAATGCTTTTAATCGAGTTTAAAGTCATCCATTCAGTCTAAAACATTTCCTTCTTTTACAGAATCAGGAAAAATATTCCAAAATAATCAAAAGTTGATTACTAATGGAAAATTATGACTTAATCTTTTTGGTAATGTGATGCGCCTATGTTCACATTCTGCAGATGAGCGCATTAAAAGAGATTTAAAGAGATTTTCTTCTTTCACAGATGTAGGGCTTACGTCTGTCACATTCCTGATCGTCCCAGCACTTCCGGTCTGGTGACAAAGACACACATAATCAAAAGTCTCATCCATTTCCATGGCTTGTCCCACAATCACTCAGGGATACTCACTAAGGAAATTAGTCACAGCACATTTTTGCCCATGGTTGTTAGGTTCTCCAGGACACCAGTTTGTGTAGCCCACAGGTTCACTGTTGATCCAGATCCAGGAATCGGTCTAAAACACCAACACAAGGAGTTTAACAACAATGAAAAGAGAAAGCAAGTCTGGGCACTCCCTCAAGAGAATTTAAAAAATACAGCGCATGTTTTACGACGTCTACAGCCACCTCAGTTGAATGTACCTGCTGTGCCTCTGAGAAGCCGATCCATGCCTCCTTTCCCTCTGTCAGGCCCTGCACAATGTTCTCCTCCTCCTGACTGTCAATGACTGCGAGGTGTCCTCCCACGGCCAGACACTTAAGCTAAACAAGACAGGACAAAGGGATGGTGACAAAGTGAAGGCATTTATTTGGGATATTATTCATCTTCACATCTGTGAAGTTACCTGAGCAGTAGCCCAGGTCACAGGCCCAGGGTAAAACACATAATTGCGTTTAGTGCATGTTTTCCAAGGTCCATCAGCTGAAAACAGAAAACACAATGATTCTCAGTGGCACAAGACAGACTCACCTAAAAATCCTCATATAGATTTATATTGAGCAAAAGAAATGCCACATGCCCTGGAGTACATGTGTCCAAATAAAACATATAAAACAACACACAAATGATGAATGTCAACATAAATAATAACTAATACATACTTACCTTGTCTCCGGGCCATTGCACCACAGAAGAGGACCAACAGAATCAGCAGCTTCATGATGAAAATGAGGCTTTTGTCTTGTAGATAACAAAGGAGAAACCTGCTTCAATGTCTCTGGATCTCAGACTGACTCCTCAACACTCGTCTGCTGGATTTATACTCATCTGTGGCCATGGAATGTGTGTCGTGTGGCTCCGAAGAAGAAGTTTGACCAACTTCTGTTAGAATATGAACAAGCAAGTTTCATGCTTCCTCTTTGTAATTTATGTGTCAAAAGAGTCAAAATACTATCATTCAAGAGCAACAGCTTTGGAAGGCATTATAAGATTAAACCTGGTGAAAACCTAGTATTGGTTTTGTTCTTATCATTAGAGTTAGTAGAGTTTTTTTGGTTTATTTTTCTTTTACCTTTGTCCATATTTCCTTGCTTTACAAATTAAGTTTTATTATATTTCTCTATAATCTGCTTTAGAAATAAAAGCCAGTGTGTATAGTTAAGTCTCCCAGTGCAACAGATTCACTGCAGGGTGAGTTATTGTGTAGTGTAGGCAGTTCAGCTTCAGTTGTGTTTGGAGAATCTGTCCTAACCAGATACTGGAACAACCAGGGAAGTCACATGTCCTTACAGCCATTTAACCCTTGTGTTGTCAATTAAATTCTGCTGCGTTTACTATTCTAAAGAGTGTTATGTAAAGTGTATTGTTTGCATGTGTCCAGATGTCAGCGTTTGCACGTCCTTGTGGTGCAATGAATAATTGTCATTCCAATAGCAATATCAACATTTGTTTTTCTGGCAGCCTTTTTCTAACCTTTTGTTTTTATTTCAGTGTTACTAATTTGGAGGGACTTTTGTCATAGGCCATACCATATACCATTTTCTAAGGCTTATCCGGGGCCAGGTCACGAGGGCAGCAGTCTAAGCAGGGAGGCCCAGACTGCCCTGTCCACGAACATTTCCTCCTACTCTTTCGGTGGGGATCCCGAGGCGTTTCCCAGGCCAGCCGAGAGACAGTCCCTCCAGCGTGTCCTGGCTCTACCCCCGGGCTGCCTCCCTGTGGGACATGCCCAGAACACCTCCCGAGGGAGGCACCCAGGAGGCCAAATGGCTCCTCTGGACGTGGAGGAGCAGTGGCTCTACTCCGAGCTCCTCCCGTGTGACTGGCGTTCCAGTTTTATGGAGCTAAAATCTGGAACAATATCCCCGAAGATGTAAGACAGGCCCCCACACTGCCAGTATTTAAATCTAGGATTAAAACTGTTCTGTTTAGTTGTGCATATGATTAAGGGAATTTGATCCGTATTTTATTGTGTCATGTACATTTTAATGTATTTATTTATGCTCTTATTGTGATTGTATTGTGAGTTTTAATGTGTTTTTATGACTGTAAAGCACTTTGTGTTACTTTTGTATGAATTGTGCTATACAAATACATTTTGATTTGATTTGACTGAGCTCCTCACCCTATCTCTAAGGGAGCGCCCAGCCACCCGGCGGAGGAAGCTCATTTCGACCGCTTGTATCCGCGATCTTGTCCTTTTGTAGATGGCTCATTCCCTGCTGGGATATATAGTTGTAGTTCATTCATTTTGTTCCAACAACTTGGATAAAGGCTTTGATGATTTGAATCTCAGCATATTGTTGTACGACCGGCGCTGGATCGAGGCAACGTCTCCGTTTGGACTGAGAGCCGTAGCAGCCGAGACGGTGTAAGCTCAGCGGCGCTAACATCGGAGCTAATTCTGGTACCTCATGTATGCAAAGGCACTGCATTTATCTAGAGCAGCTCATCGTCACTTTCATCTGATTCTGTTGTAAAGACACCAAATAAATGTACCATTCAAGCTTCAAACGGGGACATTTTTATTTAGTTTGATTCAGTAATAGTGCTATCAAATATTATTTTACACAGACAATTCCTAACATGTCATTGAGAGGCAGACATTATAAACAGATCTATAAAATACGTCCGTGGCTCTGCAATCTGCCATGTCCAAAGCATCTATTTTATGTGCTAAATTTATTAGACATGTAATCATCTGAATATTCTAATTCATTCTCATTTATTACAGTGTGCACCTCTGAGCAGTGACATCTAAATTAGTTTAGCACTTAACAGAAGCCCTCTGAAATGCAACATGTTTTATAATGACCATTTCATTGTAAGATTTGACCACTTATGAGTACAATAATGCAATGAATACAAAAACACAAAATAAAAGGCTCCGCTGCTCCACCGAGACAGGAGATCATTCCTGTCCATCATAATGATTATGTGCACAATCTGGATCTGAAAACATCCCCCAGAAATGTGAGATGAGCTGAAGGCGTCTGGATCATAAAGATGAAGCCACAGGACGAGTCGCTGATGAAGCACAAAGTGCAGCCAGTGATCCAGCAGGACCACGCAGGAAAGACGAAGTTTGTCCTCCGTCTGAAATCTGACAAAGGAGACAAAAGTGTAGAGATTTATACCATGTGGTCCTAACTCATACTTTAATGGTAATAATAATGACACGTCACTGTGGACGTGTTTGTCTGAGCTATAGACTTACACAGTTTATGTCGGGTCACGTTTATTTACTCTGGTCATATTCATCTTTACTGTAAAGCACTGGAGCATCTTGCCCTTATTACACAATTATACCCCAGCTGTGGTTTACACCGGGACAATCTTTACAAATAACGTGTTGTGTGAGTGAAATTATTCTGCACACTCACCTCCAAAAAATAAAGTTCGGCGAAACTGCAGAATCCCTGGTTTTAGAAGCAGAGACCATGGCCTCCTGTGGGGTCCCAGTCAAACTTACAAACTCTGCTCCGCTGAAGAACCAACATGTAAAGTGTTGATGGCGTCCAAACAGGAGCAGCACGAGAGAAGAAACTGAGCCGATGCTAAGATACTAACAACAAAGCTCTGCTCTGACTCCCCCTCTCCTCTCTCCCTCCGGGCCCCCTCTCTCCCCCCCCCGCCCTGGCGGGTGGGTCAGGGGCTCTGGCCTGACATGAAATCTCGCCTTGTGAATCCGATGCGTCCGCAGTGTCCAACCGGAAAATTCAAATGTAGAGGCCACAGTTGAACCCAAAGAGGGTTCCCAAATCATGCAGGTATGGTTTGGGACCCAAAAGTCAGATAGAACATATATGCACTAAACTGACAGAATAACGCCGGGTATGTGTATTAAACTCTATACAAGACCAATTCACACAGTTAATCAGTTAAAAAAATGTGGTTTTGGTGTTTAGTGGCTCTTTAAGTATAATTTAAAAAGAAGCCGTGTGTGCTCAGCTCAGAGCAGGAGTGCTGCCCCTAGAGGTGGAAGTGGGGCGCTTTAAAGGAGTCCCAGAGGAGGACATGTTATGTAAAGTGTGTGATTCATGTTTGGTGGAGGATTTGTTTCGGCAACCTCAAGGTGATATTATGTATTGGTTATTTGAAAAAGAAATGTTTTATGTCCCAACCTTTGTAGAGAAGACCTGGACGTTAAGACAAAATACTTTGTATCCTGAGATAAGTTGATTAAGTTGTGATTATGTTGGACACTGTTTGTTTTGCCAATGACGACATCTTTCTTTGACAAATGTTGATAGTGTCATATAAGCCCATGTGAGTCCATGACACTTAAATAAAAATATTCATTCATTCATTCATTCATTCATTCATTCATTCCTGTGCAACAATGATATTTTGAGTTTAAATATGCATGTACTGTATATCACTGTTATTGTAAAATGTAGAGTGATATAGTATTTGATATTTGACCAAAACTATAGAGAATTAGAGATTGAAATGAGACTCACTAGTTGTATATAATATTTAATTATTGTTGTGCAGGCTAGTTTTTTTGTCAGTTAAGAAGACTCTGGATTGGACAGTGGATTCTCCGTCATTGGAGATGGCGAGCCTGTGCTCAGAACCCAGAACTGAGAACAACGTTCAACTCGTTAGGGTTAGTTTCTTCCTCTTGTCGAATCTACATTGTGGTAACCATCTGAACATACATACATCCATACATCCATCCATCGTCTTCCGCTTATCCGGGGACGGGTCGCGGGGGCAGCAGTCTAAGCAGGGACTCCCAGACTTCCTTCACCCCAGACACTTCCTCCAGCTCCTCCGGGGGGATCCCGAGGCATTCCCAGGCCACAGAGAGACACAGTCACCTCCCAAGGGAGGCGTCCAGGAGGCTCCTGAACAGATGCCCGAGCCACCTCAGCTGGCTCCTCTCGACGTGGAGGAGCAGCAGCTCTACTCCGAGCTCCTCCCATGTGTGAGCTCCTCTATCTCTAAGGGAGCGCCCAGCCACCCGGCGGAGGAAGCTCATGTCGACCGCTTGTATCCGCGATCTTGTCCTTTCGGTCATTACCCAGAGCTCATGACCATAGGTGAGGGTAGGAACGTAGATTGACCGGTAAATCGAGAGTTTTGTCTTTTGACTCAGCTCTCTCTTCACCACAACGGTCTGATACAGCGCCCACATCACTGTAGACGCTGCACCGATCGGCCTGTCAATCTCACGCTCCATCCTTCCCTCACTCGTGAACAAGACCCCGAGATACTTGAACTCCTCCACTTGAGACAAGGACTCTCCACCTGAACAGCCACAACGAAACAGAGCCTTTTCTGAACCTAACTAAAGAAAACTGACTCTGACTAAAAGATTAAACTACTGAGCTCAATAGGACTTGGCGTCACTGAATTGGAGTGAACAAACTGAATTTGTAAACTGTCAAATGCTGCTAAGTTGTACATTTTATTTTGTTTTCTTATCCTGTTAAGACCCACCTCATTTTGGCAGTTTTTCTCGAAAAGTACATACCCAAATGAAAAAGCTTATTGCATGGCAAACTTACAGTCTATAGACTTGTATGATGTGTCATTTGAAAGCTAAGACCTTCTAGTTTCAGAATCTGTGCATTAGATTTGTCTGAGTGAAATACAACTGGCAGTACACCTGTTCAAACACACCCCAAAAGTCGTTTTTGGTCTCGAAAAAAAAAGAAAATAAAAATGTCTTCCTGAAGACATACTTCATGCTGTGCTATTGACACTCCCCACAGCAGTTATCCACCTTGTTGACAACAACTGTGTGAAATTTCAGACTTCTAGATACAACCATTTTGATGTTGAGCAGCTTTTTGTATGAAATAACCCTAATCCGAACAAGAGGTCCTTCTCTGTGCCAAATGTGCCAAACTGCTTTTCATGCATTTTGCCACTCTAATGACCCTGAAAACCACATTTGGTCATTTTGGTGACTATAAATATCCATTATAGATTATTTTTTTCATAAACTTTCTCAAATCAAAGGCAGGTCGTGCGTACAGACGTTCCGCTGCGTAAATGATGCGTAAAATGATGTCTTGGTCTCTTTACGCACGTAAAAAGCAGATCTTGGCCTCAATGAACCGGCATGTCCCGCCCCTCTTTTGAAAGCTCTGGTGATTGGCTAGAAGAATATGTGATTGACTTACTGAATCACCAATGGCATTGCAGGCTGTGACGCCATTACGCACGCGGAGCTGACGCTCCTCGGCGTGTCAAAATGGATGCGTTCGCTTTGTTCAAAGGGCTCTCCCTCTGGAAGTACTCGACGGAAAATTGCACGGATAGGCTCGTTTTGAAGCCAAGACTGAGAGGAAAACGACCATACCCAAGACGAACCGCTCAAGCCGAAGATATCTGTGTAAAGTGATGCGCAAAAGTTATGTTTTTATTGCTTTTGTGTTACTGTCAAATGAAGAAGATGCGTTTACGGGTGGATATCAACAAATGGATTATATTATTTGAAATAACAACTGGATATTCTTATTTTGTGGACTGTGATGGGCAGAAAGAGTGCACACACTTCTGGATTGGATTTTGTTTGCGTCTTGAGGAGCCAACGAAAGGTAAGAAATGCGAGATGAACAGTTTGGTTATGTTACAGTTTGATAACTTACAAGTATTTTGTGAGGTGATTTAGCGAGGATTGAACATTTTAGACGTTTAGTGGTGACTCTAAGCTTTCAAATGACATATAACATGTCTGTATTGAAAACATTTGTTTTTAATGAATGACGCATGTATGTAAAAACTCGAAAACTGTCCCTGATCAGGGACGGTGGGTTTTAAAAGGTTTTAATCCACTTTATACAACAGTAATTGTTGGTCATTTCTGTCTCCAGCCGTTTCATTCCCACATTCAGCACATATTCCTGTTTTTTTCTTCTTGCGTTTTTGCTCTCTGTGGATTTGCTATCACTACATCAGTCATCATTTAGTGTCACTAGGTGGTGCTAAATCTTGCAAAAACGTTTCAAGGATTGATATCTGGATGGTGAAAATCAAGGCGTTTCGACTTTCATCCAGAAGTCTTTTTCAGTCAGTGAGCTGTTTGAGAACTCTGGTTTATATGCTACTCTAGGCCGTGAAAGCCCCGCCCACAGGGAGGAGTCACTGATAATGGCCTGTCTTTATTAAGCTTTTAGTTTGCCCTGCTTAGTTTCATGAAACTAATGTTTGTTACGATCTTTTGTCCTATTGTTAGCTGGCTGTAGCTCATAAGGTCCTGACACCAAAACAATATATTTGATAGATTTATTAGATTGCAAAAAAGTAAAATAAATACATTTGCCAAAACAGCACTCCTGCAGGTCTAAATTACATTCATTATGAGCCAATGGGGACGTGAAAACAGGACTCACCTCAAGCTTTTGCTTAATGTCCAAATTCTAGCATAGATACAGAGACAAATGCATTTTCTTCCTCTCATTCTGGTCACAAATGTGCACCGAAATCCACCATCAAAGAGCTGGAGCTTTTTAATGTATCTTTTTTTTAAATCTGTATTGGACATTTTGGTGATATTCTTTAGGTAGGCTCATTATTATTTCAATTTAAATAATACACTACATTTGGTCAATAGCTAAATTATTGAACTTGACTTGAATTAGCTTAACAATAAGCCATCTAAATGTATGTTTCATAGATCTAGGTCTATTATTTCTGTATTGTTTTTTGGTGTTGCTTTATAGGGGGAGCTACAGTTCCAATAGACTGTTGGGAGCTCTAGAGGTGAAACTGGTGTGGAACAGGTGTAGAACGGGTATAGAACGGGTATAGAACGGGTGTGGAACAGGTGTGAAGCGGGTGTGAAACGGGTGTGAAGCGGGTATGAAGCGGGTGTGAAGCAGGTATGAAGCGGGTATGAAGCGGGTGTGAAACGGGTGTGAAGCAGGTGTGAAGCGGGTGTGAAGCGGGTGTGAAGCAGGTGTGAAGAGGTGTGGAGGCGACCTGAGCTTCAAGCCTTTGGCTGGGATTGTGCTGATTATTGTGGATCTTCAAAGGTGGAATGAGGTCAGTTGTGTTAATCACAAGCTCAGGCCCAGGAGGCCACAGGGACAAGTCTTTTCACTTCAATTATAGATTATAGTAAAGGATTTTGGGACAATTTAAATAATAAATAAAAACATAACTGTTTTAATAGCAACATTTATTTTAATATACTTCAATTGTGTAATTGTTTGTTTTTTCACTCTCTTCAGTTCGATAATATCTATAGTAATCCTATACTGGTACAAATATATAACATAAAAAACACCAATGTTAAAATGCCACCTGGTCTTTTTATGTAATCCTGTCCTCAGACTAAAGGTCTCAAGCCTTTTCCCTTTTATAGTTAGTAAAGTGATCTTCAGTTCCTCTCCGGCCTGACTGTTGTGTGACTGTTGTCATGTTGGTGGTTTCTGTTGGGGACAGTAGATAGAGGCAGGTACCACACAAAAACAGGAAGTGATGCCAAACAGTGACAGTGAAGAAACAAAGCCCAGCACGGTCCGGCCCGACACAGTCCTTCAGTGTCATTGTATTGCAGCAGCTACTGCACAGAGTATTGACCAGTATTAGACTGAGTTATAGCCCATGGATGTATGTGATCGAGAAGAAATGCATGCAAGTGCACTAACTAACTCTTCAGCGCTTCCATAACAAAGGATGCTCCTCGACGCTTCCAGACAATCATGCACATGTTACCGACGTCAGCTCTGGGAGAACCTGGGCTGTGGTTCCACTGTGTGAGGGGTGTCGTCTGATAGATTATCCAGATTAACCTAACAGACAATGAAATAAACCATACAGTCGTCATCATTTTCATTAAACGCCCTTGTGTTCCCTATCCAGTATTCAGTATAAGTCCCATGGTTTTGTTCTTCTATCCCTCGAAATGAATGAACAATTTTCTGTTTCCCAATGTTGGTTTTATTGGCACGGAGTGACCATCAGGAGACGCGGGACATTTCCCAGCCGGCTGGGAAATGTCCAGCCCCTGGTGTTGGGGTTTGTTTGATACAAAAGAGGGGGCGGCTGGAGGAGCAGCTGTCAGCTCACTGTGAGCCGCAAAGCACCGTCAAGTCTAGTCTTAAATCACAAGTAGCCCAAAACCTCTGATGTCCTCCAACCCATGATGTGAAGTCCAGGCTCAACTAAACCTTTCTTGTGACCCACACACAAAGCATGAAGGCCTTGGTTTGATCTGGGCGTGGCAGGGCATCCAGGTCATCACTTACCACCAAGACATGTTACAATGTCCTCCACAGGCATTGTCCAGATGTATGTTTTATGTCCTAAATAAAGCTGTATCACCAAACATCATTCAACACAAAGTTAAATTAGAACGATATGGATCGGGGGAAGGTTTTGGAGTTTGGGGAGTGGGATGAATAACTATAAAATTGAATTTACGTTGGATGGCAAAAATGTTGAAAGAGTGAAGAAATACATTTTTCAGAAGTGATAATAGATGAAAAAATGAACAGGAAATCACACATTAATCATGTACAGAGGAACATCTCCAGAAGTGTATCAGAAAGCTTCGAAATAAAAAATAGTACGTACACTCTATTGTTCATTAGTTTTGCCATATACTGTGCTGAAGTATGGGGTAATAATTATAACACAGTCACTTCTCGCAAAAACAACAACAAGTAAAGGTGATCGTCTGTTGTTTCTCATGACTTTGTACGGGTTTAATTTGGCAGATGCTTTGGCCAAACTGTATTGTGGGTGTTGTGGGGCAGACCAGGGATGCTTAGAACACTTCTAGCTTAAGTCTCTCTCTCAGTTTTGGAGCTACAACTCTTAAACATTTATATCATATACCTACATTTGTTGGCCTCAAGATGCATCTATTTAATTATCTGGGAAAATAAATAATATATAAAGCCCGAGCAGCGTCTCATGTCCTGGCCTGAACAGCGATTCCAATCCTGGCCCGTGCACTAACTCTGGAGTGAATGAATGATGATGTCTTGGATTTAAATAGAGCCTTTCGAGACACTCAAACCTGTGTTCACTCACCACATTCATACACAGGCAAGCAGTGAAGTGTCTTGCTCAAGGACACAGCCAGTAACTAAACTTCCATCACATGTTTGGAAAGAGGAAAAAAATCTGTATATAAGTGCTCAATATGTGTAATAAATATCTTATCTAGGATCACAAAGGAATGGATGACTGGACAGAAATGATCACTGATATTTGTAAAATGAAAAAAAAGGCCACCAGACTCAAATTGAACATGGACTTACTTAACAGACTTTAGACTAAATGGGAATTAAATGCTGTACAATTTCTGTTGTATATCTACAAAATATTGCTATAGAAAAATATCACCATTAACGATAATATTGAAACTACTTTTTGTCACTGACACAGCAACCGTAACGCAGGATTATCTCAGTTTTTAATCATACATTTATGTGAATTGCCACAAATAAACAGTAGAATCATGCTTTGTATCTATATGTAGTCATAGAGTCATCTTACTGGTTAGAAAAACGTTTCATTGTTTGTCTTGATTCTTGACAAAAATAAAATACTTTATGGGTTCTGATCAGAAAGGTCAACATCGCTAGCATTGTTAGATTCAATAGAGGAAATTACACATTCATTAAAAAAGCACACAATTGGCGTATTCTTTGATTTCCAGAATGCATTTGATACTATTAATTATAACATCTTAATCATTAAATAATTCTAAGATCCCCCCAAACTGAATCTGCGTATAGATGTCAATTTATACCTAAAAAAAAAACTAAAAAAAACTTGACTTGCTTGACTGTTGTCATGTTTGGGCACTTTGTCTCCCTCTTGTGGAAGCCCATTTCCGCCACTAAATAAATAATAAAAGCCTCAAAGGAAGTCCTAATAAGTTCTAAAGTCAAAATTTCACGTTCAGAATTATGAGTTTAAAATTCATAGTTATTAAACTTAACATTTTGACTTGAAACTCACAGTTAGGATTTAAAACTCGAAATTTTTAAACTCATAATTCTGACTTCCTGTGAGGCTTCCGTACCCTCCGGTGCACGTTTGCGTCCGAGACATGTGTGGAATACAAATTAAGAGAAAAACAAACACGTTGACGTTTTTCATCATTTTTATTTCACTCATTCTAAAAAAGAAAGTACAAAAGTATATTACAGTCTATAACACATCTTCATTCAAGTCCGGGTGCAGCGCCTCACAGTGGTAGATAATATACTGACAATATTCAACTGCGTCAAATATATTTCTAAAATCCTTCTGATCAAAATATGAACTTTTAATAAATACATTCGGGGTTTATTATGAGCCAGTGTCGCTACCTCCAGTATTTTCAGTAAACTCATCCATTCACCTTAACACGATTGGCACATTTGATAGCAGTTTTTGTAGTCTAGTCTATTATTATTAACGGAATAACTGTTCATTAATCATGGTCATTATATATTAAACTGTAAAAAATCTGATTACAAATATGCTGGAAAATACCTGAATTCCAATTATGAATCTAAATTTGACTAGTTTAGATTATAATACTGAATTTTTGTCATTTTCCTGAAACACTGCACAGGAATTTAGATTTTGTTTATACCAGATGCCCTTCCTGCTTGATGCTTGGAGTGGTCACGCACGACAAATTCAACTAAAACCTTATATTTGGAGATGCATCAATCCAGATTCTTCCGTTTCAATATTTATGTTTTTGTTTTTTAATAAGGACAATCTACTTTCCATCTGTCGTCCTGGAGCAGCTTCAGACAGAACAGATGACGACACCTGGGTTTTAAGTGTTTAAGTGGACAAAAATAAGGCAAATTTGTATTACTTTCCAATAATTCCGCCAAAGCAACGTTCAAACAAAATAAAGTGAAAACCTTGTCCGAAATAAAGTATAATGTATTATGTGTATTGGCCTTTAAACATGATCTCCAGTAATTTTACATGAACTTATATAATGTAAAATCTACTTTTGTGAGCTTTTAACCTTCCATTAGAGTTACTTGTACCTCAATGTGTTTTTCCCCCATCTGTGTCTTTATTAGCTTTAACAGGGGCAGGGTTTTCTGAGATTACATTTGCTCCCTCCGTGTGACAAATGTGACGCTGCTGTGGTGACTCCTCCTCCTCCAGGAAGTGTTCTGTCTCTGCCCAGATCTCACTGTCCGTCCATGGTCTGTACAAGCACCATTTACAGCAGAAATGATGCAGCTCTGCTTGTGTTCAAGTCTCTCCAAAACACCAAACTACATCTGACATGTGAGTGCCACATGAACCATTTTGGACTCTGAGGACCTCAGGAACGGCCTCCTGCTGGTGCCAGAGTCAGGACTAAACATGGACCGGCCTCCTGCTGGTGCCAGAGTCAGGACTAAACATGGACCGGCCTCCTGCTGGTGCCAGAGTCAGCACTAAACATGGACCGGCCTCCTGCTGGTGCCAGAATCAGGACTAAACATGGACCGGCCTCCTGCTGGTGCCAGAGTCAGCACTAAACATGGACCGGCCTCCTGCTGGTGCCAGAATCAGGACTAAATATGGACCGGCCTCCTGCTGGTGCCAGAGTCAGCACTAAACATGGACCGGCCTCCTGCTGGTGCCAGAATCAGGACTAAATATGGACCGGCCTCCCGCTGGTGTCAGAGTCAGGACTAAACATGGACCGGCCTCCTGCTGGTGCCAGAGTCAGGACTAAACATGGACCTGCCTCCTGCTGGTGCCAGAGTCAGGACTAAACATGGACCGCCCTCCTGCTGGTGCCAGTGTCAGGACTAAACATGGACCGGCCTCCTGCTGGTGCCAGAGTCAGGACTAAACATGGACCGGCCTCCTGCTGGTGCCCAGAGTCAGGACTAAACATGGACCGGCCTCCTGCTGGTGCCAGAGTCAGGACTAAACATGGACCAGCCTCTTGCTGGTGCCACAGTCAGGACTAAACATGGACCGGCCTCCTGCTGGTGCCAGAGTCAGGACTAAACATGGACCGGCCTCCTGCTGGTGCCAGAGTCAGGACTAAACATGGACCGGCCTCCTGCTGGTGCCAGAGTCAGGACTAAACATGGGGAATCAGCGTTTTCAGGCTAAAATCAGTTGTGTTTAGCAGTGGACACGACTGAAAGATTTATGTGCAATCTTCTCTTTTTAAGTAATTTTTATAACGATTTTGTATGTCTTGATCGGTTACTGTTGCTTTGAAAAGTTATTTATTTTATTATTATTTTTTGGTATATTTTATGTTTATTTTTTTCCAAACATTCCCTCCTGATGCCCAGACAGTTAAAAAACATGCATGAATGAATGTTTTTGATGAGAAATCGTGGTTAAAAAGCTCAAAAAAGTAAATATCATGAACCTATAATCTACAAAACAGATATGGTATTGACGCATCTCTAAATATATTGAAAGTTTTCAGAAATATCTTGATATAGTTTAAGCTTGTAAACTGATGGGTCCAAACTAGTCAAATCAAGATCAATAATTGCAGCTGAAGGTACTCTAGCTCATACTGATTGGTTTGCTGTGAACTACTGTACCTACGTGTGATCCTGTGAATACAATAGACGAAATGGTTTATAATGTACTGCAAAATGAACGACCTCTGTGTTTTTGTGTGCCAGTGCAAAGGCGTGTGTGCATTACAAAGTACAAGTCCTTTAGTCCAGTGCTTCCCAAAGTGGGGGTCGCCAGGGATGAGCTGGGGGTCATGAGATGATTTCAAGATCTAATTTGAATAAAGCTTACACTGTATTTGGTCTATTTTGAATTAAAAACTGTATATTTCATTTAAATAGTCCGATAAACTATTCAAATAACCAATATTAAACCGGATTTAACACGGTTTGGCACTTAAAATTATTGCTACTGTCATTTTCATTTCGCTTTGGGGTCCCGAGTTGGCTGGATGGCTGTTTTGAGGGTCCCGGCCAGAAAAGTTTGGGAATCCCTGCTTTAGTCAGTGTGTCTGGGGCACAGGGGGTGGGGCTAGGCCTGTCACGATGATTACGACATCCACTTATCGTTGAGTATATTTGCGTGGGCAATATTTAGAAATGTAGATAATATTGTGAATGTTGTTTGGAAGATTTGAATTTCTAGTGTAGCGTTTATAGCAAAAAACGCTGTAAAGAGATGATTAAAAACAAACATGGAAAAAAAGTAAGATTGGAAACTTTCAATAAGGTGATATTTCTGCACTTTTGTGATCAAATTGACAGAAATTTCATATTTGTCTGAGAATTAAATGTCAACTAATACGTTTAAAGACATGTTTGACAGTGGTGGAAGAATTTTGTAACTAAAGTAAAAGCGCAGAAACAGCAAAAAGTAAAAGTATCACATAAAGAATCTACTTATGCATGTTTGAAATTTTGAAAAGTAAAAGAAAATGACATGAATTTTGAACGCTTTGAACAATTCAAGCGTAAAATTGTGATCTTGATAAAGAATTGTTCCGACTATTGATCGTCAGAAGCGATTTTCCTGGTCATCTGTACGGTTTAATTGTGTTTGCTCAAAGATGGGACTTGGAACTCTAAATAAACTCGAAATATTGGGACTGAAGGCTTCTAGATAGAGAATTAAGTGTATTACCAATTAAAATCTGAGATAGTTTATAATTGTATGTGTGTATGATTACGATGATCAAAATTTGATTTAGATTTTTCTTTTTTGTCGAGTAGTCACAATTAGTTGATTCACTGCTGCAGTCCAAGCACTTCCCATAGACTGAAGTGTTTCATTCTGCTGTCAATTTATTGCAACTAGGGCTGGGCGATATTGGTGAAAAAGTGAATATCTCAATATTTTTTTAGTTTCTCGCTAACGATATTCAGGCGATATTATTTTAGTCCACCAGAAATGTGTGAAAACAGGTCTTCAAAGGTTTAATAATCAGATACATGGGAAATGTCTGTACAATGAAACATGCAGAAATATCCCCTTATACCCTTATTTGAAAGTTTACAAAATAGTTTATATACCATAAACGACATAGTCAATGTATATATAGTCATAGTCAATATTGGAGTTTTGCAAATTCTCAAAACAAGGTTCACAATATTATGTAAATGTCGATAAACTGCCCACTCCATGTTTTTAATGTTATTGGACCTTTGGCAAAGGCTTTAAGGTTAAGATCAGAGCCATTCTGTAGCTTTTATATTATTGATTATATTTCCTTTAGCAATAGATCACACTTAAAAATGTGTTAATGACAGGCCTAGGTAGGGGTCAGGTGGTAGGGGTCAGGTGGTAGGGGTCAGGTGGTAGAAGTAAGGTGGTAAGGGGTCAGGTGGTAAAGGGTCAGGTGGTAGGGGTCAGGTGGTAGGGGTCAGGTAGTAGGGCTCAGGTAGTAGGGCTCAGGTAGTAGGGCTCAGGTAGTAGGGCTCAGGTAGTAGGGCTCAGGTAGTAGGGCTCAGGTGGTAGGGGTCAGGTGGTAGGGCTCAGGTAGTAGGGCTCAGGTAGTAGGGCTCAGGTAGTAGGGCTCAGGTGGTAGGGGTCAGGTGGTAGGGGTCAGGTAGTAGGGGTCAGGTAGTAGGGCTCAGGTGGTAGGGGTCAGGTAGTAGTGCTCAGGCGGTAGGGGTCAGGTGGTAGGGGTCAGGTGGTAGGGCTCAGGTGGTAGGGGTCAGGTGGTAGAGGTAAGGTGGTAAGGGGTCAGGTGGTAGGGGTCAGGTAGTAGGGCTCAGGTGGTAGGGGTCAGGTGGTAGTGCTCAGGTGGTAGGGGTCAGGTGGTAGGGGCTCAGGTGGTAGGGTCAGGTGGTAGGGGTCAGGTGGTAGGGCTCAGGTGGTAGGGGTCAGGTGGTAGGGCTCAGGTGGTAGGGGTCAGGTGGTAGGGCTCAGGTGGTAGGGGTCAGGTAGTAGAGCTCAGGTGGTAGGGGTCAGGTGGTAGGGGTCAGGTGGTAGGGCTCAGGTGGTAGGGGTCAGGTGGTAGGGGTCAGGTGGTAGGGCTCAGGTGGTAGGGGTCAGGTGGTAGGGGTCAGGTGGTAGGGGTCAGGTAGTAGGGCTCAGGTGGTAGGGCTCAGGTGGTAGGGCTCAGGTGGTAGGGGTCAGGTGGTAGGGCTCAGGTGGTAGGGGTCAGGTGGTAGGGCTCAGGTGGTAGGGCTCAGGTAGTAGGGCTCAGGTGGTAGGGGTCAGGTGGTAGGGGTCAGGTGGTAGGGCTCAGGTGGTAGGGGTCAGGTGGTAGAGGTAAGGTGGTAAGGGGTCAGGTGGTAGGGGTCAGGTGGTAGGGCTCAGGTGGTAGGGGTCAGGTGGTAGGGCTCAGGTGGTAGGGGTCAGGTAGTAGGGGTCAGGTGGTAGGGGTCAGGTGGTAGGGCTCAGGTGGTAGGGCTCAGGTGGTAGGGCTCAGGTGGTAGGGGTCAGGTGGTAGTGGTCAGGTGGTAGGGGTCAGGTGGTAGGGGGTCAGGTGGTGGGGGTCAGGTGGTAGGGGCTCAGGTGGTAGGGGTCAGGTGGTAGGGGGAAGGTGGTAGGGGTCAGGTGGTAAGGGGTCAGGTGGTAGGGCTCAGGTGGTAGGGCTCAGGTGGTAGGGGTCAGGTGGTAGGGGTCAGGTGGTAGGGGTCAGGTGGTAGGGGTCAGGTGGTAGGGCTCAGGTGGTAGGGGTCAGGTGGTAGGGGTCAGGTGGTAGGGGTCAGGTGGTAGGGCTCAGGTGGTAGGGGTCAGGTGGTAGGGGTCAGGTGGTAGGGGTCAGGTGGTAGGGGTCAGGTGGTAGGGCTCAGGTGGTAGGGCTCAGGTGGTAGGTGGTGGGGCTCAGGTAGGTCAGGTGGTAGGTAGGTGGTAGGTGGTAGGGCTCAGGTGGTAGGGGTCAGGTGGTAGGGGTCAGGTAGTAGGGGTGGAAGAGCCTCTCGTGGGCGCACACCTCCAGGGCGGTGTGTGTGTGCATGAGTAAGCGAGGGAAGCGACAGGTGAAGTAGGACACAAAGCCTTCTGGGAGCTCGCCCAAGGTCTCCTGTACCTCACGGGGCAGCTCGTGGTAATGGTGTTTCTGTAAAAAAGAAATGATAATAAATAAAAGGAAAAATATTATGCATTTTTCATATTATTAGCCTTTAAACATGCTCGAGTACTTTAAATGTACCATCTCATGTTTTGAAACAAAAAAAAGTGTATTATTTATAAATGAACAAACTGACACTTACTGAGTGTATGCAGTCAGCAGATGGCGCCTAGCGCTTACACAATTTAGTTATGTTATGACTTTAAGAGATGCTATGATCAGGTTAGCAGCTGTTACTGTATGTGTTTAGAGGCAGAAATGGTCAGAATGAGTTTGGCGATGATTTAAGGATTTAAAACAGCAGAAGATTCTCCGATAAGTGACGTATGAAGTCTGACAAAAGGTCAAGAATCGAGGGAGTTCAGCAGGAAGTGTTTTTGACGGCCGGAGAGGATTTTCAAACAAACATTCCTCAAAATGGCACAAATAAAGCTAAATGCAACATCAGGTATGTTTTTGATGATGGAACATTGTTAGAACATGGTTAAAAGATCAAAAGTCACTAACAGAATATGTGCCCTTTAATAGCTTCTACTATATTATATTTATTACGAATGGGACAATTCTCAAAATGGAAGTGAACCGTGAAGTGAACTGGTGATTCAATCCGACTTGCGTGTCAGGTTTGACTCTGTGTTGTCATTTTGGTGCTAGGAAAGAGTTAAGCCCGCTGTCATTTCACAGACAGAGGAAGTAAACAGTAGACTGACTGCAGCTACATTCTAGCAGTCACGGGTTTGATTATTCTGTCACTTTTTATTTTACGTAAACTGACCCGAGAATGACTAAAATATGAACCTTTGAAAACTCTTTAAGACAGAGTTTTCAATAATTAAAGGCACTCGTAATTCACACGTGTTTTGATCCTCTATAAATCGTAAATTTCTTGTCCGTCTAAACAGTTTAACAGAGAAATTACAGTAAAGGTGTCAAAACGAGTTGCAATCATTACTTTTTGTGCACAAATGGAAACATAAAGATGATATAATATGCTTTTGTCTGCTACCCTCTGATTGTTATTTTGCTGACTTCCACCTGCCCCAAAACCTGCTGACAGCCGACTTTGGAGAGCTGCAGGTCATGGTAGCGAGCAGCAGGGAAACTATATTTTTATGAGTAATAATAAATGTCAAAAGACACAGCTAAGTCCTATATGTTGGTAAGGCCGGTACATTGACAGTGCACGTATACAGCAGGTGAATACTAACCTTATTCCTCATGGCTCGGAGCAGGTCTCTCACCGAGTTTCCTTTATAAGTTCTGAAGCGTCTCAGGTCTGCGCACAACACAAACAAGATGACAGTGTGTGTTTATTCTCCAGACTCGTAGTCCTGTTCGAACAGAAGTGCCGGCTCGTACCTGTCTGCAGAGGCACTGAGATGTGCATCCTCCAGTTGGTCCGGACCACGGATCGTCCTGCAGTCTCCAGTCTGACCACTATGGGGCTGTCGGAGGGCTCTTTTTCTATCCGGTCACTGACGTCCTACCGACATACAGAGACCAACTATTTACATCAAAGACTGACAAAGAGACTTGGCTGGTGAGTTGATTCAAATGTTTCTTTTTTTTTTAAATTGAGAACTTGTTGACTATAAACTTGAGACAGTGAAGGTCCATTATTTAGATAAGACTTAAAAACAAAGTTGTGAAGATTTTTGTGAAGGCCATTTGAAAGTTAAGAAGATCAGAAAGAGTCTAGCCCAGCTTTTCAAATCCTTAGGGTCTCATTCATCAACCGAAATGCTAAACTGCAAACTGTGATCGGTGATACAGACACTTATCCCTATATATATCCCTATATCCTTATATCGTATGCAGTGATTGAACCCATTGAACTCTGCTTTATGACAAACGCTTGGGACAGCTGCTGTGAAATGCTCTGGTTGAGTGAAATAGGCTTATTTATCAGTGGGAGTGCAGGCCAAAGTGTCACATGTAAAAAGTGTATCTTTAATTCCTGCTGCCTTAAAGCACGTTATTATTTTATCTTTGTAAGTGGGTCATATTTTATCTTTTCAAATCATTTGTACACAAATTATATCAGCTATCCTAGTAACTCTCAGGCAGCTAACAAAATCGTTTCTTAACTGAAAATGTTCTGCTGGAAGAACAAATCCAACAAACAGTCTGTAACACTTGTACGCACAGAAATTCTACTGTTTTAGAATATTAACTTATAACTTATATTGCAACCAATAAGAATGCATCATGAATGAGGCACAATTTTCCCTGGAAGAAACTACAACCGGACGAGAAAGTTTACATAGGATCTGCACACTGCACATATTGCTGTTAATACCTGGAAGAAGAGCAGCTGTTTCTCAGGCGTCCAGAAGAATGGGTGCTTGAGCACACAGGCAGTGGAGGGCCGCACCTCCGGGTCAGGACTGATCATCTGCTCGATCAGGTCCCGCGCGATCACGTCATCTGAACACACACAGCACACTACAGCTCATCCTGTTCAATCACAGAACAACATGTGCGTGTTCTTACTGTTCATTTCCTCTATGAAGTGAGCGAGGGCGTATTCTCCAGACAGGATGTTGACCTGCCTCCTCAGAGCATCTCCAAACGGGTGCTGCCCCCCGCTGACCACGTAGTAGAAGACACAACCCGCCGAGAACACGTCCACGGCTGCAGTCTGGAACCACAAGTACACGGCAAATTTTATGGCTGCATTTAAAAAAATAATCTTATTTTCTTATTTTCAGCAAAAGCAAACCGATACAGCAGGTGCTTTGCCATATGCCAACACTTCCTGACACAATCGGCTGCTGACAGACACATGACCTGTGCCACCCACAGCCATCTTGATTCTGGTCGCTAATGTAAGCAAATGTAAACTCTACATAAACTGCTCATATATCAGAACAGTCCTAATCTTTACTCTCTGCTGTGTTTCTGACAAAGTCGTAAAAAAGCCTACTGTATATTTGTACACCTATTAGCAAATACACTTAATGTCATCACTAAATTGAAAATTGTTTTGTATAAAATACCAGCTAAATTTGCAGTATTCAAATCCTCACAAACAGAATTAACTGATTAACAGAATTAAACTTATTCAAATATCTGTGTCATTTAATTCCATTGTATTGTATTTTGTATTGTATTTTAGTCTATATTTACCACTGGAAGCAGGGCTGCAGTGATCAATCATAGTATGATCATAATCATAGTTGCATTTTTAAAATCAGACATCTGGACTATACAGACTCTAAAACACAAACTACTTCTTTTAAATTAAAAGATGGTGGCATTATTTAATCAAAATGCCCCAAAATGCTCAGAAATGCTCAGAAAGAGTCTGGTAATGATTTAAGGGTTTAAAACAGTAGAAGATTCTGGGATAAATGACATATGAAATCTGAAAATAAGTCCCAAATCGAGGGAGTTCAGCAGGAAGGGTTTTTGACAGTTGGAGAGGAGAGGATTTTCATTCTTCAAAACAGCGTGAATCCAGCTGAACGGAACTTCAGGTATGTTTTTGATGACAGAACATTGTTAGAACAGGGTTAAAACTCAATATAGTCACTGTAGCAGAATATGTCATACAAAAACACATTTCTTCATATCATCTGAGGACCCCTTGAAATCATTTTGTGATAGGGTACACTTTTTTTTTTTTTTTTTGCGACACACCCACCAAAGTATTATCAAATCACGCCATTTTGAAAATAATGGTCAGTGCCACTGTGTCTGAATTTGGCAATGACTGTTTTGTCTTGTTTCCTGGTTCATAAGGTTTCTCAAGACTCTCCAAAATGGTCAATTATTTCATTAAATGCATGAGTGAATCTGTAAACTGTAACTGGACATTTTTTCAAGGTTTGGCACACTGTTTGAAATCAAGGCCTTAACAAACTACAGTAGACTTATTTACACGGTATGTCAAAGATGTGTTGAAAGTATCACTTGTAACACATCCATCATTCAACATTTTCAAAAACCCGATATCAAACTGAAGACATGACACGTGCACCTCTTGAATGGGAGAAGGACACTCACCGGTTTATTCCCCGGCGTGTCCCTCAGGACCTCCGGGGCGATCCACCCTTCCGTCCCTGGGATCCCCGAGCGGAGGGAGAAGCTGCAGCGCCCGTCCTGGATCTTCTTACACAGGCCAAAGTCCGAGATGAGAGCCCGCACCCGGCCCACCGCGCTGGGGCCCGACAGCAGGATGTTTCTGGGCTTCAGGTCACGGTGAACTGCAAATACAGACAGAAGTGTGACGCTAAATAATACGGCAAAGGGTTAAGAGTGAGATGCCGTTATTAGCAGTGATTTCAGACCTATATTTAGTGAGTGGAGGTGCGACAGGCCACACATGGTTTGTTCCAGTAAGCAGATCGGACTCAGGTCTGGAAAGGCCGACGGGTTTTCTACATACTGGGAAGAAGAGAAAGGTTTACTTTTACTTTTGCATCATGTATCTCATAAAAATGGTCATACAACTTCTTATTGTTTCTAAAAATGTATGTAAGGGACAAGTTCAGCCTGATTGTGAGATATAACACAAAATGTCAATGCATCAAGGCACATTTGTAGGTTTGTGTTCATCTTTAAATATTGGTCCTCCATTTGATTATAATTCAGTTCACCTTTTCACCTAAATAAATAACTAAATAACTTTTTATCTAAATACATATATTAATAAATAATAAAATAACGTATAATTGGTCAAGTCTTTTACTACTACTTACTACTTACTTGGCTTTGTTTTAATCATAGACTGTACAGTCTATGGTTTTAATCTGTTTAGACAGCAAAAAGCAATCATCTTTACCAATGGAGTTTTCAAACTGAGCTAAAGTAAATTCAAGTAGTAAACTAACAATGTTATGTTGCTTGAATTAAGGAAAACATTTACAGTTCCATTGTAAGTAAGTAATTAAGACTTTATTTATTGAGCACCTTTCACAGACAAAAATCACAAAGTGCTCCACAGTGTAATAAAAAAGTCTTGGTAAAACTGGAAAAAAGTGAAAATCTTAAATAAGTTAATAAGTGCTTAAAGCTGGGGTACTTAAACAAAATGGATTCACTGGGAGACGCCTCTTTTAAGAAGTTTCCTGGTGGATTATTATGTGTATTTCAAGCACAACAAATTAAACTCCAATCTCAACTGAGTCTTAAAAGATGTTGATGGGTTTGTTTCAGTATTCTGTGTCCCTTCCTGAATCCAAAGCCAGCACACGCCCACATATATATTGTGCATTGAATACCTCTGGGTGAACACAAGAAGAAGAGGAGACGGCGAAAGAGATGAGCGAGGCGTGAGTGCGCATTCATGTGGCGACAGTGCAGGTAGATGCACAAACACTGAATCATGTTATTGTCCTGTTTGACCTCGTTGTTGTTGGCTCAGAGAGTGAGATCACAGCTGCCAGTGGCTTGTTTCCTTCACAGAGGTTTGGTTGTTTGGTTTGGATTTTGGTTCCATCGGGACGAGATGCATCGTTTGAGTCCTCCCTCGGTGGTGGAGGGCGGATCGGTGTGTACTGGCCTTTACAGCGATGTGAGAATCAGGTGCCCCAGCTTTAAATTAAGTTGCATTTAAATCTGTTTAAGTGTATTCCTTAAAATGGATTGGGATTATGTTTCTTATTCTAGTTGAAAAGAGTTTTGTTCCGCTGGTATTGGCATTTTATGTTTATTTTAAGTCAAATCTACTGTCGGTTATTACTTTTTGTAGTGTATATAGTGTAGGCATGTCCAAACTAAGGCCCGGGGGCCAAATATAGCCCTCAGATCCGTTTTTCTTGGCCCTCAGTCTTCCTGGTGAATTGGCTCATATTGTCCTGAGAAGTACTTTTTACAGCACATTTCACATTTTCTACAATTCTAGCCTAAAAAACTAACATTTTGGTGCAAGACAGACCTGATATTAAGACACTGAAACTGAATATTGATGTGGTTCTTAAAACATCAGATAAATGCAGCTTTTTTGCACGTTTCACGATTGATTTGTGGCCCTCCGCTTGGTCTATATTTCAAGATGGAAAAAGTTTGGACACCCCTGATACATGTATAGTGTATAGCGGCTCATAGACAAACACAAAATTCAGCTGCTCAAATACAATACATGAAAGGTGCACATGTTTGTGATGGATGAATGGTTTTAACACTCAAGAGGAGACTTTTCAGCTGGTTCAGTTCCAGACCTGTTGCAGTGTGGCGGCGCACAGTTCTATGGCGATGTAGGTGAAGAGCCGGTCCCTCTCGGTGCAGAAGTATCGGATGACGTTTGGGTGTGTGTCGGACTCTCTGAGGAGCTGCACCTCTCGCTCTGCCACCTCGAAACACTCGGGCAGGATCCTCTTCACGGCCACATGTCGTCCGTCAAACTTACCCCTGAGGGCGCAGGAGAATGAGACTTCTTATCAAAATCAAAATGATGATAGCTGAGGTCAGATTCTTCAGAGTCGAGGAGTTTCAAAGCATTTAATATAAAACTGCTTGGTACCTTGGTGTTTCGAACTTAAAAAAAACAAAACAAAAACAAAAAAACATCAGGAATTGAGTTGGAGCTCCATCTACTGGCTGCAGGGGGAATTACATCAGGGGAGATAAACAAACGTAGCCTCCCCCCGACAAGCTAATGCAGGCACGCTGTGGTAATGAACTGGATTAGATGGTAGAAATGCTCAGAACGAGTCTAAAGATGATTTATGCATTTAAAAACAACACAGAAGATCTCAGAGATCTACCTTTGATGCCACGTAACTGGGAAATTTGTAACCGAGTGTTTTTGAGGCTCAGAGAAGAGAGGACTTACTAAACAGGATTCCTCAAACTAGCGTGATTGAAACTAAATACAACTCCAGGTCATGGATGTATTAAATGAACTGGATAAGGTACATCTACACTCTGACTGTGGTCCCAGATTGATTTGTGGCCGTGTGAGGTACTGCAGCCTCTTGGAACCAGCCTTTTTCTAAAATTGCTAATTATAATTGCGGACAGTACTGAATTATTATCGGTATTTAAATAAAATAGAAGGAAATGTTCTTTTCGACCGTTTCTAAAATCCCCGAAATTACCGTTTTTATATGAAGTTGGGGATTGTCGTCACGTGGCGCCCTAAAACAAAGATGGCAGCCATCGTTTCAGGAAGTAAAACAAAGATGGCAGCCATCGTTTCAGGAAGTAAAACAAAGATGTCAGCCTTCGTATCAGGAAGTAAATACGGAAGTAAGAAACTTTTTTGGGGTCATGCGCCAATGAGCACTCTCCATAGGGATAAACAGGACGGCCATCTTGGATTCATCTTCCAGGTTTTATTATAGTTCTATGCTCCAGGTATGTTTTTGGTGAGCGAACAATGCCCGAAGCAACTAGAGGAAAACTACAAGGAAATGCTACACAGAAACGCCCCGTGTCGATCGGGAATTGAACCCAGGACCTTTGTGCCGTGAGTTAACCGCTTCACCACTGAGTACAAACCTGAAGACAAAAGTGCCTGCTGTCCCGTGTCCCAGGACGTCAGACGGACTGAAGGAGATCTTTCCCACCTGGACGTCCTCACTGTCGCCCCCTGTGGGAAAATTTCAGCTTTAGAGAGTTTTCAAGGCAAGGCTAAGGGTCGCAAAATGCATTTTTACACGACATTATGTTTTTCTTCTTATATTTACAAACAAATACAGAAATAGTATAATGACTGTAGGCTTAATATTGAATTAAAGTAGGACATTTAGGAAAATAAATTACATGAATTGGTTTTCAAGATAGTTAGTTCTTTTATGCTTGTTGTGTGGAGAACCTTTGGGGCCCCCATGCAGTGCCTCTGAGGCCCCCAGGGGCCCATGCACTTTGGGAGTCACTGCATTAAAATGTAGGGCCTGTCAATTACTGTACTGACTCATCATACAATAAATGATGGACGGAACAATCCTTTGTGGGGTCAATATTTATCACGTGCACTTTTTTGTACTAATGGGAAACTTTTTTTTTTTTTTCCTTTTTCTGTATATTATGATTAAGATTTGAGCTGTAGAATGTTGAAAAAAGAACTTGAATGACTTGTATGGCTGCAATTTATTTGTTGCAGCTCCTGTTTTTATAATTGTATATATTTAGAAAATGATTTACTGGGATTCTTCTGCTTTAGAGTTATGTCAGTGGCATAAATTAGCTTCAATATAATTGTTTATCGTGATATTTTTCTTCAGCAATCTACCGCACCTCAAAATGAGTTATTGTAACTGGCCTTAACAATTGTAGACATTTATCTAATAAAAATACATTTTTTGGTCAGCAATCCGGAAAGACACTTACTTAGTGTGTACTTCAGCCAGTAGATGGCGCCAAGTGCTTAGCTATATTGTTTAGTGAAGCTAACGTGATCCTGCAATTATCAACCTAGTGGCAGCAGTGATCATGTTTAGACGGAAGAAATGCACAGAATGAGTCTGGCGATGATTGAAGGGCTTAAAACAACTAAAGATTCTCAGATAAGTGACGTGTGAAGTCTGAAAATAGCTCCTAGAACAAGGACGTTCAGCAGGGGGTGTGTATGACGGTAGGAGGGGGAGGATTTTTTAATAAACATTCATCAAAACAGCGTGAATGCAACTGAATGCCACTTCAGGTATGTTTTGATGACAGAACATTGTTAGAACATGGTTAAAAGCTCAAAAAAGTCACCGTAGCAGAATGTGTTTAATGCTTGTGCACATGACAGGCTCGCACTCGCTTTGTCTGTTTCCAGGCAGGTCACCTAAGAGCCACACAGTCTTTTCCATATTTACTCTTATCTACAACGCATCATTCAACACTACACATTTTCTGGTTACACACAGACCTCTGCAGAGGTTCACGCCTCGTCAAGATCGTCCGTTAACTTTGTATTTGTTTGGCGTATTTCTATTTGTGACAGTATTAACTGAATTATTTGAACCCACAAGCTTCTAGTTTCACGATGATGACTCCACCACATTATTCAAGAAGCCAAAATGTCATTTTTCAGAAGTAGTGCAATTCTGAACATCCATCCGTCTTCTTCCATTTATTCGGGAGCAGGTCACGGGAGCTGAAGTCTAAACAGGAACTCCCAGACTTCCTTCACCCCAGACACTTCCTCCAGCTCCTCCGGAGCCTCCTCCCGGTGGGACATCCTGAACAGATGCCCGAGCCACCTCAGCTGCTCCTCTCGATGTGGAGGAGCAGCGGCTCTACTCCGAGCTCCTCCCATGTGCCTGAGCTCCTCTCTCTATCTCTAAGGGAGCCCAGAGCCCCGCAGAGGAAAGTCACTTCCACCACTTGTATCCACCATCTTGTCCTTTCAATCATTACCCAAAGCTAATGACCATAGCTGATTTGTCTGGAATATTCCACAGTATGGCATTAAAAGTATCTAACTCCATGGAGAAAAGCAGATAAAGCCACAAGACCAAGTTACAGGTAAGATCGGTGGAGAGGTGAGCCCACTCACTGGAAGAAAGCATGTTCTTCAAGGTATCTTTGAGCAATACACAATAAAACACATGTAAATAAATTACTTTTTCAAATATCTCATCTTTAAGCTTGAGAACAAACACCACACTTGTGTTCTAATGCGTTTTGGATTCATAATTAACCCAAAAAACAGAGTGCATGCCAAGTACTTTAACATGTGCATTTCACATGAATACAGAAGTTGACAGGACAGTATCAGTCTGAAGAATCTCCCGTCACGTCTGAGACCTGATATGATTCTAGACGGCATTTTTCAGAACAGAACGTGACAAATTATAAAGAACATAATGACATGGTTTGGTATGTACACTGACAGGTAAAAAAAAACATTTCACATCATCACAAAATCCTAGCATCACAACATTCTAGAAGTTTAAAATTGAGCCAGAATTTTATGGTTACTGTCAGATTACAGGTTTGTTTACCTGGTTTATGGTTCATATCTTTTTAAGTACTGGGTTTATTCACGTGAAACAAAAACTGGCACAACATTCAACATCTTCTCTGTCAGCATAAATAAACAAAAGTAAATTCTTTTTAACGATAGCCTCAGAGAGTGGTGCTATTATTTACGTCCAAAGACATGATTGTGGTCAGTTGAAATGACAGGCTAGACTAGACGTTCCACTAAAACGTGCTGAACATGATTATATTTAAGATTTGACTAAGCATTTTGCCTATTAGCCCCCAGTTTTCATAATGTTCAAAATGTCACTTCCTGCTTGGATATGGTTACTTTTTTGAATTATTAATCCAAGATTAATAATGAGAATTACAGATCCGAGCAGGTCAACTGATTTAAGTGTCATATTTTATGTGCTTTGTGACTGTGGCGGGTTCGAGATTTGACATGTTTTTATCAAAAATAAATGTTATGAAACTTCTGTTTAACTTAAATGACTAAGACTACAACTAACAGATACTTTTTTTTTTTTTTTACAGTTTCGGTAAATGATGAAGATCAAGCTAATGACTATCATGATTGACGCAAATTCATCAATTTAATGAAAAATTATTTTAAAAACAGTAATAATTTTGCCTAATCGTCAGGGTTCACATTTATGAAAGCATGCACAAGCATGTACAAGAATGATGTGTACATGACTTTCAAAGTTAAGTTTTGCGATTCATAAAAGACAACTTGATGCTAAACTTTGTGCTCAGGGGCTTTCAGAGATGAGGCAGAGGGCGATTTGTGATGAACATTTAGTGAGTTTGAGGAGGCTCAGGGAATGTTGTTTTTTGTCCAAACGTACACTTTTAGTAAAAATTCCATGCCAAGTTAAGAGACCCAGTTCTCACAACGTTTAGAATTAATTAGTGATAAGTGAAGATTGAGTGGTGACAAGTTGCAGCAGAATTGTTCCCAAGTGTTTTACAGACATACAAACCTTTATTGTTATTGTTGACGTTGGAGTGATTGTTGGCAGTAGGTCTGTGGTCAGTAACACTCGTGTCCACCTCAGATGTGGAGCTACAGCGGCTGTGAGAGCCGGGCACAGGCTCTGGAGAAACTGGGGGAGAGTCTGAAAACAAACACACAGTTCAACAACAGCAGAGGAAAATAGAAGGTGAAAGCAGCCATTTTTAAACTTGTTATTTTTTATAATGTTTCTTCATCATAAAAAAAAAGAGAAAAGAAAAGAACAAAACTTTAAAAATGTAAAAAATGAACTGGGCTCCATCTACAGCTGCAGTTATACAAATCTGTATGAACACAATGCAATCTAATTTTAGCTGTGACACAGCTGTAGTGATCGTGTTTAGATGACAGGAATGCTCAGAGCGAGTGTGACGATGATTTAAGGACTAACAACAGCAGAAGAATTTTGAATAGATGGCATCAGTTATCAAAAAATGTCACACATCAAAGGAATTCAGAACGGAGTGTTTTTGACGGAGTGTTCAAACCAGGATTCATCAAACAAGTGTAAAATGCAACTACAGGTGAAGCTCAAAAAAGTAAACTCTGCTTAATATTTTCCTTTAAATTAAAAAATTTTAATGTCAATTTTGAAGTGTTTTCTCACAATTGTTTAAAGACAATAAAGTAATTTTAATATTTAACAAATCAAATTATATAAACTTTCAGTGCAATCTCTCACACACTGGTACACAATAACATGCCCTTACAAATTACACAAAGAAAAATCATACAAATAATTAGTATTTGAATGAAAGTATTTACAAACTGGGAAACTATTATAATAAGACATATGATAATTGTTTTTATGTATTTATAAGACATTTACTTGCATTTGTAGGTGGCCCTTAATACCTTATAAAAGTTAATACTGTCATGATTTACCAAAAGGAGGACCCAAAATGCTGGACTGCACAAAAAAAGCGATTTGAATAAAAAAAGATAAATAATCAAGTGCATAAGAATAAACAAAATCCAAAGTATAAACTCACTAAAACACACAGAAAACAATTATAAGTCGGCAACCTGCGGCTCCGGAGCCGCATGCGGCTCTTCACCCTCATTGTAGCGGCTCCCTTTGGCCTTGAAAAAAACCCCGAACATAAATAAATGCTATTTCTTAATTCATTTTTATTCATATTATTAGTTTATTTTGTTGGGCAGTTATCTTGGAGTTTGAGTTGATGCCATCTAATTTTAAAATAACTATATTTAATTTCTAATTTGTCAATGAAAATATACGTCAGTCACATAACGTCATCAGCCTTCGCCTTTACGTGCTGGCGGCTTTTGTAGTGTGCGAACCCTGCAATGGCCTAACCATGAAAAAATCCCAAAAAAGAAAAGTTTCGGAAGAAAACAGAAAGATTAATTCAGCGTGGACATATTCATTTGCCTTCATCGCCAATGACGCTGGCTTACCTTCGTGCTTGATATGTAGCGAGAAGATATCGAACAACAAAAAATGTAACGTTGAAAGACACTTCCAAAACAAGCACTCTGCATTTGCCAAAAAATACCCAACCGAAGATGAGCAAATGAGAGCAATTTCGGAACTGCTCCGAAAAGCTGAAGAGTGCAAACTATCTTCCAAGAAGTGGATTACCTCTCCACAGTCAACTAGCACTGCTGGTTTTGTGGCAGCTTTGGAGATCGTAAAGAGGGGGAAGCCATTCACGGACGAAGAATATATGAAAGATTCGCTCATAAAAATATCAGAGCATCTATTCTCTGACTTTAAAAACAAGCAGGAAATTTTTCGGAAAATTAAAGAAATGCCTCTCTCCGCAAAGACCGTCAGGGACAGGACCATTAAAATGGCAGAAAACGCTCAAGCATTTTCAATTGTTTGTGATGAGTCAAGTGACGTAAACGATGTTGAGCAGACAGCAGTGTTATGTAGATATGTCAACTCTGATGGGCCGCAGGAAGAACTGATTGAACTCATACCACTAAAGAGACAAACACAGGGGCAGGACATTTGTGAAGCTGTTGTGGGTTGTCTAGAAGCGAAAGTAATAAAGACCACACACCTGGTGCCAGTGTCTACTGATGGGGCACCGAGTATGAGAGGAGCACAGAAGGGCTTTGTGAATTTACTTCAAAAGCCACTGAATCGAGAGCTGATAACGACTCACTGCATCCTCCACCAAGAAGCACTGTGCGCACGAACATTCCCCCTGAATGTATGGAAGTTATGAACCTCGTTATCAAGATAGTGAACAAAATAATTGCGAACGGGTTAAGCCACCGTCAGTTTTGCTCAACGTTAGAAGAAGTTGACAACAGATATTCAGATCTCTTGCTGCACAACAGAGTCCGGTGGCTGTCCAGAGGAAAGGTGCTGAAACGCTTCGCTGGAGCACGTGTAACCTTCTTGGAAAGCAAAGGCTTCAGCTATCCTGAACTGGAAGACTACAATTGGTTGGGAAAGTTTTACTTCCTGGTAGACATGACAAGCCACTTGAACACGCTGAATAAAAATCTCCAAGGAAAGGGAAGCACGGCCCTGCAGATGCTGGAGGATATTTCAGCGTTTGAGCGCAAGATGACGGTGTTTGCAAGTAAAATAGATTGTGATTATTTTTACCGCGCCATCATTGCAATGCAAGTTGCATTTGGAGAAAGATTCAGTGATTTCAGAAAGGAGAAACCTACTCTTTCTTTCCCTGTCACACCGCTGGACATCGACCCATCCCTTCTGAACACAGCTGCATTCACCGGCGTAAGTAAGCCTGATCTAGAAATTGAAGTGGCTGACATAGCAGATAAAGATATGCGGGTAAATAAGTTCAAATCACAAACAGTGGAGCTTGAAGAAATCGCCCGTCAGAAGGCTGTTCACGCTAAAGAGCACAAATGGAGTGATATGGAAAAACTCCCACACCCCGACAAACTTGTTTTTGAAACATGGAGTGCCACTCCTGACACGTATATTAACATGAAAAAGGGAAGAGCAGCGAACTTCAGACACAGAAGTCACATTAAACAGGCAAGAACAATAGCATTTAAAAAGCTATTTTTTCCCCCAAAAAACGCAAACATTTATTTCAGACTCTGATCATATGATGTAGTTTTTTGTATATTCAGATGCTTATTTGATTGCAGGCTGAGTAAAAAACTCAAAGAGGACCAGAAAACACTGACTTGGGCTTGTCAAAGACGCTCCTAATTTAATATTTATTTTTAAAGCTGCTAAGCTGCAGCTAAATGTTTTATTTTTATTAAAGTGGGGTAGTTTTTATTTTACTTTTACACAAATATAGGAAGGACTTAAATAGGCCTACGGTTCACACTTTAATTTATTTCAAAATACGCCTACAAATGCACACTTCTGTTGTTATATTCAGTGGTTGTAACAGGTGCTTCATTGCCGCTTGCGGGTGTAACTGGTTCTTATGGTAACAGGTTGGCCTGGTGTTCTGTAATGCTTGGTGAAATGTCTCATTTCACTTGTTTTAGGGGTCACACATGAGTATTAATTTAATTTAAAGAATGCATGTTTTTCAAGACATTTCAAGGCATAAAAATACCTGTAACAGAAGATAGATATGTTTTGTGCTATACTGTGCTATAATATAATAACAAAGTCTTTTATTTGGATTGGATTGGATTGTGTACATGCCTGAAAATGAATGCTTGTGGATTTTAACAACGTGTCAGCGGGTTTGTGAGCGCTAGGGATGAGTTAGACACATTTAAATACCTATTTCTGGTTTCCTGGTGTGAAAATCAGTAACAAAACTGAGCACATCTTCTGCCACAACCTGAAGTTATTTTACCGCATTCTTTAAAGGAACTACAAAGGATATTATGTCCACACTAATTAAAAAGCCACATCCCATGGCCCCGTAGGTCTCTGTAAGCCGATGTGTGTTCTTCACCTGTGGAGAGGTTGGTTTCTTCGGAGATGGTGGTGTCGGAGGAGGCCAGGGGAACTGTATGGATGGTGGTCTGGATCCTCTGAAGGCGGGACTCCAGGGCCTGCTCCATCTGCCTCTGAGCCTTCATCTGCTGGGCCGCACGCTGGAACCAAACACGCACGGCAGGGTTAGAGGCGGGCAATAAGTCGGAAAGTGGATAGTGTCGTGAGAGTTGTTTTGAGGATATGCAAGAATTGAATATTGAGCATATTGTTGCATTTTGTTTTAAAGAAGTGACATTTCTTCACTTCTACTACAACTTCAGACTAAAGCAGGACAAAACCAGGACTAAACCAGTGACAACACCAGGACTAAAGCAAGACTAAAACAGGACTAAACGGGACAAAACCATGACTAAACTGGGGACAAAACTAGGACAAAACCAGGTACAAAACCAGGACCAAAGTAGGACAAGAAAAAACTAAAAGAGGGCTAAACCAGGGACTCAAACCATTGAGTTAATTTTTCTTAATTAACTCCCAGCCCTAAGCGTACTGTCAAACCCAGATTTGAAAGGTGCATACATTTCTTTAAAAAGTTAGAATTTTTGTGTAGTAAGTGTGCACAACAGTATCAACAAGTGTGTACAATTGGTAGAATAAATGTGTAAAACATACAAAAGTATTGTTTACAAAATGTTATTATTGAGCAATGATTATCAATTACATTATCAATTACATCAGTGTAGTCTCTCACACACTGACATACAATGACATGCCATTTGTATCATTTGTATTTTATTAATAAAATTTACAAAAAACTGCAATGAAGAACATTTGGTAACGCTCTAAAATAAGATTCAGGGTATTTTGAGCATAAAAACACCTGTACTGGAAGATAGATATGTTTCATGCTATACTGTGGACTATAATGACAAAGCATTTTATTTGGATTGGATTGCGTACGTGCCGGAAAAATTAATGTTTGTGGGTTTTAACAACGTGTCAGCGAGTTTGTGAGCGCTAGGGACGAGTTAGACACATTTAAATACCTACTTCTGGTTTCCTGGTGTGAAAATCAGTAACTAAACTTAGTACTTCTGCTACTGCCTGAAGTTATTTTACCACACATTTTGTACCGCTTTAAAATAAGATTCTTATTTATAACGCATTAATAATCACCAGTTAGAGCCTTATAAATAGTTTACTGAGGGACCTTATTTTAAAGCGTTATCATATTTATCTAATTGTATCTGACCTCATGCCCGTCTCACCTTTTTTCTAGGCCGACCTTTAGCTTCTGAACTCAATGGATTTCATGTGATTTGGTCAATAAGAGACCTGAGCTGGGTACACTTAACTGTTCATCTGTTTTGGAAAGTTTCTTGCATGACCTCTAAGTGTACATCCTGTTTTCTTGTAAGAGAAACGTAGATAAGTTTATGTCTTGTTTATCTAGCATTTCGTCTGTCAAATATAACTCTGTATTAAACACATTTTCTATTGATTTAATCCTAGTATTGGCTATTTTCCACATTTAGTCCCACTTTCTTCTAAAATATTTAAAGGGCCTATGACAGGTTGAAATACACATTTAACTAAGATGCAGTAAAGATACATATAATCAAATTTCTACTAAAATCTTTACAAATTTTACATCAGTTTAGCGATTCTTTAGGTTTTAAGTTTCACTTCCTGGTTGTAAAGTATGACATAACACTAGGAAATTACCATAGCAACCGCACTGCAACATTGGTCAAAACTCATCTAATGTCACAGATTTTGTTCATTTGACAAAGAAAAACACATGTGAACATCTGTACTCTATTGAATTAATGTTTAAAGGGTCAAAAAAGTAGTTTATTTTGTGTAAATTATGCTTAACCTTTGTCTCCCCAGTGTGACGTCATCAGTTTGTTTACTTCATGTGATTGTCAACAGATTTTTCAACTTTTCTCCACAAACAGCGACCTGATTGATGTGAAACTACAATTTATATTTACAAGCGGTATTATAAACCATTATCTTTATTTATTTTAGTGGGAACTGTGCCACTGGTCACTCTTTTTAGCCAAAGCTTCAGAGTTTGGTGTTATTCTAGTGGTGGCTATTCTCCAAACTGATCTCAAACGAACAAGCAACTGCAGTCTCAGACAACGATAAAATGACAACTACGCCACACTTAACTCAAAAAATGTTTAATGAAATGCTTTGCGGGCCGGATCAAAATGCAAATGCAGGGCCGCACATGATCCCCGGGCCTTAGTTTGCCCCCCCCCCCTTAGTTTGCCCCCCACAGTTAAAGCTGTGTTATGTAACTTTTTTGATGTAGAGTTGGCCACTTGCTTGTCTTCGTGGAGATGTTGTCGGTTTGCCTGGAATGTTCCACAGTGTCTTGTTCAGCTGCTTGAGATAGATAAGTTTAATGCCATACGGTGCAACATTCCAGGCAAAGCAATCAACATCTCCATGGTGACGGGCGCTTTACCAAAGTCACTAATGCTTTGTTTTTACTGGTTCACTTTGGAGCAGATTGGTGCGGTCCAAAAGTGTCTCCGCTGTCTACATTGAGCCGCACCGGCCCGTTTACCAAACCAAAAGCGTGGACCTAACTTCCAAAGTGGAACTCAGACTGAGGTGAACACAACGACAAAAAGTAGATGTAAACAGTAAAAAAAACTCACCAAACATGACTTGATCTTGATAAACAGCTATATTCCCACTGGTGGCTACTTTATTCGTTGAACTGACAAGACTTATCAAAACAGATCTGGCACATTTTAGCATCAGTTGTTTCCTGTTTATCGACGCACGGCACTCACATCACGATGGAAAAGATCACATTTTCAGTACATAATGGATCTAACATAATCCAAACCCAATGCATGACACAAAGAGACCTGAAAACACGACATAGAGGCGCAGAGAAGTGAAATAAATGCTAAAAAAGTTTGCTCTAGCTTTAGCCACGTCTCACACAACGCCAGAATTAGAATTATTGAAAGTCTCTTTGTGAATCGCTCAGATCAGCCTCAAGATTAAAAGTATAAATCAGTGGATGATTTCGATGTTATTAAGAAAACATCGGACACATGCCCCTAAGCCGAGGAAATCCATTCTACCAATAAACAGAACTGTCACAAAACAGTCTGGGGGCCACGGCCAGTCGTGCACCTTTAGAGAAAACTAAGATTGAAAATGAAAAAGCAAAGAAAAAAATAAATAAAAGAAAACATATATTACAAGAAAAAGTAAGGAGAAAACTGAGAAAAGAAAATGAAAGAATATACTTTTTTTTTAAATGTAAGTAATGTATAATAGAATGCATATAATTGGGCACTGCAGCAGCAGATACTCACAATGGGGTAGGAGAAGGCGAAGGCCAGCCACCCCCCCAGCAGCAGGGTGAGCACAGCCAGGGTCAGGTGGTCCTGGGTCATGTACACAGGCAGCACAGCCACACGAGGAGGGGCCTTCTCTGGGCTTTCCTCTGGACCCGCTCCATTCTGTGAGTCACTGGAGCTGCCGGCCGAGCTCTCGAACTGGAAACAACCATGAAGGTTTAACAAAGGAACAGGGCAAAAGTCGTGTTAGTGACTGAGTAATGTTGTTACAAGACTGAAATGTATAGATTCAATACAAGCATGTGGCACAGATTATTTATACAAGACATATTATGCTTTTATATTTGGACATTTGACATGGCAATATTGATAAAAAAAAACAATAAAAATGACTTAATAAAAGAAATATGCTTGCCACGTTGCTGGACCATACTAATTGTACAGAGAATTAGTACAATTAGTACAGAATTTTGTTCACATTTGTGTCAAAATGTCAATGTTATGCTGCTGAATCCTATGCGTATTACAGATTAAGAGATACAAATTAGAACAAGGTAAAGAGCAGAGGGAGTGTATGAAGTGTGAGGGAAAAGTGAATTTTCAGAGCAATAGCGTCTTGATTGCAGGAGAATAAACATGACTCAAAGATGCGTGAATCACTCTACTTACAACTTTGAAGGGGAAACAATTATAACATGATAAAAAGATCTTAAAAGTCGATTTTGATTTCAATTATGTCTTCACTAATGTCAACCTGTATAGGGACACAGGGAATCAGCAACTTTGCTATAACCTGGCACTTCCTCTTTTGTGTAGGTCCATGTTTTATGTGTATTGTCCTTGTAGCAGCCAATAACGTAATAATGACCAATAACGTAATAATTTTGGCCAGTTTTAAATGTAATAAGCCAATAATATCTTGAGTGAGCCAATAACAGTGTAGGGTAGCATTACTTTTAAAAGTAACTTATTTAGTTACCTTGTTACTGGCCTGGAAAACTTTTGTGTATTCGAGTTCTACTCATTGTGTTACCATTATTTATTCATGAGTCATGAGACATATTTCATGTCTTTTTTGTGACGCTGAAGGCTCCTTTTAATAAGCCAAACAGGAGCATGAGCTGTGTTGTGTGTCCGAGGAAAAGAACACTGATGTGGCTTTATTTTGTCTGTGCAAGGCTTATATTGTCAGATTAACTTGCATTATATTCTAGTGTAAAACACATTTTTGTTTTTGTTTCATCGTTTGTTATGCATCCACTTAAAAAATAAGAGAACCTTTATCACAAATTGTAGAAGGAAAAATTGCACATGCACTCACTACAAGAGCTGCATTCTCTATATTTTCTCACTAATTCAATGTAGCTCGATGCCTAAATTGTATGACAATATTCACCTTATTCCGGAAGTTGCCGTAAGCGCCGCCGTCTTGTTTCTGTTGTATTAGTTTACATGGAGCAGACGAGCTCGACAGAAAATAAGTTCTACACGGACTAAAAAGCTGTTTTCAGACTGACCAGGAAATCGGAGCATTGTTGACTTGTTGTTGCTCGTGTTCATTAAACATTTTACACAAATCAATCTACTTTATGTAACATTTTAGCGGTGAGACTTTTCCCTCGTTCGTCATTAGCTTTAACAGAGTTCTCGTCAAACGAAAGTGCGTTTACAACAAAAGTGCAAAAAACGGCAAAAGTGGGCGGGGCAGAATAATGTCAATACAACAATGTATTCCTCTGATTTTAGAAATGTAACTGTATTCTGGAATCCTTCTTCAATTGTGGGATAGCAAGATAAGTGAAAAACGAGTAGAGGTCTGAGTCAGTGGCTTTTACTTTGCCTGTAAAAAGAGCATCATAAAATTCTTTAAATCTGGAATTAATTTTGGGGGGAAGGTAACTGTGTTCTGAATGCCACCATAAAAGAGTTACACAGTTTTTAACACTGTGGACACATGGTAAATATATTGCTACTTAGGTTTATTGATCAGTTTGAGCTGTATCTAAGAATAGTGTCTCTATTTTCATACAGTCACTAGTAAAAATGTCATTTGCACCATAAATTGCATGCACTTCTCTATAATTCTGTCTCTAAGAATAGGATACAAGTTTGCGAGCACTTTGATGCTTCTGTGAGTCTGAGTACAGTAGCAGTACTCACATAGCGCTGGTCATAGAAGGAGGAGGGAGAGGCTGGGGAGGGCTTTCGAGGGGGGATGACCGCCTCTCCAAAGCGCTGCAGGCCCCCGGGGAAGTCCCTCAGCATGGTGGTGTGAGCCAGGGGAGGCAGCTCATGGTGGCCTGGAACAAAGATCAGGTACGTACAAGTGTTAAGAACATCACAGAAAGGCCTAGTATAAACAGAAGGGGTTTGTGTCAGTCTGTGTTAGTGTGTTTTATTAGAGAATACTGCATTTGTTTGGGTAAGTGAAAGTAAAATTAGAATCATATGTAGTGGTTTATGGTGATTAAAATCCACTTTAATTAAATAGCATTTTATAAACAAAGCCATTTCCAAAGTGCTGAACCGTCATAAAACATGCTCAGTTTGATCTTACGACTTGCTAAAAACAACAAAGCCAGCAAAATCATGAAAACATAGAATATAAATAAAATACATAATACACGCAGTGTTAAAAGCCAGAGCACAAAGTGGGGACATTCAGAAATTAGTTTTAAAGGAAAAATATTTTGCTTTTTTTGTATTGTTATTAGCCTTTGAACATGCTCTTGAGTACCTTTAATTTGCCATCTCATGTTTTAGAACAATATTACAATATAATAAACTATTATATGTTATTATGTTGTCATGTTATTATTCAAGGCAGTCCCTTGAGTTCAGGAGATTATAATTAGCCTAGCAGTTGAAGTGATAGTGTTTAGATGGTAGACATGCTCAGAAGGAGTCTGGATAAGTGACGTCAGTCATCCAGAGAGTTCAGCAGGGAGTGTTTTTGACGGTCGGAGGGAGAAGACTTTCTAACCAGGATTCATCAAACTAGTGTGAATGAAACTAAATGCAACTCCACATATGTTTTTGATGACAGAACATTGTTAGAACAAGCTTAAAAAGTCACTATATCATTAAAAGCATCTTGTAAATCTCGCTTTAGGCACCATGAGCTGGCCATTGAACCTCAGAGCTCATGCAGGGGTGTACATTTGGACCGAGATGTACTGTGGTGCCAGTCCATTTAAAGCATTAAATACAAACAATAAAATCTCAAAAACAACTCTAAAATGAACTGGAAGCCAGTGCAAAGACGCTAAAATCTGAGTTATGTGCTCTCATTTTCTGGTTCCTGTTAAAGGCGCCACAGAATTTTGGACCAACTGTGAAAATGCACTGTGGCTAATTCCAGAAAAAAGTGTATTACAGTAGTGTGAACGAGATGAGACAAAAGAGTGCACAGCTTATTCACAGGATTTAAAAGATTAAAAAACGATTGACTTTAGATCAAAGCCTTAAGTGGTAAAATCCAGATTTGACGGCCGCGTTCACATGTTTGTCAAGTTTAAAATCATTGTCAATAGTGACTCCAGGGTTGGGGACAGATGGGTGATGATGACCTATCTATCAGATCAGTTTCCGACTGACGTGAATAATAAGTTTGGAAATTAAAATAACCAATATATCTTGCAAAATGTTTAGTCTTTTGATAATTCAAAAGAAATACAGTATTTCTGGAAATACAGTATCAGATGCATTTAAATGTACAACGGAATCATAAACATACAAACTAGTAGAAAAATATAAAAAGGGCATTATGGGGGATTTGCAATATCTATTTTGTAGTGTCTGAGCTTTCAAATCTCTTGGTATATATAGGCAATACCATCCACATTTTGACAGCCGATACCAATACAGTATATTGGTAGGACCCAAAATTAATGACAAGTAGAGGTCATAAATTAAATACATCAAATTGTAATTGTAGGAGTACAGACAACTACTGTGCACAAGACCTCTTAGAGAAGACATTATTCTTTAACCCCCGTGGATTATTATTTCATCCTTTTGGATTCACAATATTGATCTATACCGACTTAAAGGTGGAATGGAGGATTTCGGGCAACAAATCAGAATCTCATTTCCTCGTGGGTAGCACAAATAACTGGTCCGCTCAGGTGTCAATCATTCTCTGCGTGCTAGTGCACGCCCGCAGGCTCGTCCACGGAAGGTCGCTCCCCTGGGCGCGCATGCGGGGTTGTTATGCTAGTGTGTTTATGTAGCAGGAGGTTAGCGGCGAAGTTCCGTCATTGTAAGTCTAAACTTTCATCCGCTAAGTACCGAAATGGCTGAGGGATCGAAGAGAAAGACTGTTTTCGAAGCCACAGAAGAGACGAAAGTCTGCAGAGGAAAGAAACAAACGCGTGTTATTCTGGGGAATCGCTTTGGCGCTGGCGAGCATTGAAAGCGCAAAACAGGCTGATGCCTCCGCTGCAAACTTTCTGCTGGACAGGTAACTGTTTATCTGACTCTTTTTTTAGCTTATTGTATGTGGAGTGTATTATTAAATCTTCTTCGCGGAGGTTGTCGTGAGAAAGCGACACCAATCGTCTTGTAAACAAATGCGCATGGGCAGTGCTGCTGGGCGTGCTCGTTCACGAGGTTTGCTAGGCGTTCAGTCAGGAGAAACGGGGAGGGAGGGAGGGGGAACCTGCGCATGCGCTTTTTCAAAAAAAGGACTAACAGTCGCAGATTTTCAAATCGGCGAGAAATCCTCCATTCAACCTTTAATAGAAGAAGCTAGTCCACTGACTTCCCGGTTGAAAATTACGGCGCTGATTTCTGCCAAACCCTCTTTACAATGCGGTCCTCTGCAGGACCATGCTGACGGCTCCTACTATAGAAAAGGTCATGGTATCAAGCAGCAGCTTGTGCCAAGATCGTTACGTGGCACTGCTGAATTCTTTGTGTATCATTATAGATACAGAGGGAATGGCCACAAACGGATTCATTTTAATGAGTCCGAGCTGCACTTTCACGACTGTTCAACAACTACAAGAGCAAACACAGAGTTTAGGAGTAATATTGTGCTAAATACAGACCAGAAGGAAGACAAACAGGAAGACATAGAGAATAAAGAATAAAGTACTCAAATTGTGTATGAATGTATAGTTAGACCATGAGCTGCAGGACTAAATGCTACTGCAATGCTAGAGCTGCCTGCTGTAGTTCAATATCTACAGAGCAATACTTTATTTTTCCTAAATTAAGACACAGGTGTAGTATGAATTAGTAGTGCTTAATTCACCAGAAAATGTATTACAAGAGAGAAAAATGTCAGTTTCCTTTTGAATCAATGGCTAGTTTCCCCCATGGTTTCCCCACAGAAGACCACGTCCCCTAATATGGTTGCTTGGCGTGTCCATAATGATATATCGATGTATTGTTTATACACATATATCAGTCTGGTCGCCCTGCCCTCCGCCGTGCCTCGAGTCAACTCCAAAACGTACCTAGCAATCAGATTAGTTTATTTCAGGGACGCAAACGGTGGGCGGAAGTAGAAGAGTTAGCTACAACACACGTATTCTCAAAGACTGTGTCCGAATGTCCACACTCTCTCTTCCTCAGTCGCTACATAGTGCTGCCCTGTTCAGTGACTAAATAGTGCCCTCAATCCTGGAGCGATTCGGACATACAGCGCACTACTTTCTCCTCGCAGCAGTGACTCTGGCGTCTGGGAGAAAAAAGTCTGCAAAACTCCAGTAAAAATTGATTTTGGTAATGAATATGGATCAAATCCACCTGACATGCACATATTTATGGACTAATAATCATCATACAAGTTTTATTAACCATGGATCGCACGTTAAACATCAAACAGACTCAACGTTAAACATCAAACTCAACTTTTTGCGATCTATTCACAGCTCAAGCTAAGGTAAGTGGCTAATGCCAGCAACACAGCCACTAAGGGTTTGTTTAAAGTATTTTGTTCATAATGACTGGTGTTCTATGTGTCCCTTGCTGATCCCAGTGTGTGTGACAGCACCTATGAGCAGCCACTGGTTCTTGGGGTTGGTGGTGCTCCCGGGTGGATAGCGCACGTCTGTGGACGGAGTGATCTCACACTCCCCCCTCTCTCTCACCGTCACCTCCTCTGTCAGAGGACCCTCGATACGAGCCAGGGTCAATCCACGAGGCTGGAACACAAATCAAATACACAGATAGAAATAGGTACAGTGGATGTTATAAAAATACTTCATGTTTATAATCCGGACATGGACATACCACTAATGAGACGCCGTGATGGACAAGAGAAGTCGAGGCGTAGAGGTGAGAGTCCATTTTTCCAACGTATAGTGTAGGCCTGGAGACAAACAGCGTATGAATGTAGTTTTAAAATATTCATCTTAAGGAGAATCAATTTATGTGGACGTGATCAGTTTTTAATTAATCAGTTTTTAACATAAAAATATCAATTCATGCCCTTATATGAAAGATTGTGCTTAGAGGTGTGCAATATATTATCTAATACATATGTAGCATTGAAGAAGTTTGTTTTGAAGCTATGCAAATGAGAATATTAATTATAGTTTAAAAAAAAGAAGAAGAAAAAGATGATGATTCTGTAATGTGGAACTTTTGCTGACATTTTGACATTTGAGCGATGCCTGATAAATCCAGACTGACTCTGTACAGGATTTACAGTCTGGTCACCACTCGGTCTTCATCAAACTCAGACAGAACCATGTAAGCAAGTTGTGCGGGACAGGTGAGCTCCATTGCTTTGCCTGGATTGTTTGACAATGTGACATTAAACATATTTATTTTGCATTTATTAAATTTCAGGCGTTTTATTGTTCAACAGTAATGTGAGAAAACATTGATTAGATGAGAAACACAACTTTTTTCCCTTTTCCTGACATTTCCTGGCAAATTATGTGTATTTAAGCAAAACTAATCCACATATATTCACAATTGAGTCTGAATGGATGTTGCTGACATGGCGTTACCTCAGAAAAATAAAAGGATTGTTCTGTAGATGTTAAAATACAACAACAACAACAAGAGCAGGAGGTGCTAGCATTTAGTCTGGAGCTACCGTTAGCATTCTTGGTTGATTAGACATATTTGGGCAATTGAAGTCCTTTAATCTTCATCATATCTTTGTGTCTGTATTTGAATCAATTTATATCCTTAAGTCTGCATTTGCTCTTTTAGTTGATGACGGTGGGGGACAGAGCAGCTCTTCTACATTAAAATGAATGGATTGCTTTCCCTACCGAGACAAGAAAGTGGCTATTCCTTCAAATGCAGACTGTACCTATATCTTAAAAAACGTGCATTCTTGCTGTGCGCAGAAAAGCAATAGCATATCCATAAAGAGGAAGATGGCGGACAAATGTTACGTAGTGCGGCTTTAACTAAAACCGTTGTTGACACGCATTTGAGTGTGCAGTCTTACACCAGCTGGGTCTGGGCACTGGCCTGCTCCTTCACGAACTGATAGCTCCACTTGAGGCTGGAGTAGGGGTCGGCTCGCTCGCTGGCAGAGGAGAAGGTGAGGAAGCGCAGCGTTTCCATGGCGAGGGACAGGTGAGGGGCGTGTCTCAGCGAGTCTCCAGAGTACAGGTACACGCCCACCACAGGGGAGCCGTAGTTCTGGCTCCACAACACGTCGCCTGGAAGGGAAAAGCACAGTGGCGGACTTAGCATTGGGCAACAGGCCACGACTGCCATGGGCCCCCAACCCGAAGGGGCCCCTAATAAGATGCCCTTCCTGATCATCATAGACGCAAGGCTGTGAAACTGTTCCCTCAATACCACGATAAAGTGTTGCAGTGTACTTAAATAAGAAAAAGACCAACAAAATAGTCTGGGATTGTTAAACGTATTAATTCTGTTCAAGCCCCCGCCAATAAAGCTAAATAGTGAATGAAATATAACATTGTAAAATTACAAATTATAAGATCTGCGATATCAATATAATTGTGATATTTAAGAACACTTTTTGACTAAGGCTGAAACTCACGATTATTTAGTTAGTCGACTATTCAGCGATTATTTCTATTGTAGATTAAGACTTAGAATAAACTAACATTTTTAGCCAAATAAATGTTGAAATATTATGAATGAAGGCTTCAAGCTTCAAGACAGAGAATTTTTATGAATAAAGTGTATAATTGACGAAAACCAGAAATGGTCTATTCTTTTTTGCCATTTTTCTTTGTTCTAAAAGTCTTTAAGTTTGTGTTTTAGAGTCTGTTTAGTCCAGAGAACAACAACCATCATCAAAATACGACTGTAATTATTGTTTATATTCAACTGGTCATGATTATTCTACTAATTGTTGTAGCCCTATTTTTGATGCAATAATGTCTGTTATATTAAAATAAAACAACAAATGCAAAGCCAAGGCTAATTTAGTTTGAGAAAGCTAGATTTTATTCATGATTTTCCCTTTTCAGTGTTTTCATTTTAAAAACAGAACATTTCTATGAGATGGAAGACTTTGGTGTAACTGCAATATATTTTGTTAGTTAAGATATCATTATTGTTTCAGCCAATATTGCGATATCGATACTTTTGCGATATATTGCGGAGCCCTAGTTAAAATGCACCCACATATGGGAAATATGGTAACATTTCTTCTGGGGAAGGACCCCCAAACCCCCCTGTTTAAACCTGTTTAGAACATGTGAGCCATTGGAAAACAAAAACAACAAAAACCAAGCTTCCTTCAAGAACAATTCAAGAGACAGAACAGAACAGAAAAATAATAGAAAATCACACTTGAGGAGGGGCCTGGGCTTAATTTTGCCTCGGGCCCCCAAATTCCTAGGTCCGCCACTAGAAAAGCACAGGTTATTTCAAATGCATACAGACAGCAGGTAAGTACAGATGAATACTGTACTAATGTAAAAGCACCGTAGAATATTACTCTAGTAGTAGAAGTGCATAGTATTAACTCTTACACGGTCTTTGTGTTTGCTGACAGACTGGGTGCAAATAAACAGCTGTTTCTCTCATTTCGAGCTGAGGGGACATTTTAGCACAATTTTCCACAGATTTTCAGCTGCTGCTTCAGTCTTATACTGTAGCACTGGACCTGCATCTGAATCATAATGTGAGGACCACGGAAAGACACGACTAGAGCCCAGTGGCGGTCCTTCAAACATGTTGAATTAAAAATAATTTTGGACGTGCTCCGATTTACTGTTTACCGACACTTGTGCACACACGAAGCCCAGCAGTCAAAGGAAAGATTCAGAGGAGACACTGGTCTTTTCAGAAGAGACAGGTGCACAAACAAAAACAACAGCGAGGCACCTGGTGACTTTTCTGCCAAAACATCAAATGTAGAATGCAAAAATGTAGACACACCACTTTTACACACGTTGTCTAATCAGTCACGACAGTTGAGAATGGTCTATACGTCACAAAAAAGATTCAAGCAGGAGTAAAATAGAGGACTTGGTGATTATTGCTTGAGGTATGAGATAAACGGGCGTACCCTTTGATTTGTTTTTGTTCTTGTGTATTTCCAAAAACTGGAAATACTAATGCGCCAATCTGTTATTTCAAAATGTACACACAAAAAAAGTAATCTAAATTCTGTCAACTGTACAAACAAAGAGTGAAGACATTTCGCCACTCATCTAAACAGCTTCTTCTCCGCCCACTTTTGCCTCTTTTTTCCACAGATACGCACTTTTGTTGTAAACGCATTTCTGGTTTGACAAGAAAATTCTCGCAGCCTAAATGATTGATTTGCATAAAATGTTTAATGAACACGAGCAACAACAAGTCAGCAACGCATCGATTTTCTAGGCGGCTTGAAAACGGCTTTTTAGTCCATGTAGAACTTATTTTCTGTTGAGCTCGTCTGCTCCATGAAAACTAATACAACGGAAACAAGATGGCGGCGCCCACGGAAACTTCTGGATAAAGATGAATACTATATTGATGTTGTCCAGCCACACACCTCTCCTTACCTGTCTCTCTGTCCACTGTCACTACAAGTCCATCACCGCTGGACACAAGGTGGGCCATTTCTGCAGAGAACCAACAAGGAAGTTATAGTTATGCTGTTATAAAATACAGTGGATTACAAATGATGAAAATAAATTATTGTTTAATGTTCAATACACAAACATCATCTTTCAAATAGTCAAATTGTGCTCATAATAATATTAGTCAAGTAGAAGTACAATGTAGTGGTACAAGAATTACTCAAGTAGGAGTAATTATAAAAGTTACTGCCTGGATTTATTATCTAATTTATAATTTGAATTTAATTTAACTGGACAGACAAATTATCTATAGTAAACACAATCTGCTATTTTCAAAGGATAGAAAGAACAAATATAATAACAAAGTACTTAGCCTCTTGAACTATAACATAAGTAGTTATTGATTATTCATTCATTATTTTAATCTTAAACAGTTAATAATAGGAACAGCTTAAATGACTTCCTGTCAAAGCCCTGTCTTTTCATGACATTTCTTGACATTACACTGTAACAAGCAGCAGATTGTCATTTATGTCTATATTTTTTAAAATGGCAACGTGACATTTAAGATCTTGACATTTGCAAGACGATACAGGATTAACTCAGACATGTAATCAAGATACAACTTTGATGAGGAAACACTGTTGTAATAAGGTTAAAAGCTCATTTATGTTGATTTTGCATAAAATTGTCAATGTGAAGCTTTTGTCACTTGTAAACTTGTCACGGTGGGAAGAGGAACCAAAACCTTTACTCAAGTGGGAGTCTTGTTAAATTATAAGCTTAAAACTCAACTATGACTACAATGATAGTGTCTGAAACTTACTCCAATAAAGTTACTCAACACACTTGTTAACAGAGTACGACCCACTTTGGAGAAAGATTTCGGTACCAAACAAAAGCAGTTTCCAAATGCTTTAATACGTGTAAGGTGCAATGTTTTAAATATTATGTAGTGTAAATAATAAGTTCATAAACAAACTATAAGTCAATAGTCATAACACTTTCATTTTAGACTATATGAGCAGACACATTCACCTCCCTTATCTTGTGTTCCATTTCCCCTTCTGTTCATAACCAAGAGGAAGTCTTGTAGCGCATTGATATTGATAGAAATCTCATTCCGCCCTGATAAATGACTAATGAGTAGGTGTAGAAGAGCGTGGTAACCAACACAGCATCATGAAACATTCACTGCTTTATTTAAATAGTATTGATTTGTTGGACTGACATCAACGCTGCATTGATGTGGTCCTTGAGAACTCGGGAAAATGTTCTTTCCAAGTTGAAAACGCACATGAAAGCTTGCACAAGTCGGGAAAAAAACTCATAACTCGACTTTCACACCCTACGTCAATTTACCTTCAACATTTGAGGTCTTAGACTTAACAATACTATATTTAGAGGTTTACTGTCAGTTGTCCATATAATAAGAGCAATTGATTTCAGAGACCCAACACTGTTATTGTTTAATTAATTACCAAATTAAAAATGGTAAGATGTTTTCCAAAACAAATAACATTTAGGTTTTAAGAAGGCTGACAAAAAACAATCCTACTGGTTCTCTTTATTAAACATGTGTTCTCTGTCAGCATATCAAAGTGACATTACATTGCATTTGACTGTTGTCAGTTGAAAAGACTTACAGCCGTTATTGTTATTATACTAATATTTCAAGTTTATGGAGCTGATCCCTAACACGGGGTTCAACATTTGTGGGTCATAAATGTTACCCTCCATCTGAAAATATTACATAAAATTCCAAGTGAACATAACTTATTTCAAAGACACTGTGTATTTTGGAGGTAATTTTTTTTAATTTTTTTTTTATTTCAAGTAACAATTGTTGACGTTCCCAGATATGAAGTGTAAAGTAGGCTGCAAATAACCACTATTTGGCTAATTGAGTTTATGTTAAATTATTAAATTATTAAGTGGAAAGTTAACCAAATCTTCTGCTAGTATATTTTTACAAAATGTTTATTTTAATTGTAGGTCACTTATGTTTAGAAGTTTAATGTTTGTTTAGCAAATGTGGGTGATATTCACTTACATTTTCTCGGGTACATTTACTTGAGTGACAATTTAATAAAATAGTACTTCAGAGTAGTTTTCAGACTTTTACTCCTACTAGAGCCACAGTGAAGCAGTACTGTTACTTGAATAAAAAGTTTTGGTTAACCCTTCCCGCTGTGAGTAAATCTACAAGCTTCACGTTGACGATATTAAATGATTAGAACATTTGTGATTGTTGCACTGCTCCCTCAGATATGTTTAGTTTTTCTCATTTTTGAGTCTGTCCCTTGGAAATACCAGATTATGTGCATCATTCAATCTTTTGTCCTTCCAATTACTGAAATTACAGTAGTAGTTTCCCAAATGCTTTTTCTTCTACATAACTCTATTTAGGTGTATCTTTATGGTTATTTATTTATTTATTTCAGGGACAGTGCATATTAATCAAAATATACATGTAAATATGCCAGAATTAGCCACAAAGCTATTTTTCATCTGTAGTCCCTGGACAAATATGTCACCCTATACATAGTAAAAGTACATTGTTATTGCAAAAATCATCCAACAGACAGACCTGTTAGCAGACAAACCTTGAACACTCACGCGTAACAAAACACAGCAACAAGCGAACAAGTAACAACAATCAACCAAAAACAATCAAAAGGCAAGAGTCCAGCAGGGGGCAGCGAGAGGGGAACGAGTTAATGCTGACAGGTCTGATTGTCTATGAGCCATTTTTTTAACTGAAATTTAAAAGAAGCGTATGTGTTGATGTTTCTGATGGTGATGGGGGTGTTATTCCAATGTTGAACCAAACAGACTTTTCCTGAGGGGGATGATACAGTCCCCTCTCGCTGCTCCTCTGGTTCTGTTGTGTTCTGTAGACCGGATGTCGAACTGTCTGAGTGGAGGAGATGACAAGCCGTGAATGATTTTATATATGAGGCATAGATGAGCGTATTGGACCTTGTTTTCCCAGGTGAGTAGGTTGTGTTTTTGAAGTTTTGGACAATGGTGATATGAGTTGGGTTTACGGTCAAGAATTGTTATTGTGCGTTTGTATAGAGTGGATGGGTTTTAGGGCTGTGGTGTTAGTATGAGACCAAACGGTTAAACAGTACGTGATATGAGAGAGAATCATGGAATGCATAAACATTTTTGCTGCTCTTATGGACATCTGGTGTCTGATGTGTTTAAAGTTGCTGAGGTGGAATTTGATGTGGTTACAGATTTTTTTTTTATGTGGGACTTGAAAGTGAGTTTGGAATCAAGGACAACACCAAGATATTTATATTCTGTCACCACCTGAAGCCGTTCAAGTATGAGAGGAGGTGTTAAATATGTGTCAGAGTATGTAACAGGGCATGTACAGAACATACTGTAGTCTTGTTTCTCATCATACGCCGGTGCAGAGTAGTCGTTGTAGGTAGCATTCCACCGCAGCTCCTGTGTCTTGGTGTCAAACATGGTCACCATGTACTCTGTAAAAGGAACAAACGTGCTCAATCAACACACGCTCAGGTTTTATGTGCACATTTAAGTTATGTGAAAGTAAACTGCATGTAAGCACCAGGGTTTCAGCTTTATGCATTTATCAGGTTTCAACTTAGATTTAGATTTTAGAGAATTAAGAAAACTTGTGATTTTTAAGAAGAAGAAAAAACAGCCGGCAATAACTTAAAGCTGATTTACAGAACACACCATATGTAACTGCATGTGGTTGGGACAAAACAAAAATACAGCCAATAATGTCAAGACAACCAAAATGTTGCCAATTGCCACAAAATTATTATTATGATTTCATTTTATTGTACAACAAAATTGTACAACGCTATTAAGGAGTTATTACATGAGAGTAGAAGTTATAATCTAATTTGAGAAAAATCCATAAAACGCTGCTATTGATTACAACAATTTTGATGAGAAATTTCTCAAGCACATCAAGCAGTTGTTACAATATTAAATAATATGTAATGTATTAGGGGTGTGAATCTTTCAGTCCATGGTAATCCGATTCGATTCCAATTTCTAGGGTCCTCATGCGATTCAAAAATGATTCTCAGTTAAATTACAAAGACATTTTTGATCTGTCTTTATATTTATTAGTCTTTGTGACAAGCATATATATATATATATATATATATATATATATATATATATATATATATATATATATATATATATATATATATATATATATATATATATATATATATATATATATATATATATATATATATATATATATATATATATATATATATATATATATATATATATATATATATATATATATATATATATTGAGAGCGATCCCTACCATGACCATCACTGAAACCAATGAGCTGATATACACTTCAGCATCAGTGATCCTAGAAATGCTTGGCTATAAGAGCAACCATGGGAGCCATGAGAGACAATACCCACCATGGAAAAGACGGTTAGAGGCTAAAATCAAGATGGCGCGGAGAGAAGTGAGTCAGCTGACTGAGGCTGAGAGAGGTGCAATGAAAAAGCAAGTACCTAAGAAGTACAGCCAGATGCCCATACCTGAAGCACTCGAAACTGCCAAGCAAAGGCTCCAAGCCTTGGCCAGCCGCCTAAAGAGATACACGATAGATAATGAAGCCAGGACGAATAAACAGGCTGTTAGCAACTCAACCTGCGAAAGTGTACTCTCAATGGCAGGGTAATAACAACAGAGCAGACCCACCAAGGCTGGAAACTGAGGGATACTGGAAGAGTATCTGGGAAAAGGAGGCATCACACAACAGCGATGCAAAGTGGCTCGTGGCTCTGAGAGAGGACCACAGCAACCTCCCAGAACAGAATCCAGTCACCGTCACAGTGGCAGATATCCAAGAAAGAGTCTCAGGCATGAAAAACTGGACAGCCCCCGGCCCAGACATGATCCACGCATACTGGCTAAAGAAACTCACTGCTCTCCATGAACGCCTAGCAGCACAAATGAACCAGCTGCTGAGGGATGGGACTCACCCTGAATGGCTAACCGAAGGGCGCACGATCCTGATCATGAAGGATCCCTCCAAGGGTACAGTCCCATCCAACTATCGGCCAATAACCTGTCTCTCCACAACATGGAAGCTCATGTCAGGCATCCTCGCGGCTAAGATAAGTGGGCACATGGACCAATACATGAGCAAAGCACAGAAGGGCATAGGCAAAGACACCAGAGGAGCCAAACACCAACTCCTGGTTGACAGAACAGTCGCCCAAGACTGCAAAGCCCGACACACCAACCTGTGCACTGCCTGGATTGATTACAAGAAAGCCTACGACTCAATGCCACACACATGGATCACTGAGTGCTTGGAGATGTACAATATCAATAGGACACTAAGGGCCTTCATAGCAAGCTCAATGAAGCTGTGGAAGACCACCCTGGAGGCCAATGGCAAGCCACTTGCACAAGTGACCATCAGATGTGGCATATACCAAGGAGATGCACTGTCCCCACTGCTGTTCTGTATAGGTCTGAACCCCTCAGCCAGATAATCAACAAGACTGGCTATGGATACCGACTCAGGAATGGGGCCACCGTCAGTCACCTCCTCTACATGGATGACATCAAGCTGTATGCTAAGAGTGAGCCAGACATCGACTCACTGATCCACACGACCAGGATCTACAGCACTGATATCGGGATGTCATTCGGGCTGGAAAAGTGCAGTCGGATGGTAACAAAGAGAGGGAAGGTAGTCCACACAGAAGGGGTCTCACTCCCAGAGGGAACAATAGCAGACATTGAGGATGGGTACAAATACCTTGGAATACCACAGGCAAATGGCAACCTCGAAGGGGCAACGAGGAAAGCAGCAACTGCCAAATACCTCCAGCGAGTAAGGCAAGTCCTAAGAAGCCAGCTCAATGGCAAGAACAAGTCCCGGGCGATAAACAGCTACGCCCTGCCAGTGATCAGATACCCTGCAGGCATAATAAGATGGCCAAAGGAAGAGATACAGACCGCATGAGCGTTAAGACACGAAAGCTCCTGACCATGCATGGAGGGTTCCATCCCAAATCCAGCACCCTGAGACTGTACACTAGCCGTAGGGAAGGAGGCCGTGGACTAGTGAGCGTGAGAGCCACTATCCAGGATGAAACATCCAAGATCCACAAGTACATCAAGGATAAGGCCCCAGATGATGATGTGCTCAGTGAATGTCTCAGGCAATGGGGAACAGAAGGTGAGGTGCCGGAGGAGGGACCATCATGGGAGGACAAGCCCCTACATGGGATGTACCACCGGAACATAACTGAAGTGGCTGATATCAAGAAATCCTACCAGTGGCTAGAGCGGGCCGGACTAAAGGACAGCACAGAGGCACTCATCATGGCTGCACAGGAACAGGCCCTGAGCACCAGAGCGATAGAGGCCCAGATCTACCACACCAGACAAGACCCACGGTGTAGGCTGTGCAAAGAAGCTCCTGAGACAGTCCAACACATAACTGCAGGGTGTAAGATGCTGGCAGGGAAAGCATACATGGACCGCCACAACCAAGTGGCTGGTATAGTGTACAGAAACATCTGTGCGAGATACGGACTGGAAACCCCAAGGTCAAAGTGGGAAACACCTCCAAAGGTGGTAGAGAATGACCGAGCGAAGATCCTGTGGGACTTCCAGATACAGACTGACAGAATGGTAATGGCAAACCAACCAGACATCGTGGTGGTGGATAAAGAGCAGAGGAAGGCCCTTGTGGTTGATGTGGCGATACCAAGTGATGGCAACATCAGGAGAAACTGGAGAAATACCAAGGGCTCAGAGAAGAGCTGGAGAAGGCCTGGAAGGTGAAGGCCAAGGTGGTGCCTGTGGTGATCGGAGCACTTGGGGCAGTGACCCCCAAACTGGAGGAGTGGTTACAACAGATCCCTGGAGGAACATCAGACATCTCAGTCCAGAAGAGCGCAGTGCTAGGAACAGCTAAGATACTGCGCCGAACCCTCAAGCTCCCTGGCCTCTGATAGAGGACCCGAGCTCAGAGATGGATGTGACCACCCGCGGAGGGTGAGCAGGGAATTTTTTTTTAATATATATATATATTCATTCATTCATTCATTTTCTACCGCTTATTCCCGTTAGGGGTCGCGGGTGACTGGAGCCTATCCCAGTGACTTTGGGCCTTAGACGGGGTACACCCTGGACAGTGGCCAACTCGTCGCAGGGCTAACACAGAGGACAAGGACAAGGACAGACAACCATTCACTCTCACATTCATTCACTAGGGACAACCTACACAGTCATGTCTTTGGACGGTGGGAGGAAGCCGGAGAACCCGGAGAGAACCCACGGTAACACGGGGAGGACATGCAGACTCCACCCAGAGAGATTGTGTGATGTTAGGGTGGTTCGGAATTCGAAACCACGATGTTGGGGTGGTCTGGGATTCGAACCCACGATCTCCTTATTGAGAGGCAGAAGCTCTAGCCGCTCTGCCACCGTGCACCCCCATATATATATATATATATATATATATATATATATATATATATATATATATATATATATATATATATATATATATATTTTTTTTTTTTTGTGTGTGTGTGTGTGCATGTGTGCATGTGTGCGTGTGTGAGTACACATGTGAGTGTGTGTGTGTGCACGTGTGAGTGTGTGTGTGTGTGTGTGTGTGTGTGTGTGTGTGTGTGTGTGTGTGTGCGCGAGTACACGTGTGAGTGTGTGTGTGTGTGTGCACGTGTGAGTGTCCATGTGCGTGGAGCGATGGAGACAGAAAATCCAGGGACACAAAAAGTTTTAATGAAGTTGTGGCATTATTAAATTAATTCCACACAACGACCTTTATCAATTACAGACGATGTGAAACATGTCTTTAAAGAGGTAATTTTATCGTCACAAACAGTGAATGCAGCAGAAACTCTGGCGTAATTTTAAATACATTTTTGAGAATTTGGAATCGATTCAGAATCTTTAAGACGTAGAATCGTGATCCTTTTAACAATCTTTTTTTTATGTTTTTATTATTAGTGCTTTGTTTACCTTTTTACTCCAAATCCAAGTAACTACAGTTATTACATTATTATTACATTTACGATAACTAGACCATGATTAACCAGTTATTACATAAGAGTAGAAGAAAAAAATCTTAAATAAACCACTCAAAATTGCCAAACGCATCTTGTCCAAGTAGAGTTATTACAACATCAAATAATTACCACTTGTAATAACTAACTAATAACTAAATAACTTACAGCTCTATTATCACACATCATAATATAGGCTCTTTACTCCAAATCGAAGCAGCTATGGATATTACAGCATTATTACATTTTCAGTAGCTTAACAAGCCAAAAACATATAACACTATTACCCAGTTATAAGATAAGAGTAGAAGTTTGAATAGTAGTTTTCCATTAATACAAGAACAATCTCTGCAAACTGATTCTCACAGTGACGACTTGAGGAGGATACTGATAAAAATAGTAACTACATCTTGCGCAAGTAACTCCAGTTATTGCAAAATAAAATGATTTCCACTTGTACTAACTTGCAATAAAAAAAATAACTTCATTATGAGCTACATTTATAGCAACTTATTGAAGTGAGTTTGTGCGCAGGCTGCACATACCTGTCCGGCCGATGTAGAGCAGGGGGGAGTTGGGGCAGATAGACTCGGATGACTCGGTGGTTAGGCTGGTTTGTTTTTCACCCGTCTCTGGATCCACCACAAACCACACGTCCTGCTTTTTACCTGCACACAGCAAGTATTTCATTTCAGAGACAAACTGTACGGGGAATGTCAGATATGTGAGTTGCAGTTTCTTCATTCTCAGACCCCGTGTCCCTCCAAGGTCATACATTCTTACAGATCAGGCCATATGCAAGGATTACAGAGGCAATTTTTAAGACCTTTTTAAGACTTTATGGAAATCTTTAAGACCTTATCACAACACATCTAGCAATTTTTGGAACTACAAATACGCCCCATATTTAGGAAAAGATTATATATTTTAGAAATGATTTTAGTTTATTGAAATACTAAATAAATGGAATACAATATCAATATCATATTTAACTGTGTGGTCTTAGCATTTACAGTTTCAACTAGAAGTGAATGTACAAAACATGGACAAATGTACAAAAAAACTGTTTAAACTAGGGCTGTAGTCGACTAAAGAAATTCTATCCATGTATCCAACCCAAACTGCACTCAAAAGACTACAACTGAACAGGGGTGCATTCAAAAACAACTATTTATACAGAAAAGTAAGAGAGTATTTATATGTTAAAGATACATAAGTTTGATTAAATTCATAATTCATTCCAAAATCGTCAGAAAACTCACTCCATGTCTCATTTGCCATCATCCCATATAAATCATTTTAATCTATTAGTATTAGGCCAGCATTTGAATTTGGCAATCTCTAGCCAAGAATAGACAAATTTGCATTTCCCATTTGGGGAGACGTGGAAACATGAGCCGTTTAAAGGAAAAATATTCTGCATTTTTCATATTGATGTTAGCCTTTAAACATGCTCCCCAGTGCCTTAAATTTGCCATCTCATGTAAAAAAAAAAAATAATAATAAAAATAAACCTTATTCATTCTATGACCTGTGTTATCAGTCACTATGAAATGACACTTACTGAGTGCACCCAGACAGCAGATGGCACCAGCGCAATTTATACAATCTAAAGGAGTTAGCGCTGGAAAGAAATGCCAGAACAAGTCTGGCGATGTTTTAAGGACTAAAAACAGCGGAAGACTCTCTGATACGTGACGTATGAAGTCTGAAGTTTGAAAATATATCAGAAAATCCCAGAAGTTCAGTAGGACGTGTGTGTGACGTTCAGGGGGAGGATTTTCTAATAAGCATTCCTTAAAACAGCGTGAATGCAGCGGAATGCTACTTCAGGTGTGTTTTAGATGATGGGACATTGTTAGAACATGGTTTAAAGCTGTCACTGTAGCAGAATATGTGTGCTTTAAGTAATTTTTTTATTCTTTTTATTCTTTTTTATTTTTTAACCTTTATTCAGAAATAACTGAAGACTTATAAAATTGTGGTAAGACAGTTTAATACTTTTTAAAGTCCTTAATTTGACCTAAATTTATTTATGGACCTCTGTCTGTGCTCTGCAAAGGTACCACAGGTTACTAAGTTCGGTTCCTCAGCTACATACATTTTTGTTTGCTTATCTTCAGCTTTTGGTTTTTTTCTCAAAAAGATTAGGAGAAGGAATAGATACAAGGTTAGGGCTATGGGTTAGGTTCAGGGTTAAGAACAGACAAACGGTTAAGAACAAGGTGGAAACATGGACGTGAGGGGAACATGGGGTCTTTTCTGTACATTCAAGTCTACGTTCCCCCAGTGTCTGTTCCTCATGTCCTCTAAATAGGAAGCAGGAGGTACCTTTTTAAATGCAAGGTACCAATGTTCCCTCGTCTACAAAATATGGAGAACACAAGCACTGGTGCAGCTTCTAATAACATACATTTGTTTAGTTAGCGCTCTGTCCTAGTGCAAACTGTGTCAGTGGTGATGATGCAATAGATTGTTTTTAGGTTATGCACAGGTTACAGACACAGCCGCAGTCGTCTGCTGTGGAGGAAACTATGTGGAGAAACTCTGCTGTGTTTTAAGCACATCTAATTCAAGTGTGTCTGTATTTGGCACAGTGTAACTCCTCAAAAATTTGCTCTTGTAGTTGTTGAACAGTGGATGATAGATCAGCTCTGACACATCCCAACGAATGGACTGTTCCCCCCACGGAGGTCTGTTTGTGGGCGTTCCCTCAGATGTATCTACAGTAGGTGTTAAAAACCAGACAGGATTTATTTACTGATCCCATTTTACTCTTTTCACTCTCGTTCTTTAATTCATTCCCTGTGATTATGCCTCTGTGTATCAATTCAACATGGTACAATACTTATACAATATCATTACTATTAAAAAACCATGCATTTAAGAGGGGTGTAGTAAATATCTAATAACTACATGGGTAATACTCTTACACTGTGTCTATCCAGAGCCTGCACAAACATATTAAGAGTTGCCACTATTAGCTGGAGTCAGACTGGGTCATGTAGTGAAAGAGGAGAGGTAAGGAGAGCAGAGTGTGAAGCTTGTGTTATGTTTTAGGAAGCATTAATTTATATAGATTAGAACAGCTGAGAGGGAGCGCAACTAACGCATTTGCTCAAGCCTTAGGCAGACAAATACAAATATATTACAATTCATTTGAAGTACATTACTGCAATTGTTGTCCGGCTGTATGTACCTGTGTATAAAATTCCGTCCGAACTTCGACAAGGAGCCGACTGCACCAGCTCTGGAATGGTGAAGGGCAGTTTCTGAAATCACACAAGGGAAACAAAAGTCGGAATGTGGTTTGAAAAGTAATCTACTCTGCAAAACGTACTATGATATATGTTTTCCTCACTAAAACAGTATTTGGAGTTGTGCTGCACTCCTTGCGCTGATTGGTTGGTGCACTATGTAACTTTTCTCAAGGGGCACAGCACGTGTCTCTATGATGTTATTGCTTTGCCTTGATTGCTTCACAGAATGACATTAAATTCATGTTACATTTATTCAATTACAGGTGAAGCACACCTTGAAAACATACACAGATAGTGAAAATAAAGCATAAAGATATTCAAAATAAAAGATAGCTCGGTTTCATGCTGTACTATGAAACATTTCAAGCAATGCACAAAGTGAACACAGTGCACCTTTAAGAGAATTTCTAGACACCGTGGGCTCTCTCTTCTGAACAGCCATAGAGGCGCTGCACAGAATAAGGTTTAGGGCATTTGATCTGCGAGTGCGAACCAAACCCCCAGGGAGCAAGAAGGCTGTCCACTGAAGTCAATGGGCTGTACTCGCTAGCACGGGTTGCCAGTTTAGCCTTTAGCGGCCAGGTAGATCCCGTGGCTGTGTGGCCCAGAAGTAGCGTCCAATCAGAGCGCGAGCTGCTAGAGTGGAGCAGCGCAAAGCAGAGCGAGTCAAAAGTAAACAGTAAAAAGATGTTTTTAAGAAAACTGAAAGCTCGTGAACCGTAAAAAAGTTCATGATCTAAAAAAGGCAAAAGTCACCACAAAATCAGTCCTTTGTGAGAGCTGAGCATGTGCAGTTTGTTTATACATTGTGCTCTATGAGAAAACTGCTTTCTGGGCTGGGCTGCAGAGGATTTTTTTGCAGGCCACTGGGGCCAATTGACAACTGATTTAAGCTAGCAATACCATATCCAGTTATTTGCTTAATACTTAAATAAAACTATAATTTGGGGACAATCTGACTGCAACAAATATATCTATATTTTGTTGAACCACAGCAGTGTGTTCACAGTTCAAACGCCCAAACCTCTTTCTGGGCTGTGCTTTGACTATCGCTGTTCGGAAGATACAAGATATTATCTTAAGTAAACAGGAAATGCAGAGAGCTCTTAAAGGGGACGTATTACGCAAAGTCGACTTTAATGAGCGTCTAACTTTGTAGCAGCAGTGTTTTCTCATCATCAGTTTACTCAAATTTATATTTTGCATTCCTGCATGTTTGAGTTAACGGAGGCTTGAGTGCTCAGAAAACTCCTGTTTTGACCCACCCCCTGTCTCCGCCCACTGTTTGCAATAATTTGAATATTAAGACTCTGAGTGATAAATGTATAGTTCTAAAATGTCACATATTCACTTTTCAAAAATAAAAACATGTAAATGACAATCTGCTGCTTGTAACACAGAAATGTCACAATGAAGAGGTGGAGCTTATCAGATCTGCAGTTTAGAACAGGAAGTCAATGGACCTGTTTCTATTACTAAGCTGTTTTCTTCTACGTATACTATAGTTCAATATGAAGTACCTGAAAAAGCTCAATACAGTGCGTCTCTTGCTAAATACTCACAACCAGCCCTTCTTTGTGCTTGCCTCCCAGGATGTACAAACTGCCATCGTTTGGGTCTGGGAGAAAACCAGGCCTAAACAAACCAGAGAGAAATCATTTGACAAACATGTAACAGAGATGATTTGATCTGACAAAGTATTCTGTTTATGAAATATATTATTCCATTGAAAACAGAAATGCTAGAAAACAGGCCAAATGTGTAATGTAAATACTTGGTTTCTCAATCTAGTCGAAGGACGTTGATATGAGCAGGGCTCATTTGTGTATTACTCACTCTGTCAGGTAGACTGGCACCTGGATGACGGGATCTAAAAATAAACATTAGATATTCCATGATTACTGATACAATGAACAACTTATCTGACATTTAAGCTGCATGAAGCTGCACTTCAGTTTCATGTTTGCAGAGGTCTGAATGTTTTTGAATACATCTGAATGAGACATATCAAAATCTCAGAGGAGGGCATAATACTATGTAAATATAACAATTCAGGGTTCCCAAATATTTCTCGACATTAGTTTCCATGACGTTTTAGATCATGTAACCGCTGCGTCAACAAATACATTTGTTTCAAAGTTTGTAAACAGAAACATTCCAAACGACAGAATGGAGGCAAACATGAAGTGGAACAAAATGTGATTTCAAGGAAGAAACAGGGATTAACCTCAGAATATCACAAAGTATGAAAAATGAAGGCTGTTTTATTGAATAAAAACTCAGATAAATGTGAGTGATATCAAAGCCTGGTTTAAACACATTTATAGTGTTGTATTTGACAGGATTTATTTATGTAATTATAGATTATGATGAATACTTTGCATTTTGGGGTTTTTTTTAATCCAGATTTTTAGGTTTTTACTGGACACATACTTTCACAAATGTTGAGCTCAAATTTACTTTTGAGGAAAGAAACTTGTATTTTTTTCCCATCTTTTGTAATTAAAAGCAAATTAACTGACATTTCTACCTTGCGAATTATTGTATTATTTTTCTATTATATTTTGTTACATAAAGTTAAAACCTTTAGCAATTATTAGTAACACCTAAAATTAAAGTTTTGTTTCCGATCTGTTTTTGTAACTGCAGTGGTTGTGGGGTTTTTACATTGGAAAACAAGGAGCACCTTCAGAGGCATCGTTTCTACAGCCCAAAGCACTTTGTGAGTCTGAAATACTTGTTCATACAAAATAAGTGTGTGTAATTTCCAGTATGTTATGTTATGATATGTTTGTAATGATACATGTAAGGTTGCAATTAACTATGTTAAATATATTAGTTGTTGTCTAGTCAGTGATTGTTTTCCTAATTATTAGACAAATAAGACAGAACAATTACTTCTATTGTATATTAAGAGGTTTTTTTAATACATTTTTGAGCAAACAGAGGATGACTGGAGGCTTCAAGACTGAGAATATTAACAAATAAAGTAAATTATTGATGAAAAATGAATCAATGAATTGATGAATTCTTTATTCATTTCTGACATTTTGATTTAATAATGCGACAGTCTTTTCATTTTTTTAGAGTCTGAATTGCAATTATCAAAATATGATTACAATTCTTTTTTATAGTCGACCCGTCACAATAAGTTTGTTGCAGGTGTAATGGTCTGGCTTGTATATAAAATATGAACACTGTACATGGAGTACTTAGTCACTTATTTTTAAGGACAAATAGTTTGTTTTCCAGGAGATTTTAAATAATTAAACACTTATTTCCTGCTTTAGTAAAGCATGTACAAAGACTTAATTCATGGGAACAAATAGTTCATTAAGAATGATTCTGACTTAGAAAAACGACTTAACTAATGCTCTAACCCTTATTCCCCTAATAATCCCTGCCTTAATAAGGCTAATGCAGGTGTAACTACGGTGTAGTTATTATATCTAAGGTGTAGTTATTATAAAGTGGTTCCTAATTTTCCATGCATTTCCAAGTCTGTAAAATAAGAAAATGACATGTTCCAGGTTTTCCAGTACGTGTGGGAACCCTGCAGTTGTGATTTGCTACTTTTTGACACTGATACACTAAACTTACAGCCATAACATAAATATACTGTGCGAACCTTCTCTGAGCGTCCACTTGATGTCCCCGGACTGCTTGGACACAGCGTGCAGGCTCCCGTCCAGCGTGGACACAAACAGGAGGGACTCTGGGAGGGTGACTCCGCTGACCTGATTGACGACAGAGGACAGGGACAGACAGCTGTGAGACATGAGTTCAGCGAGTGTCATGTGTCACATAGCTCCTCGCACAGGGGGGCGGGGCTCTGGACCAGGAGGAGGCGTGTGCACACGTGGGTCCAGCTCTGATCTCAAGTAAGACCCCTGTTACTTCAGAATAATGACACTGAAGTACAAGTGGGACAGAGATTGTACAGTTAAAAGTTTGTTTTCATTACTATTGTGTGCAGCACTTTGTAAATTATATTGTTTGTAAAATGTGCTATACAATATAGCTGGATTGAATATTATATATATATATGATATATATATATATATATATATATATGTATAATATTGCTTATTGTTTTCTATATGTTGATATATATATATATATATATATATAAATTATTTCAAAAATTAAAACAATATAACGAGTCCCGTGTTTTAGAACATTTTAGTCACTTTAAGTCACACTTTTGACACTTTTAGTTGCGTCACTTATTTAAAAACATGTTTAACAAAAAATGACAGGGTTTGCAGTTTTTATGCAGAATATAATGTGTAGAAATTGCACTTCAAAAATTGCGATTTGCAAATTGCATTTCAATTAGATTTCAATTGTGCAGCCCTAATATAAAGTGAGATTTCTGCATTTTTTTGTGGTCCATTCATGTTTTATGCAAAATTTGAATATGAATGAATCTTTTGAATAATTTATTAGTTCAGCTGGAGAATGAGATTTTAACTAAATTAGACCCAGATGAAGCTAAAATGATGCTGCTGGAGGACATCAGTTTCTAAATTAGTTGATATTTATTTCAATAATCAATTAGTTATGATCGATTAAGCCCTAAACTAAACAAAGACATCTAAGGCATTATTTTAGTACATTCCTGTTAAAATATTGTTTGAACGTCATTATCTATTTCCTACTACACTAAAGTAGTCCTGATGTAAGTATTAGGTGAAAATGCTGTAGTATGTACTTTTAAACCTAAACACATGCACAATCAATCTTGAATGTTCCACAGTATAGCATTAAACTTTTCTATCTTGCATTTATTCAATTACAGGTGTCTTGATAAAAAATACTTTGCAAAACAACCTGGCCTGATGGATTCTCCTACATGTCTGCGTGGAAATAGATCAGTTTAATGGCATGTGCTGCCCGCTAATCAGCATCAGTGTCGTGAAATCAATTCTCGGCTCTGACAAGTTGCAGGATGTCCTCACTGGCCAAAAAAAAAAAAAAAGTAGTAGTTTGATGCCAAATTGTGAAACATACCAGACAAAGCCATAACACGTCCTCAGGTACAAGCATTACTAGCACTTTTGGAAGTATTAATATTATAAGTTTGGTGCAATTTATGGTGCAATAACAAAATTACAAGAACAGTCTTAATTCCATTGTTTAGATCGTTTAAAGTCATAGGAGTGCAGCAGAGGCCTGGTCTCCTTCTATAATGCACAGATTGGGGCTGTCACTAATGATTATTTTAGTAGTTGACTAGTGAGCAATTCATTTTTCAAACAGTCGATCAGTCAAATGATTATTTCTATTGTACATTGAGAGTTTTTAAACACATTACCAACCAAATTAAGGTGGAAATGTGGCGACTGAAGACTTCTAGTAGGAGAGTATTTACAATTAAAGTGTATTATTGATGAAAATCTGAAGTTGTTTATTCTTTGTTTTTCTTTTTTTAACAGCGTCACTGTCTTTGTCATAAAAGGTCTAAAAAGTGTTTTAGCATCTATATAGTCCATTTAATGATTACGATGATCAAAGTATGAAATTACAATCATTTTTTTACACGACTTGTCACAATTAATCGACTAATCGTTGCAGCGCTAGCACAGATTTTACAAAAAGCCAGTGTGATTTTCTCGATACACAATATAATGATTTTGATACCAAAATGACGACAAAAACAGACACAGTCCTAAAACTGTTCAAATGTCAAAATTTGGCCCGTTTTTAATTTGATTTTATTCATATTTAGATTTTCAAACTTCTTCAAATGAGTATAGTTTTGATACTAGTTTTAGTCTCGATTAGTATCTGATTTTCCAATATTTTTGACAAGTTCTAAAACTTTTTTTTTTAATATCATCAATGGGCCAAAAGTGATGCCATTGTGGGAGGCAAATTACAGCCAGACATTTTTTTTGACAGTTTAAACCATCAGTCAACAAAATAAAGGTGTTATCAGATATTATTTATTGTCAATTCCAAACTGTGGCCCTTGTTTACAGTCTGGTTGCTAGGTAACAGTTGTGGAATTATCTCTAACTAAGTAATCTACCAGGAAGTTTAAACTTACAACTTACACTTACTTACAAAAACTGTCAAAGTGGGTGAAATGTAGGGCTGTAGTCAACTAAAGAAATCCTTGATCGACTAAAGACCCGCCCTTTCGACCAATTAATCTACAAATCGGCCGATAGGTCTACATATTTATCATTCGATAAAGTGTGGCAAAAATATATCAAAACTATACATGTTTCCATGTATCTAACCAAAACTGCACTCAAAAACAAAACATCAAGCAAAAACAACAATTTATCCAGAAAAGTACTAGTAAACGGTGTATTTATTTGTTAGATTTATATGTAAATCAGACTCACAATTCACTCCAAAATCTTCAGCTAACTCACTCCATATCTACTTGTCTTTGCTGTTTTCGCCATATAATCCTTTAAATCTAAATCAAATAATTAGTCAACTGACAAAAATGTTGCTCGACTAAGACACCATTGACCAATTAACCAACTAAGCGACTAAAGGCTTACAGCCCTAGTGAAATGTTTAGTAAAATCTTAAATATAGTCATGCTCACTACGTTTTAGTGAAATGTAAAGTGTAACCTGTCCTATGCACTTTAAACTATAAGTAATAATGTATTCCATCTCGTTTATTGAGTGCTATAATTGACTTCAAAACTCCTCTTTGTTCAGAACCGCTCCATTGTGTGTGCTTTTTTACTGCTCGAACTTACTGCCGTGGTAGTTAACAAAGTCGTCTGAATCGTAATCTTTAACTACTGTGCAGTTCTTTCCTCCAGGTATGAGCCACCTCTGGGCTGTGTGTCTGGCTGCTGCTGCAGGGTGTGTCTTTGCACTTTTGCCTGTAATCACTGTGTACGTTGCTAACAGGATATCCTTATTGAACCCCAAACTGTGGCTGTGAAGTTTTTACCGCTCCCATATTTGCACAGAATAAAAAGGAAGAAAAAACATATTGGCTTCTCTGTGTTCACCAACCTGGGCTGATAATAAGTTACTCGACAGAACACATGAGAAAAGCAATCCATGAGTTTCAGAGTGATGAAAATCTAGCATTGTTGCCATAGAAGTGAAGAAATCAAAACAAATTCTTACATATTTTCAATGGGCAAAAGGTTTCAAAATAGCACTTATAAACAGGAAGTTGAAACCCTTGATTATGCATTATTATTTTTTACATTTAGATTGGTGGAAAAGTACAATAAAAAGTAATCAGACAACATTTTTGGGAAAATCCAATTCACTGCTATGACTAATGTTATTATTATTTAGGGCTGTCACTTACAATTATTTTAGTATCAACATCAGTAATTATTTGTTCGATAAGTTGACTAGTCAAACAGTTATTCTTAATGTACATTAAGACTTTTTAAAAACCCGTCGCTAATGTGAGTGTAAACCGGCCTCTGGAAAAGGAAGCACCTGATCGGTCAGTTATTATTGCTAATAACTTGATTTATGATCAACCTAACGAGAAAAAAAACAAAACCCAGCAGGATCATGTAAAGTGTGAAAAGGAACATTTTAGTTCCAGATGGTGAGACAGAAATTGTTATTGTAATGTCACTGACAATTACAGAGTAAACGGGACCAGTGTCCCAATACAAAGTGAATGGCAGCTCGGCTTGATGGAGCCGGAACAGCCTCCATGGACACTTCCTGTGTGGAACGCGGCGGCAGCAGCTCCGGATGTCCAGTGATTTTTATTTGGTATTTATGTGTCTGCACCAAAACTCTCCTAATGTCATCTTTTTTTTTTTTTTAATTTGACAAAGAAAAATACATGAACCTTGAATCTATATTTTGTTGAATCAATGTCAATAAAGTAGTTTTTGTGTAAATTATACATAACCTTTGGGTCCACAGTGTGATGACCATGGATGTATTAAATGAACTGGATAAGGTACGCCCCCTCTGTCTGTGGTCCCAGATTGATTTGTGGCCGTGCGAGGTACTGCAGCCTCTTGGAACCAGCCTTTTTCTAAAATTGCTCATTATAATTGCAGACAGTACTGAATTATTATCGGTATTTAAATAAAATAGAAGGAAATGTTCTTTTCTACCGTTTCTAAAATCACCGAAATTACCGTTTTTTTATGAAGTGGGGATTGTCGTCACGTGGCGCCTAAAACAAAGATGGCAGCCTCCGTTTCAGGAAGTAAAACAAAGATGGCAGCCATCGTTTCAGGAAGTAAAACAAAGATGTCAGCCGCCGTATCAGGAAGTAAATGCGGAAGTAAGAAACTTTTTTGGGGTCATGCGCCAATGAGCACTCTCCATAGGGATAAACAGGACGGCCATCTTGGATTCATCTTCCAGGTTTTATTATAGTTCTATGGTGATGACATCAATTTGTTTACTTCCTGTACTTTTAAACTTTTGTCCACAAACAATGACCTGATTGGTGTAAAACTACGTTTTATATTAAAGTCACTGGGATAGGCTCCAGTCACCCGTGACCCCTAACGGGAATAAGCGGTAGAAAATGAATGAATGAATGAATATTTACAAGAGGTTTAAATACACTGAGTAAAATTAGAAAATCATAAAAAACTATCATACACACTTTAAGGCTGAAATATGGCGACTGAAAGCTTCAAAATGGAGAATATTTACGATTAAAGAGTGTTCCAATTACAATAATAAAAAATATACTTTTTTATTATTAATATTATTATGTATTATTGTTTTCTTATTATCATTGCAATTATTATTACTATTAGTAGTAGTAGTAGTAGTAGTAGTATAATACAAAGCCTGAATAAGGAAATTTATTTTAGACATTAAATATACATATTTTCCCAGGATATTTCGTAAGTTAGGCAACTTTGCTTCCCATGTGACAAAGCAACACAAAACAGACGCAGCCCTATACTTTGCACGTCCTCGCTACTATTATTGTCCTGATCATGGCAACATTACCGGAGAACCCGAAATAGCCACGGACGCGCGGAAGGATCCTATTTGCGGGTTGTAGCGCGCATAAACATTAGTAATATCAGCGTAACAACGGCACGAAGCGCTGGAAAAAATAGTTGTACTTACTTTGAACAGCCCATCTTTACATGACAGCCAAAACAACACCAACAAAAGACGCCCCAAAGCCCGAATGAGCCCCAAAACGCCCCTCTCCATGGCTTTCCAACGCTGCGTATAACTGCTCAACTTAATGACAACAAGGCTCGAACTTTCAATCTGTGTCCGCCACGCTTTTCCATTTGTCCGTTCCAGTTAATTTAGCTTCTTTAACGTGAGAAAAACTTCTACAAAGTCATTATAACGAATCGCTCAAGCGCAAACGATCGCTGCGTAAAAGTCCATAACAACAATAACGGCACCGTTCTCGTCACGGCTCCATGTTTCCGTGTTGGGACGGAACTTGTGACGTCAGGGAGGAGGCGGGGACGTGAGGGCGGAGGGGTGGATAGACGGAGGGGTGAGCCAATGGGAGGAGGGGAAAGAGAGAAAGGGGAGGAGCCGTGGAAGAGACTGGAACACGTGGAAAGAGACAGCAGGGCAGTTAGTTGTAAACGCAACAAGAGCAGGCTTTTGTGCAACAGAAAGTGGTGGAGCCTGGGGCGATTCACAAATATACAAACGATTTCCCAAACCTTGTTTTTTGTCTCGAGTACTGCCTAAGCTTTGTACCGCACTCCAAGTACCTCCTGACTTGGGTATGAGGCAAAAAAAAAAAAAAAGTTTACTGCAGTTTATTGCCACTGAACTGTTTTATTTACTTGTTGAATGAATTTGTGTCCAGAATCTTCTTGACCATTCTTAAAGGGGACATGTTATGCTTCTTGGTGGTACTTAGTTGTTGTGAGATTCGTTCCATTTGAGCATTTGTACTTACCGTATCTAAGGGAGTGGCCACTAGGGGGACTAGGAGAGTAGCGGGTTATATAAACGACCGGAGAGTTCATGTGTGCGCCTAAGAGCTGTATCGTGCTGAATAAAACAAGTTTGCTAAAGTTAAGCTTGAGTCTTGCCTCATAACATGACATGGTGTCAGAATTAAGGACTTCACGCCGACATTGAAGAAGAAATGGCAAAGTTTGGACCTCCAGAGCCGTTTGATTTCACGCTTCCGGCAGAGTGGCCGACATGGCGGCAGAGATTCTCCCGGTTTCGAGTCGCGTCAAAACTTGACAAAGAGACGGGTGAGGTGCAGGTGAACTCGCTCCTTTATTCCATGGGGAGAGATTCCGAAGCAATATACGGCTCGTTTGTGTTTCCTGCTGCCACCGAGGCTAGACCGCACCCTGAATATGACTTTACTCTCGTAATGGAGAAGTTTGAGGAGCATTTTGTCCCTAAAAGAAACGTTATTCATGACCGCGCCTGTTTTCACAAGAGGAGCCAAAGGGCCGGGGAGACCGTGGAGGCTTTCGTGCGGAGCCTCTATGAGCTCGCGCAGCACTGCGAGTTCGGCGCCGGGAAGGATGGGCAGATCCGGGACCGGATCGTCATCGGGTTAGCGGACAAAGAGATCTCGCTAAAACTGCAGCTAGAGGCAGATTTGACGCTGGAGAGAGCCATTCAGCTGGCACGCCAAAGTGAGCAAGTGAAGCAGCAAAGTGCAGAATACGTTGAAACTACAGTGAACGAGGTAAAACAGAAACACTACAGCGCAAGGCGGAGTTATGACAAACCACAGGCACAATCACACGGGCAAAGACACGGTGAGAATAAACAAAACTGTCAAAGATGCAACAGAGTCCATAATAAAAGAGAAAGGTGCCCTGCCCACAATAAACGATGCAGGAAGTGCAACAAATTGGGCCATTTCGAAATAGTCTGTAAAACCAAAATGCTAAAGGAAGTGAGAACTGAGGCTGTAAGAGATTCAGATGAGGACTCATTTTTCATCGGAGAGCTTTTCTTGGGAGCAACTATAAAGTCAAAGCAAACGGTCATAGAGGAGTTAGACCCGGACACCGACTGGGACATTGAGCTACTGGTGAACGGCAGCCCAGTGGATTTTAAAATTGACACTGGTGCAGATACCTCTGTTATGACAGAACTGACTTTCAATAAACCCAAACCCAAGCTGATCCAATCCAAACCAACAGTGTACAGCCCAGGTGGAAAAGTCCGATGTGCTGGCAAGTTTCTTGCCACTACTGCCTACAAAAGGTCAAAAATATCAGTACTGGATTACGGTTATCAAAGGACAATATGCTAGTAACTTACTTGGCAAGACTGTGGCAAAGTGCATGGGACCAGTAGCGAGAGTCAATGAGGTCAGAAGTGACTCCACAGGGGACGTGTTTGGGGAAATAGGCCTACTGAACTGTAAGCCTGTTAAAATAGAACTGACTGAAGAAGCAGTCCCATATAGTGTCAGTACTCCACGCAGAGTCCTTTTTCCACTGCTCCCAAAAGTTGAAAAAGAGTTAAAACGCATGCTGAATCTTGGGGTCATAGAGGAAGTCACCGAGCCGACAGACTGGTGTGCACCGATGGTGCCCGCTCCGAAACGTAATAAAGACCAGGTCAGAGTGTGCGTGGACCTGAAACGCTTGAACAAGGGAGTTAAGCGTGAACGTTACATTCTGCCCACACTGGATGACATAACACCCAAGCTGGCTGGAGCCAAAGTTTTCTCCACACTAGATGCCTCCAGTGGGTTCTGGCAAATTCCGCTGGACCAGAGTTGCCAAAAACTAACCACTTTCATCACTCCTATGGGCAGGTTCTGTTTCAAACGTCTGCCATTTGGCATCACATCAGCGCCTGAGATTTTCCAGCGGCTGATGAGCGAACTGCTTAAAGATTTGGCGGGGACAGTTGTTGTTATGGATGATATCCTTGTGTATGGATCCTCTAAGGAGGAACACGACCGCCGCCTTGAGGCAGTGTTACGGACAGTCAAAGCGTCTGGTCTCAAGCTCAATAGGGCCAAGTGCCACTTTGGAAAGAATGAACTGCAGTTCTTTGGGCACAGCATCAGCGCGGAGGGGGTGAAGCCGGATGAGAGCAAGGTGGAGGCTATTGCCAAAATGACCAGCCCGTCAAACGTGGAGCAGCTGCGTCAGGTGCTTGGACTAGTAAACTATGTTGGGAAGTTTTTGCCTGGCCTGTCTACAGTTCTGCATCCACTCACCAACCTGCTCAGAAAAGAGACTGCATGGATTTGGGGCAAGTCACAGGAGCAAGCATTCAACGAAGCAAAGACGATGCTTGTGGCTGCACCAGCACTTTGTTATTATGACGCAAATAAGCCGACAGTTGTCAGTGCTGACGCCAGCAGCTATGGCCTGGGCGCTGCGCTGTTACAAGACCATGATGGGGAGTTGCGGCCCGTCGCCTTTTCCTCGCGCACCCTCACAGATGCAGAGAAAAGGTATTCACAGATCGAAAAGGAGTGTCTGGCATCAGTCTGGGCCTGCGAACGTTTTGCTCGTTACATTCAAGGTATGGGAAATGTTCGTTTACAAACTGATCACAAGCCATTGGTGCCATTGATCAACTCATATGACCTTGACAAAACGCCACTGAGATGTCAGAGACTGCTTATGCGTCTGATGCGATTCAATGTTACATCTGAACACGTGCCTGGTAAACAGCTAGTGGTCGCCGACGCTCTCTCGAGACACCCTTTGAAAAACAGTTATGTGTCAGAGACTGAAACACAGGTAAAGGCATATGTGAACACTATAGTGGCTAGCAAACCCATTATGTCAAACAAGCTTGAGGAAATTCGCAGAACGACACAAAATGACCCAGAGCTTCAAAAAGTAATCACCTTCATCAGAAAAGGGTGGCCTCGCAGAATTGCAGAGACCTCTCCACTGCACGGATTCTATGCAGCCAGAAACCAGCTTTCAGAGTCAGATGACCTGGGTGCTGTACCAAGATCGCGTTGTAGTTCCCACTGTACACAGGTCTGGTGTCCTGAACCAACTGCATGAAGGTCACCAGGGCCTCACCAAGTGTCGGAAGCGAGCTAAGCTAACAGTGTGGTGGCCTAACATCGGAGCACAGATCACAAGCAAAGTTAAGACATGTAACTTCTGCAGAGAGCACAAACCTACACAGAGACGTGAACCACTGATTACAACTCCTTTGCCCAGTGGTCCGTGGCAGAGGATTGCAGTTGACCTATTTGAGTTAGAGAGTAAGATGTATCTTGTTGCTGTTGATTATTTTTCAAGAGACATCGAGATCGCATCCCTCACCACCATCACCAGCAGACAGATCATCAACAAGCTGAAATGCATGTTCGTGAGATGGGGCATTCCTCTGGAACTGGTCAGTGATAATGGTACACAGTTCACATCTGCGGAGTTTCAAGAGTTACGGCAGAGGTATGGTTTCACTCACATCACCTCCAGCCCCCATTATCCACAGTCCAATGGAGCTGCTGAGAGGGCTGTTCAAACCGCCAAGTACATCCTCAAACAGCCCGACCCCTGCTTAGCACTTATGAGTTACCGCTCCACTCCAATCGCAGCAACTGGTGCTAGCCCAGCACAGCTTATGACTGGTAGACATATCCGTACCACTGTCCCAGTACTTGAACAGACATTGCTGCCATGTCCAATCGATCCGGACCAACTTCACGAAAAGGATACTGCAGCGAAAGACTCCTGCAGATTCTTCTACAACCGTAAACATTCGGCTCGACCACTCCCTGAGCTTCACCCAGGTCAAAATGTTAGGGTGAAGCTAGATGGAGAAAAGGGATGGAAGACTCCGGCCAAAGTCATCAGTAAATCTAAAGAACCAAGATCCTACGTCGTGGAGATGGCCAATGGAAAGGTGGCCCGTCGCAACAGACGTCATCTTCAGGCTGTTCCTGGGACGGAGAACTCAGTGGAACAACATAGTGCCGACCCCGCCAGGTCACAGCAGGACTGTGTTCCCGCTACAACTGTGACTGCTCCACCGGAACAACCGCCGAGCCTTCCACTGGCAGGTCCTTCCCTAGGGCCTCCTATACAACTTGCCACTCCTCTGAGAATGACTTCCAGGGGGCGTGAGATAAAAGTGCCTCTTAGATTTAGAGACTGACGTTCTTATGAGGGCACATAACCCCTTTCAGGACTGAGGGTAGTCTACCCCTGTGATGTCCTGTACAGTTCTAAGTTGATTGTTGTTAAATCGATAGTAACACATGAAAAGAAAATTGTAAGGGTTAATTGTTCATGCTGTTAAGCGATATCAGTAAATTACTTGGCTTTATGTCTAAGTATACAGTTATTATAGCTAACTGCAATGTTTATTTTGTTTTCTAAGAAGGGAGATGTTGTGAGATTCGTTCCATTTGAGCATTTGTACTTACCGTATCTAAGGGAGTGGCCACTAGGGGGACTAGGAGAGTAGCGGGTTATGTAAACGACCGGAGAGTTCATGTGTGCGCCTAAGAGCTGTATCGTGCTGAATAAAACAAGTTTGCTAAAGTTAAGCTTGAGTCTTGCCTCATAACATGACATTAGTTAAAATATATATGTAAATTATTAATATTTTACATTTTGTTCACTGTAAACTTTAAAATTGATCTAATGAGCACTTCTATCGCTTTTGAAAGTATTAAAGTAGACATATTAGGTTTTTTTCCCCCAGGTTTTTTTCAAAAGTGTTGGCACCCCTGAAAGCATTTCTCCCTGAAACTCCAAAAATCGGCCAGACAAAATTATAGGCACCCTTTCAAAATTGTATATAAATAACTTTGTTTCAAGAGCGTGGTGCTCTTTTAAACCCACAAGTAACAGGTGTGGGCAATATAAAAATCACACCTGAAAGCTCAGTCTTCACATTGTATGTCACACTAAGCATGGAGAACAGAAAGAGGAGAAGAGGACTGTCTGAGGACTGAGGAACCAGAATTGTGGAAGAATCTCAAGGTTACAAGTCCATCTCCAGAGATCTTGATGTTCTTTTGTCCACAGCGAGCAACATAATCAAGAAGTTTGCAACCCATAGCACTGTAGCTAATCCCCCTGGACGTGGACGGAAGAGAAAACATTATGAAAGGTTGCGTTCCCTTCAAGGATGTAAAATGTACTTCAAAGAGCATTTTTATTCAAATAGAACTCAATTTCAACTTCTTTTTAAACTTGAAACCATTTCCCCGGTTGGGAAACATGTATATCGTACAGACAGGTCATATGTATAGAACAGCTTTAACAAAATGATTAAGACGGGGGAATCTAATTGGCTAAACATAAATACGCAGTTTTGTTTGTGGTTGATTGAAAAAGATGGACATAATGGACAATTTTCCTCCCAAAAATGATTGGTAAATCTACTTGTGTGTTAATGCTGCACTATGTAACTTTTCTGATGTCACTAGCTGTTTGTCTTCATGGAGATATTACAGCTTCACCTGGAATGCTCCGTAGTATGGCATTAAACTTATCTTGCATTTATTAAATTAGATTCCAGGCATTACATTCAAAGCAACATCTCCAAGTGAACAAGCGGGTTACACAGTGCACCTTTGATAGAGCCATCAGGATTTAGGATCTGAAACGACCAATATCACCAAATACAACTGAGGCCCAGGGGCCAAGTCAGGACTCAAGGGATATGATCCGGCCCCAACCCATCTTCAAAAATATACAACATATTTTACCACTTGTTATTAGTTTAGTGCTGGTTTAGTCCTGATTTAGAACTGGTTTGAAGCTGGTTTAGACTTAGTCCTGGTTTAGAGCTGGTTTAGACCTGGTTTAGAGCTGGTTTAGTCCTGGTTTAGACCTGGTTTAGTTCTTGTTTAGATCTGGTTTAGACTTATTCCTGGTTTAGAGCTGGTTTAGTTCTGGTTTAGACCTGGTTTAGTTCTGGTTTAGATCTGGTTTAGACCTGGTTTAGACTTAGTCCTGGTTTAGAGCTGGTTTAATCCTGTTTAGGACTGGTTTAGTCCTGGTTTAGAGATGGTTTAGTCCTGGTTTAGACCTGGTTTAGTTCTGGTTTAGACCTGGTTTAAACCTGGTTTAGACTTAGTCCTGGTTTAGAGCTGGTTTAATCCTGGTTTAGAGCTGGTTTAATCCTGGTTTAGACCTGGTTTAGTCCTGGTTTAGTCCTGGTTTAGACCTGGTTTAGACCTGGTTTAGACTTAGTCCTGGTTTAGACTTAGTCCTGGTTTAGAGCTGGTTTAATCCTGGTTTTGGATTGGTTTAGAGCTGGTTTAGACCTGGTTTAGATTTAGTCCTGGTTTAGAGCTGGTTTAATCCTGGTTTAGGACTGGTTTAGTCCTGGTTTAGTCTTAGTTTAGTCTTGTTGGCACATTGGGCACATTTCTGGTCCCGAGGACGAAACCATCCAAACATCTGTCCCTCAGTAAAACAAAGTTGAACAGGCCTGTAATGGGAATAGAAAATGATTTAGAAATTCAGTCCAGTTACACTTCTCAATTTCATTATTGTGAATGACTCTTTTACTCTTCTTTTTAAATCACAAGAACAAATCGTATAATTCTTTGCTTTTTAGAATAAAATATGACTTGCATAAATACAAAGCTCGTGGGGAGACGAAACTTGGAAACAAACGCGTCTCATTTTTAAAAACTCAGACACCGTTTTTACGTACTTCAGACTGTCAGCGCAGTCGTTACAAAACATCTAACACCCGAGGACAGAGCGTTTGTACCAGCTCAGTTATGTCTGATGTCTGCCTCCGTGGGCCGCTCTGTTCCTGTGTCACGTATGCGCACCTTTTGGCCCAACGGATGGCGGGATGGGCCGTTCAGGTTTGACAGGTAGCCCAGGTCTGTCAAAACATTTTACCCACAAGGGAAAAAAAATGCAGATCTTTGGCACACTTTTAGACTCGCTTCCAAGTAGGCTTTCTTGGAGAATGCGTTTATTACCAGTTGGGGACAATATTTAGAAAATGTGTTTAGTTACAGGACACTGAATACCTGCAGTAAAATGTATTTTGTAACATATTTCAATACATGGTCTATTTAGAGTAATGTAATCTAAATACTTGGAATATTTTCACGTAGAACTGCATTTTAAAATAGTGTTAAAACATGACATGAGATTAAAAAAGTGTCTTGGTTAAGCGTTTGTTTTGTATTTATTTATAAAAGAAAAATTGCACATGCACTCACTGTTTTTCTCACTGATTATGTGACGTCAAATACCACAATGTATTCCTGTTATTTTAGAAAAGTAACTCAATTCTGAATACTGTCTAATTCAAGAGTATCTGCACCGGAACACAGTAACTTAATTAGTATTCTGGATATGTATTTTTGGTACATGTAAATAAAGTTACAACTATATTTTAAGGTGCATTTTCAAGTCAAAACAGGGGTGGAAAAAGTACTCGATTTTGTTAGAACAGATACATGAGCAAAAAATTAAAAGTAAAAGTAGAACATAAAATACTGCTTTTCTTTTTGTTGTTGTTGAGATTCTGCATAAAAAGAGAACATCTTCTGAAGTAAAAAGGAAAATGATATTACACAGATTTTGACAGCTGTTAAAAATTGGACTTTTTGATGTTTGGTGAACAGGAGCAATTCAAATCAATGTTCTTAATTTTTCTAGTGAACTTTATGTATACATTTTTCTTTGCTCAAAACTGGGACTTGAATTCGAAACCTTTTGTCCGGATATGACCATGAGCACGCTGAAAAATAACCCTTTCATCCACCTGAGAAGTACTTTCAACTTTTCAGTCCAGTTTAAAACATGAATGGATTGGAAAGTACAGAAAATGGATCTCAAATGGAGTGAACTAAATACTGTAAAAAAAAAACAACAACAACAACAACAACAACAACAACAACAGATAGCTAAACTGTCCACTCAGATGGAGGACAGGGACCTTTGTAACTCTCATTCACAGTTTTTAACAGATATATCCAAATTTAAAATCCACAAAGTTAAACCTCATCATTATTTGTGATAAACTGGCTCCACAAACGTCATCATTATCACATTAATCTTATGTTTACGGTTTTGAAACGTGAAAAAACTAAACTAATTCATGTGCCCAATGTTTTTGCATGTCATATAGTAATTAATCCAGTGTTTTTCAACCTTTTTTGAGTCATGGCACACTTATTTTGGTTGAAAAGATACCACGGCACACAACTTACTAAAACATTACCAAATCAGACCTTTTAGTAAAAAAAATGGATACATATTGTTCCAAATAATGTCAGTGCCGTTGATGGTGATAGTTTCTGCTTTCTTTTTTGGTGCAGAATTATGTTTAGGACACTCAAAAATGGTAACTTTTCCAATTAAATCCATTTGTAAATCAAAATTGAACATTTTTTCAAAGCACACCTGTCAACACCTGAAGGCGCAGTGTTTCCGGCACACTGGTTGAAAATCAAGGGTTTAATCAGTTATGTATTCAGGTGAAAATGAGACCACAGTGCTTTCTCTGTATCTGTTTATGGAGCCTTTTATTCTACGAGAAGCAGGAAGTGGTTAGCATGCTAATGTTTCTTAGCTTTATCCTTGAAGGTTGGTGAAAAGTGCTTCTAAACTCATGATGGTGAATATTGAGGATGCTGGGACTGCATTAGGAAAGAGAGAGATGCGCGTGACTGATGTAATGACTAAAATAAACTAGTTCTGTTTTTCACGTCATTTCAGTAAAAATCAGGTACAGGCCCTTTAAAGGTGAGACACTGCAGGCCTTTTGTTTTGCTTTGTTTTTTGGTCGGTTTGCTCTCTCAACATATCGGCTTTCATGTGGAAACAACAAATGTGTCCAATCTGCTCCTAAAGATGTTTTATTATTTCATTTAATCCACTTCATCCATAGATTTCTCTGGGACATTGTAACTTCAAAGGCTGTTTTCTTAAAATGCATTTTTCTCCCACAAAGACATAAAGATCAGCCTTCGATTTTAAGGTCCTTTTACTGGTTTATAAATGTCTTAATGGTCTTGGGCCTTCTTGTCTTTCAGAACTTCTTTTACCATATGAACCCTCGCGGCCCCTGTGCTCCTCCTCGGGCCCCTGTGCTCCTCTTCAGGCCCCTGTGCTCCTCTTCAGGCCCCTGCGCTCCTCCTCGGGCCCCTGTGCTCCTCCGGCAGCCGGCTCCTAGTCATTCCCAAAGTCAGGACACACACTCACGGCGAGGCGTCTTTCCAGTACTATGGCCCTCGTCTGTGGAACGGCCTGAGGAGGAGCTCAGGGCCGCAGAGAACGTTCAGGTTTTTAAGAGCAGGCTCAAGACCCACCTTTTTAGCTTAGCTTTTGATTAATATTTATTATTTAATTTGTTTAATCTTACTTATACAACTTATTTATTTATTCTATTTATTTATTTATTGTGTTTACCTATTTTAGCTTCTTTATTATATATATATGTATTTAGTCATCCTCTTTTTTTCCACCCATTTATTTATTTCCCCATATTTATTTATTCTTTTATTCATTTTAGACTCTCCAGTGTTTCCTCCGAGGGGCCCTCTGTACTGGGAGCGGTGGTCGGCTGTGGCTGCTGGGCTCTGGCTCATGGGCCCCAGGGGGAGGTTTGGACGCAGACTCCTCTGGGCCCTGAGTCTGCGTCCTGTCGCCATGGGCGACCTTGCTCCTGGTGCAGAATGCTCCTCCGATGGTGCTTCCTCAACTGGCTTATCTGTACTCAGTCTCCTCCTGTTTGTCAGAGTGCGTGTGTGTGTGCGTGTCTGAGTGTGCACGTGTGTGAGCATGTGTGTGTGAGCATGTGCGCGCTTGTCTTTGTGTGTGTGATTATCTAGATGGGTTGTTTGGTCATGTGGGTTGGGCGGAGGGGAGGGGGGCTTCGGTAGATTGTGGGCTTATGGCAATGTTTTTAATTCACTGTAAAGCACTTTGTGTTACATTTTATATGTATGAAAAGTGCTTTATAAATAAAATTTGATTTGATTTGATTAAAGTAGCTCCTGCACCAAACTGTACAATCTTGGACTCAGCAAGATTTTGATAGAACAATTTGTTGATATCTAATACTAAAACATAAGTCGAAAAAATTGGGTGAAATTTGAATTTTTAGGACAATTTTCAGTCAGATCTAGTTTACTCAAAAATGAAATAAGAAATCCAAAATGCCCTCTGTACATTTTTATATATAATTTGTACAAAATGAACCAAAACATTGAAACCTGGTTCTGTACATTTTTCAGATTTAAATGTCTCAAAATATGTGCAATTTTGCCCGTTTTTACACATAAAATGCCTTATTTCTACATGAAAACATGACATGTTGTAATTTTTTTTCTTCAATTTATGTGAGTAAACTACAGGAGAAGTTTCAAATTGATAGCATTAAATGTAAGATTTTTTCCTATTCACTGGCAGCGTCTCAAGTTCTTTCAACTGACAGTGAACATGTCTTTAGAGTTGAATAATGGCCGCACTTTTTGTAGCTTTAAACCAGTTTCAAGTGAATAGGCCCAGTATTTACAGATATTAACCATAAACTAAATCAACAAATCTGCAATGTGACAGCTTAAACAGCAAATTCCACCATAGAATTCTGACATTTTTTCATCAAAAACAAGTTGCAACATTCAGGCCACCGCATTCTAAATAAGCTGATTGAATAGAAAAACACTAGCTATGACATAATACCAACAATCAGGACGTCTGCAGCGGTTACCGGGTCGACTGAGGTTTCTGACTCTTGCACAAGGTTCTGAGAAACAGTGAAGAAAGACGAAGGTGATGAATACCAAGGAAACGACTCACTTCTGTCTGAGGACCTGTCCCCCGGAGGCAGAAGATACAAAGATGGTCTTGTCCCTGTGTTCAGAGACAATAGAACATAGTCACTTGCATTATCAAAAACAAAAATAATGTTTGCAACCGCTATAATGGAACTCTTGCAAATTTTCGTTAATATTCGTAAATATGTCAAACTATGTATGACTTTGTAACACTTGTCTGCCAAAATAGTACCCCGTCCATGTACAAAACCTGTTAATCCTGTAGTTTAGACATGTAACATGCTCTGAAATGCATGGGATTTGTGTATTTTAGTTTGTTCTTGTTTTCTCTCAAATACTGTATTGGTGCTACTTAAACTGTGCACTACTTCAACAAAAATCTCAAATCTATAATCGTAATTCCTGTACAATTAGATATCTTTTCCAAATTGTGCTGCACTATTACAACATTCTATGAGCCAATAACAGTCAATACAGATGATGGGCAGTAGTTAAAATGAATATTGTTAAAATGCAGAGTTTAGTTGTAATTCAAGAAGTGAATGTGTCAAATCACCAATAAAAATCATCAGATTCAAATTTTGAGACAGGCAAAATACAATGCTATCAATGAGGAAAGTAGTCCTCAATCATTTTTCTTGGTCCTCTGTCTTCCTGGAGAACAGCCACACAATATCATAAGTAGTATTTTTTGCTGCAAGTTTATAAAATCTAGCTTTATAAACGCATTATCAATATCATCCATCCATGCATCTTCTTCCACTTATTCGGGGCCGGGTCGCGGGGCAGCAGGGACTCCCAGACTTCCTTCACCCCAGACACTACCTACAGCTCCTCCCGGGATCCCGAGGCGTTTTCGGGCCACAGAGGGTCCTGGGTCTACCCCGGGGCCGCCTCCCGGTGGGACGATATCAAACGAGGTTTAAAGCCTGAATGTGTGTCTGGTGTGTCAGTCTAACCAGAGCTAAATGCTTCATCAGAGTTTCATTATACAAAGTAGGGATGCATCAGTTTCAGTCATTCCTGCCACTGAATACTGGCACCGATCCAGAAACTTTGCTGAATCAGTTATCAGCTCCACATCATCACTTCAATCGATATCCTGGTTGGGCCTATAAACTATTTACAGGCCATTGTTGGCTCAGAATCTCCTAATATTTGAACTTTTGTTGACACAAACTATTCTGTAGATACAGTAGTTGAAGGACATCAGTTACACAACCCCTTTTTGTCATTTGTTATGTTTGTTTTAAGAAAACACAAGCTATTGTTAAACAGCCTCTGCAGTGAAATCAGCAGATCCTTAAAGCCCAAGTGTCAAAATCAGTATCCCAATAGCCCTTGAATCTAATATAAAACTTTAACAAGCATTAATGTGACATTAATGAGACAAGATCAGCCTTAAAGTAGCTCCTACACACGACAAACCGTACAAGATTTTGATACAACGAACAGAAGAACTTAAGATCTAATACCAGGCCTGATTTATTAATGTTTTGAGTCTAAAAAATTTAATTTTTAGGCCAATTTTCCGTCAGATCTAGTTTACGCAAAAATTAAATTAGAAACTTATGTTTTCGTAAATCTGTACAAAATGAACCAATCATTTTAATCCTGGTTCTGTCCATTTTCTCAGATTTAAACGTTCAAAATGTGTAATTTCGCCTGTTTTTACACATAAAATGCCTTATTCGATATTAAAATATTACATGATGAAAAATGTTAAATACATCTTTCTTACATTTAAGTGAGTAAACTGCAGGAGAAGTTTAACATTGATATCCTTGAATTTAAGATATTTTCCAATTCACCTGCAGTGTCTCACCTTAATGTAAAGTCCTGATTGTCAGTGAACGTCTGAGTTTTCTCTAAATATCCAGGTGTGTTTACTTTTGTGGATGATGGAAACACAAAGACTGCCAAGACAAAAGCCCATAGTAACATTTGTGAATGTTTATTCTGTTTTATTAAAGTTATTCCCACAGCGCACCCCCTCCCTGTGTGAAAGCCTAGTCTGAAAGGAGGAGGAAACAGGCCACTATAGCGCCACATTAGCACATTTACTAGCAATGCTACCGGTTTAGCCACGGCTCTCTCCGTCCTGCGACACCGCGCTAGCATGGTGAGGCTAGTTCATAGGAAGCCCCCGCTGGAAACGAGTCCGAGTGAGAGAGCGGTGGATCCAATTCAGTAGAAAAAAGGAGGCAGTTTAATACTAAAGTTCAGAGAGAGAAAACGGATGGTGAGGAGGGACTGCGTTTTGGTCCCTCCGAGGTGGTGGTTGATCCGCAAGGCGCACTTTGATGATGTCAGGTGAGTTGAATGAAGAGGCCCCTTTGACAGAAACCTCTAAATTCACGGTGGTGGTCGTCGTCCTCCAATCAATGACTCCTCTCCACTTTTCCACACAACAACGGATGGACTGAAACGCAAGACAACTGGGTTACTACGGTGCATTATTCTTTAGACGTTTGGATGTTTTAGTATGGTGTTACCTGCGTATGGGACTACAGATCTCCTAGAGGAATGATTTCTTCGTTGATAAAAAATTCAATGGTCTCCTCTTCCCAGTCGTCCACGTTGCTGTCCAGCTCATCAGTATCCACGCCTGAAAGCAAAGATAGTTGCATTAGAATCACTCAGGAGATGAGGTCAGTGTCGAGTCATTACAGAGGTTACACAGGTGACATCAAAGCAACTCTATTTAGTTTGTACCTGAAATCTAAAAAAAAAAAAACAGTTGTAGAAAACAAGATAAGCAGAACAATGCAGCTATGCTCACATTTTACACTGATACAGACTTTGTGCCCACAAACAATTGAACCGATTACCTTGCCTTCTCTCCTTGAATAAGCAGTTTTCAAGTCTGTTTGTTGAGGAAATGCATTTTTGTATAAATATTTGTAATTGCTTGATCTGTTGTAAATCTCCTGGTGTTGTCGATACACTTTGGATACAGATATAATCAGGTTTGAGAGCTTATGCCAGTAACTTTAATCAATGTAAATAATAGTGATATTTTTGTGTTACCACGTGGTCTTATCTATAGGTTTCAGAATGAAGAAAAGTCAGGGCCATTAAGATTTTAAAACAAATGGTGTATTTGACATGTATGTATGTGTATTTGACAACATGGAGCTGAGAGGTCTTTTTTGTATTGATAGAGGTGACCTCTTGTGGCTCAAGTCGTTAGTATGAGAGTGCCAGCTGGGATCTGCAGAGTCAAATTTAACGCATCAAAAAATTTTGAGTTGAATGTTTTGATCTACATTGTATCGGATTCCCTGCAGAGTAAAGGCACGGTAGTATGTTTATGTGGTTGTTTAATGTTTTACAGTGCACTCCGCTCATATCTTTCCAATATAGAGCTGAACTACAATTAGCAAATAAACTATAAACTAAATTAAGCTTTGTTTGACAGACAACATTTGGTGCAGATATTTATATACTATATAAACACTTAATATAGTATATTAGTATTATAGTATATAGTATTATATAATAATATATAATAATATATTAGTTACATAATAACTAATAACATTATTGTTATAACCTTTCACACACACACACATATATATATATATATATATATATATATATATATATATATATATATATATATATATAGTGAAAGGAAATTTTGTGAACTGTATACATTTGAGGGGCTTACTATGAATTAAAAAAAAATATATATCAATATTGTCCTATCCCTACTGAAAACCCCTGACTGATATGTTTCACAATTTCTAACCAATTCTGAGAAGCAAACAGCGCATCTTGTACCATTTATATAAGTATCTACATCATCACAACCCCAAGGACACTGAAAAAATCTGGATTGCCAGGCCCACCTCCTCTGAGCTCGAGGCGCAGGTTCTTCTGTTCCTGGTAGGTGGCTTGTGTTGCCTCTCTGTACCGCCGGTAGTCCTCCATCATGGCCCTGCGCTTGTCCACCAGCTCCTACTCGCACAACAAACACCATTTTGCTCATTATTTGGCTGCGTTTTTCAGTACATGAGAAGCACATGGGAAAGAGACTGACCTTGGAGGCCTTGGACTGGCTCAGGCGATCCTTCTGTTCAAAGATCTTAGAGTACTTCTTAAGGTCTTTCTTTATATTCTGCAAGACAAAGAGAACATGTTTGGATGAAAATGACAGTTGCAGCTTGCATCCTTGTCGTTATTGTAACTTTCTAGTGTGCGGACCTTGATTTCGTCGGCGCTGAGCAGACTGGGGGGCCGGGGCCTCCACAGCAGCTGACAGAAGCGGTCCTTGTTGTTCTTCTGGAGGAGACGACCTTGGAACGTCCACAGCCAGTACGCATTGTCCACCTAAAACAACAATGAACACTTTTGAGTTTGAATGAATGTTTTAAGATTTTGTATATCACAAGAAGAATATCTGAAGCATTATTTTAGCCCTGCTCCTGCACGAGTCATAATCTTAATCCAGAGTTCTTGCACATCTTCTAGTCGCACCTCTGCCTTGCCTCTGCTCAGGCCAAATTCTTGTAAAATCCTAAAAATGCTAGATGAGGCATGCGTTGCTAACCGTGGCTAACTGCGGATTTACCCGCTCTGATAACATCTCTAATCTGACGATGTCAAACATTCACAATAAATTGAATACGTCAGACACAAACATGCACATTTTTATATAATTTAGATCATTTTGCACAAAAAGCAAAGCATTACAAAAAGGTGTTTCAAATGTTATACCTAAACCTACATTATCATCAAATTTAAGACAAATCTTTTTCCAAATCAAATCCAAATAATTACATCAGTAGTCACCATTCTCAAATATATGTACTATCTTAATAACTATAGTTCAATATGTGAGTACAGTACACCTCATCTGTCTAATAAACTAATGGTTTTGATGGTTCTGATATTTTTTTTATTATTCTGTTTGTTTCAGTATGTACACCTTGGATTGACTTTTATTAGTTCCCCATGGTCCCTATAATTATATTAAACCGTGACAACCATTACCAATCTGATTACATGGTGGTGGTGTTTTTTATTCAAACAAATGCAAGATAAATGAAAGCTTCAAAACTGGGCATTGAAGCAGAGTTTGTCAGAATATTCAAATGCGTCTTACCTTGTGGCTCCACCAGGACACAGAGGTGACCACGTATCTGCCCGTCGGGTCCCACTCCACGTCCGAGGCCATGTAGTGCTCGGCTATGTTCATCATGGTGCAGTCTGACGTGTCCACGAAGGCCAGGGCTCCGTTCATACTGCGAGGGACACAAGCCGACTATCAAACACCGGATAAACCATACATAAACCATTATTTCAGCGCACCAAGCCTCAGATGCGCAGTAGAATCAATGCAGAGCTCATATGAGGTGTCAGAAAAAATACATGGGGTTTATCATCATTGGCTGCTGCTTAGTGAAGTGTGAGTAACATCGGAATAATGGCACTAACCTCCGGAGTCCAGCCAGAACCATGAACTGTCCCTGTGGGCTCCAGAAGATGCTGTTGGCCTGTTGCTTGTCGAACATCTCTGGAGAATGAGTAAACAAAAAAAAAAAACATTAGGCAAACATTTAAAGCTAGAGAAAATGCATAACATCTCGGGCAATCGTATTGTTTTTTCTAATGTTCATGGGGGGGAAAAAAAAAAATGTATAAAGAGCATAAGGATAAAATGTTAGACAGGAGAAACCACACATTTATGATCACATTTTGAAATGAAACATTTGTAAAAATGTATCTACATTCATTAAAAATAACAATAGAAAGCTATAGAGTAGAGCTGGAATATTTATCACAATCAAATTGAAATTTGAATAGTCGCTATTAAAGGCTGCAATTATTTATGACACATATTTTCCTAAAATATATTACATATTATGTAACATTTCACTTCTAGTCTTTCATCAAGAACCCCTTAGTATATTATTAATTAATTTTCCCATTTTATCTCTTTCTGCATTCAATATATGAATGTTTTCTGTGTTTTTAACTGAAAAACAAATAAGGTCAATATATAAAATAAATACAATAAATATTAGACCATAAAACCTGTAGTTCCAACCTACAAAGTACTGAAATGCATGAGATTGGATCTCATATTTAGTTGCTTTCGGTTTAGTTGCTTCATCTTACCATCAAAGTTAAATCGCAAATGGAATTGAAATGTTAGGCAGAAAATCGCAATTAGATATTTTTTCCAGAATTGTACAGCCCTACAATGCAACCAGTTTTATGAAATTTTACTTAATCTTTTGCTGCCAAGTTCAAGAAACAATATTACTTCAGAGTAGGTCTTACTTGTGAGTTCGATCTTGCCGTTGTTCTTGACGTGGTAGAAGGAGGCGTTGATTCTTGGAGACTCTCCGTGGAGAACAGCGAACTTACTGCCGTTGGGCTCCCAGGCAAACGCTATGATGCTCTCTGCGAAGGCACAAATAACGAAGGAAAGAGCCTCAGTTCTGTGCTTTTGACACACAGCACCGCTCAATCATAGATCACATATTGGACGTATTCAATTACTTGCCAAGTTATTAAGAAGCTCAGCAGTTCACCTTTGGTTCAAGAAGTATAAAATTCCCTTTCATTTTCGACACAGACTTCAAATAAACCTCTATTGGTCAATCTAGTCCAATTCACTCTCCTGCTCCACATAAGGCTCTTCTCTGTCAGAAGGAAACTCGTCTCATATTAAGCCGAGGTAAACAAACACACCGTGGCCTCATGCCCCCACACACACATCGACACACAGACCCCCACCCACCCACACAGCGTAGAAAAGTCACTGCAGACACAGATCGCAGCTCTGCACTCACACACGCTGCTCTTTGAATGAACCATATGTCTGTCTCATCATATTCAGCTGTATTTAAAGTGCGCTGATAATAAACACGTGACTGATCTGCCTCAAAAAAATTCTCGCAGTTAAAATTAGTTTGCATGAACACGATAAGAGCCCTAATTATATCTTTTTTTTCTAGATCAGTTTCTCCAAAGTTAAGCACTGATTATTTACATCAATATTGATCCTATCACTACGGAAAACAACAGAGTTTACAGAGAGAATTTAAAGTGCGTATGACAGGTTTTTATGAATTTCTGGTTTTGACTTTATTTGGTGGAATAAAGCCTGTTGTAAATATTTATGGTAGTTTTACACCAACAAAGTCAGTTTGCATTGAAAAATGTGTTGAAATGTATAGGTTCCAAAACTTGATGACATACAGAGGGGGCATGCTTGGCACAATTTACACTGCTTTCAAGTAAATAAAGTTATTGTCATATTTTTATTAGTCCAAACATAATGTCTGACATTTTAAGGCGTTTTGACCCATTGTATAATATGATTGCTAGGTAACAGTTACAGACTTTCCTAGTGTGATGTCATGATTTACAACCAATAAGTACAATTTTAAACCTAAAAAACTGCAGAATCTTAAATATAATTATCTTAACTGTGTTTTAGTAAAATTAGTACTTCAACCAGTCATAGGCACTTTAAAGTATTCTTTTAACTGCAGCTGCTGAAAGATACACAACTTAACCCCTTCATGCCCCTGCCAGTTATAAACACAGAGGATAAAATCTCGCAAGCTCGTTCTGAGTGTGCAGTCTCTCTCTTGTCCCATTCCTAATTTTCAGGAAGCCCATTTAGATACTCACCCTTCATCTCCACCACATCGACAGGAACCTGCTTTTCTCTCATGCGGAAGATTTCGAAGTTGGTGACCACGCCCTGAAACACACAAGAATCATTAAGCGTCTGTACTTGCATTCGTACGTCTGTCTGTTACGGCGGGTGCACGCTCACCTGTGTGCCTTTGGGCGTCCGGTCCACCTTGACGCACAGGTAGTCTCCGTTCCTCTGCCAGTGGAGCTTGCAGTCCACCACGTTGAACAGGTTCCTCACCCTGATCTCCTGCCGTGAGGGCATCTGCATGAGCGTCACTCTGGCCGGGATGTCCTTGTCCTCAGGGACCCAGAAGGCGATGATGTTATCACCGGGAGACCAGGAGAAATCCCTGCAGGAGACAGAAATCAGACGGGATTAAGGCTCACCGCTGTGCAAAAAGGAGTCACAATTTGCTACTACTGGAATAAAAAAAGTAAAAAACTTTTGATAGAGAACTGTTGTTTGTTTTATTTGTTTTTTAGTTTCAGTTTACAAAGATTATACTGTACAATGTAAGTTTTCTATTGGAGGGTATGCCACCTGCTGGTCTCCATAGAGATGTTTTTGCTTTGCCTGGAATATTAACGGTAAGACATTGCGTTAATCTATCCTCAAAAGGAACAAGCATGTGACACCAAAGACATAAGTGAGTAGATACTGCATTCGTTTCCCATGTTATCGGTCACTAATACGGTAGGATTTGAGGGATTCTGGAACTCATACCCTGCATTTTTTTTCCTCCAATCTCTATTAGCATTAGCCCCCCCCAAAAAAAACAAAAACAAATTATAAATACTCCAGAGAGTTTGGGCTGGTATCAACCCATCCACCACATTTACGTCAATGACTTTGAGTGTGTGAGCCTTTTGGTGTTTTAAGTTAGTTAATTAATCTGAGCTAAAGGCTAACTGTGCTTTCTGATGTTTTACTTCTGGTAAGAATCTAGTGACACCAAAAAACCTCTTTTATACGTTATAGGTGAGAGCAGCAGACAAATGATATGAGTATCACAAAACAAACATTTTACATACGTTATAACATTAGAGCTGCACGATTTGGGAACAAAATCTAATTGCGATAAGATTTGCGATTAATGTTTTAATAATGGGATTCCGTTCAAAGTTCACATTTTAAACACAACCAGGAGAATTGACAAAAAGACTGAAATATAAACTGACAAACTAATTAAATCATTTTGTCACTTTTTTGTTGCTTACATTCATGTTTTTGACGCTTTTAGACCAGTTTTTATCGGTTGCTTCAGAGCATGTTTTCATAAATCTAAACTACAGGGTTAGCAGTTTTTATGCAGAATAAAACAGGATATTTTGTTGTTTGTGGAGGAAATTATTGCACTTCAAAAATAATGTTTACACTCCAGGAATGTTACTATCATTTTAGAGTCATTAGAGAAAACTTCAATGGAATTCTACTCTGAAATGGCTTAAAACACTCAAGTATGAAGCATTAATAAATTGTTTTTTGCCTTTCCCAAGTCAGGCTGAAGGAAAGTCCCTCCTGCCCACTTCCAATCCTCACATGTCCATAATAACCTACACCAAAAACGACTTACTTGATACCAGTAATCTTCAGACTCTTCTTGTCGAGCAGGCCCATTGACTGAAAAGAACACATTTCATTTTTAGGAGAACAATCCCTTTTAATTCTACATCAAAACAGCAGAAATATACAACCGCTCGCAACTTCCAAGAGGACAGTATATAAAGCAAAACTGGACTGAATAAATTATGTACTTTAGCTGCAGAGATTCCGAACAATTTACAAAGGCACTCATTCCATCTATAAATGCATACGCCTAGTCAACAGTTTAATTTGTCCTCCACAGCGAAGGTGTTGTGTGCTCACCGGAGTCTCATAGATGCTCAGTGTGTCTGTGGTCATCCTGGCAAAGAATTTCCCATCGTGGCTCCATCTGAAACATCACAGTTCAATTGTACGTCACTTTTACGCGACTAAACGTTCATATGGTTGGTAGAATCCGTGTGTTTGTGGTACTGACTTGAAGATGGGCCAGTGTGCGGAGCTTTCGCAGTGGAAGCCTCTCTTCTTCTGTCCCGTCAGGATGTCCCAGATGATGATGGCCTGGGGGTCCTCCTTTGTGTCCATGAGGGGGCTGAAGGTCACTACGTACCTGCACAGAAAACAGTCATTCACTGTCGAGCTCAAAATACATTATGTTACCCAGGGCCAAGGACGTTTGATAAAAATCATCAGTTTTATTCATATCCTGGTCCTCTACTGGGTTAGTATCGTTTAGGACTTCTTACTTTAGACCTGGGATAAAACTATAAACTTAGTTCTACTCTGGTTGTACATGGAAAGTCAAAATAATTCCTTATGTGGAATATGTGTATAAACAAATGTTTCATTTGATTTTGAAGCGTCCTTGTAATTTTTGAATGTTTGAATATTTTTTCTATTTTGAATATCAGTTGCTCCATTTTACAGTACATATTTTCAATCCGTTTTTCTCAGTTTACCAATTAAAAATTCAATAATTAAATATTGACTGCACAGATTTTCAGGCCCTCAAATTCAAGTCTAAAATCCAATTCACAGCGACAAGACAATAGCAACTGATTGCAAGTGAATCTTAGCTTCTTGAATGTTTGCTGTGAAAGTCATCACAGCAAAAATTACACTATGAATTTAGGTTTGAGGGCTTAAAAAGTAAATTTTTAATTGACAAGACAGAACATTTCAGTTGCTGAAATGTATACAGCTAATTTCAGCAACTGAAATTCATTAGAAATGTTCCAGTATAAATTAAAATCTAGTGAAACAAATAATCATCCATGTGTGTGAATAACTGGTCTTTAAAATAAATGAAATAATTGCAATGTAAATTGAGAAAATAAAAAAATATACAACACAATATCAATACTTTACTATTATAAGTAGAATTTCTGATAGATTGCAAAAATATTTCATTATTGTTGGGATTCTAAAAATGAATCATTACATTTTGTCAATATCGCTCATTCCTCCCTCTATACCATAGCGAGCTGTGCAAAAGCCCTCCTGCTGCTCACCTCTCACACGGTGAGAAGTCGATGAGGGACACGCCCTGGTGGCTGAACCTCTGGATCTGTTTAAACTTCTCTCCTCCCCACAGAGCGATGCCGCGCTGGTGGAACGTGGCCAGGTAGGTTCCTTTAGGAGACCAGCGCACATACGTCTCTGTCCAGCGCTAAACAGGTCCATAAAACACAAATGTTACTCCAGAATATGAGCAGAAAAAACATGAAAGATGAGTCTGGTCTTCTGTGTACCGCTCTTTCTTCAGCGAGGATGGGCTCTTTGGCGTCGTTGGAGAAAATGGCCGTTCTTTCCCCGGATTCATAGATCACACTGTACTGGTCACGGCAGTCAGGGTCCTCGATCCAGTGGCGCATGTTACCCTGGGCAACAAAGACACAAGATATACATTAAAAACATGGACACTTTTATACGCGTGGTTAGGACTGCAACGTGTATCGCAATCCAGTAGAAATGTAAATGGTACGTGGTTTGAGTCCCTTGTTCTGAGTAAAAGCTGCTAACTCTGTAGTTTAGCCCTCTACAAACATGTTCTGGACTGCATGTGATTCTTGGGTAAGTTTAGCAGTTAGATAGATTAGTCAGTCTTTTCTCAAATGTTAATGCTCCTGGATGTGTTTAAAATATGCTCTTTGAACAGAATCCAACTATCATTTACATAATCAAATTGGTTGTCTGTAAGGAAAAAACTTGCAAAAAATGAGACAATTACAGACAAACATCTGTTTTAGAAAACTAAAAAAAACGTTATTATTCCATCAAACTTAAGAAATGTATTATTTACATAAAGCACAAATCTAGTCGCAATTTTAGTCAAAACATTTGTTTTACAATCTGTCAGGATTGTGTGTGGTTGTTAGGAAGGCAGAAGGTACTTAAACTTGACCTTTAAAAGTTGTCAAAAGCAAAAATGGTCAAATACTGTTGTGTCAAGTCTAGGTGGCCAACACAAGCTCATGATGTTGGCAATGACCTTTTTCACAGAGAGAAGAAATATATTTCAATAAGAGTAAAATATAACAACATTTTTTGGAACCAGTTTTGAGTCTTTGACGAGTAAATACATTTTTATAATTTTGTTTATTCATTGTCATTAATTTATGCAATAATACAGTTGGATGTCACCAGTACTCACAAAGTCTTTGAAAGGCTGCTTCTCTGGAGTCTCCCACTCGTCACTGATGTTCATGTACCTGGAGGCAAACACACGCACATTGATTAGTCAGTTGTATTTACATCCAGAACACATTTTAACGTGTGTGGACTCACTTGTCGAAGTCAGTGAACAGGTTGACTCTAAACGTATGCTGCTTGTCCAGTTTGTAGCCATCTGCATTCTTCACTGCCTCCATGGCCTGGTTTGGAGACGCATACTCCAGGAAGATGTACCTGGAAAAGAACAGAAAACCAAGGCTGAGTATATTGAGAGTACATTAACACAAAAGAATAGCGGTTACAGCCCTGTGAGTGAGAACGCTGACTGCCATTGTGTTATTGGACAGGACACTTCTCTCCTCTTGTCTACCATGTCTTTTTAAACAGAGCAATTAATGGTGAATGGTTTCTTATATTTGAGTGCTTAAAAGCCCAAAAGGGATGCTTTTTAAACACTATCTTGACACTATCAAATACAAAATACTATTTCATTTTGGTTTGAATTACAGGGGCGTTCGTTCTTCGTTCAAAACCAGAGGAAAGTCATTCAAATCTTCATTAGGGCTGCATCTAAAGATTTTAAAAATCAATTAGTCTGGGGTTTATTCTTTTAAATAAATATTTGAGTTGTTTAGATTGTGGACAGGCCTGTGAAAATGAGACTTTTTACAAATTTGACCCAGATGAAGCTAATGTGACGCCAATTGAGTTCATCCTGATGCAGTATATAAACAAATGAAAAAACAACTTTTTTTTCACTAAAACACTAGATGTTTGTGCGTTTCCTGTCATTTTTATGTAATTAATGCTCTGTCTGAGTCATACATTCTCTTCTCTTCAAACATGACATGATTTGTAGTCTATAAATAGTCTGTTTTCCCACAGGCCATACGTCTGTACACTGTATCCTGAGCAAGAGGATGAACTGTCAACTTCATTACAGTGATCCCTCGTTTATCGCGGGAGTTGCGTTCCAAAAATAACACGCGAAAAGTGAAATCCGTGAAGTAGTCACAGCTTTATTTTTTATTATTTTACAATGCAATACTGAACTATGGAATGAAACCAAAAATCAAAACCTGTTTTAAAGCTCAAAATTTGTTTAAAACAATAATTTTAATATAGTAATACCAGGTTGGAAACATTGTCACTCGCGTATTTCACAGTCCCAGTTCTCCCGACTCGCTCCGCTGTAGCGTCTGTTTCTACTGAAGGCGCAGTCTCGGAGTCTTTCTCCGAGAGAAGAACATTGTTATGGGGAGTTGTTGGCGCTCTTTCTTTTTCTGAGCAAGAAGATTTTTATAAACGGATATGCCACCTTCGATTATATTTGAGAACTGCAACGAACGACTTGTCAAAGCGTCCCGTTCTTGTGCGTGCGCTGAAGTTCAGTGGATGCACTGTAAAAATATCCGCACTGTAAAAAAAATCCGTGAAGCAGCGAAGCCGTGAAAGATGAAACGCGATAGAGCGAGGGATCACTGTATTATCTTTTTCTGCTGCCAAATTCTCGATCTACATATTTAAAAAAAACATCAACTCCTTTGAATTTCTAAATGATCTTAATAATTGACTAGCTGTGATTAATTGATTAACTTGTTTCAGCACAAAAACATAATTATTTTTTCAAATAAATATTCTTTCAAAGATGACCAGTTTGATTTTGAGGTAAAGACATTACTTGGACGGTTTTTGGTCTTTAATAGCATGAAGTTGAATAGAACAAAATTTGACAGCAGAAACCCTGTATGGAAAAAAAAAAAAGTACAGGAGACCATTGTATTTCTGGTTGAATCTGAGTATTTTCTGAACGCTTGGGGAAAGGATCGATGAAACCAGCATGAATGAAGCCAATCAGTGCTCTAGGTATGCTTCTGATGAGGGAACAATATTCTAACTTTATTTAAGCTCAAAAAATACATTTTGCATGACGTGCGTTCTAAGACGTTTCGTTTTCTTTACCCTTTGGTGGTGCCCTCCGTGTCTGGGTAGAACTCCGTGGTGATCTTGCCAAACTTGGAGAAGATTTTGTGGATGACGTTCTTGAGCTTCTCCAGCCGCTCGGGGCCGACCTGTGGCACGTTGTCCACCACCACCATGGAGTCGATGCCATCTGCCTCCTGGGGCTTCTCCCTCAGGATGTCCGCCAGGAGCTCTGCGGAACAACAGCACGCAAGAATATGTTTAGTGATGGGAGGTCAAGGGGAATAGTAGGGCTTTATCGACCCATTGGTCGGTGTGGTACTAATATATGTAAACTTTGAAGTCTGTCCATGTTTCTGATCCAAACTGCACTAAAAAAAACAAAAGACAACTGCATTGGAATTCATGCTAAATCAACTATTATCAACTATTAAAAATACTAATAAACAGTGTATGTATATATGTCTGATTAAATCTTCAGCTCATTTTTTCTTTTTATGCCATTCAACTTTAAGATTAATTTTATTCATTCCTACTTTATTCATCTTGATTTTAGTATATTTTTACCATCTTAAAATAAGATTTGGAACAAGCAGTTGTTTTCTTTCAAGCGCAGTATTCTTTTTTTCAGTAAAGCAAGACACTTTTATGCTTGTTCCATTGACAAACCTTTTTGTAAAGACCGTCAGAATATCCTCATATCAATATTACTAATGCTTATTTCAAACACGTACTCATGATCTTATTTAAGATTAAACATTTTTATTTTAATTATTTAATTAATTGTTCGACCATTAAAAATGTTGGTGGACTAAGACACCATCGACCGTTTAATCGACCCAACGATTGAAGGATTACAGCCCTAGAGAATAGACAGTGAAGTGTGGGTTCTGTAGATATTATGGGATATGGGATATGAGGTATCAAGTATAGCTGCAGAATATAGAGAAAAATGTCATTGTCCCAATATTAGCTGACAATATCCATAAGACAAGAACTGTAATATCAAAGGTGACGCCAAGATATTAGCAATTTTTATTCTAGAGCTTGAAATGAAAATGTGTTGTGCAAATTTGATCATAATTTATCCTTGCTTTAGTCTTGTTTAGGCCAAGTTTAATTTTTGACACAGTTTGCCTCATTCTCATTTTATTTTACATCAATTAAACTAGAGCTGAAAGATTTAAGAAAAATAGTTAATGGCATTTTTTTCTTCGCGGTTGGGATTAGATTTGCGATTCAATTAGTAAAATTGTAAATCAGTTTAAGGTGCAAATCACACACCAAAATTGGGATTAGACCAGGACCAAAACAGGTCTACATTATCTGTCAGGCAAACAAACTCTGGTCTGAAAAACGACCTTTTAGTCTACGAAAAACACTATGATCTATGACATTTTGGACATCATAAATTAAAATATTTATTTAAAACCAAGCCTGCTTACTTCTGGGTTGTTCCGCACAGTTCACGATAGCAAGCAACAGATTTTTAAAAATGTATTTATATGTGCCAAAATGTCGACGGGATGCTGCCAAATCCTACACATGTCACCATTTAAGAAGATAAATTGCAGAATAAAGTAAAGAGCATTGGGCATGTATTGGTGGGGAATTTGGGCATTGGAAAAGGAGTCATCCGTGAATCAATCTAAATGCAACTTTGAGTGGTTTAATGAGAAACACTTATAATATTGTTAAAAGCTGATTTTGCACAATGGGCTTAAATGTAGGTGTAAAGAGGCTGCAACAAGTTAATCGATTAATCGCACCTAATTGATTATTTTAAATAATTAAATAATAAAACAAATTTAGCAATCAAATGGGTGTTAACTGGTCAATACATAGGTTCCAAAACATGCCATGGGCTAAGAGAAGTTTTATGACTAAAATTGAGCAGCAATTACAAGAAAATGATGCGGAAAATGCGGAAATTCAGTGTAGTTGACGAAAACACTCTTTTTGTCAATAAATGTACTCCACCAGGATCCTCAAACTGCTTCAGTTCAGCGTCATCTGGGTCGAATTTAGAGAGAATGTTTAAACATATTAAGGCCAAATGGTGGTGGGTTATTTTGTTGTCTCCAGCAAATTGTATATTAACTAATAATAAATAGGTCGTACATAACAAAAACTCTTGATTTTTATAATACTGCAATTTCCTCAACAAACATCTTTTAAAAAAGGCAGTACTTGCAATTCTATGCATAGTTCGTCAGTTCATATACCTATTTCAGTCTTTTGTTTTGTCCCCTTCTTTTTTTTCCTTTAAATTTCAAGTGATTTATAATGAAGTATTTCTTTCTCAAATCATCAAACCCTGACATAAAAGTCTAAAACTAGCTTGTTTTGCAACCATGTCATTAAGTTAAAACTACTTCATGCGGTTTTGACTGAGAAATTACCTTAGGGCAATGTTATTCAGCACTCCCTTTGGCCACATCAGGTTACACAATCCATGATGATTATGATTACAGAATTTGTTATTGTAATCTATGTATTAGAGTTTAGTAATAATGTGAATGTTGTGTCAATAAAATATGTCTGACTTATTTGGTACAAATGAAAACTGCAAACTGAGAACTATAGCGGCCCCCCCATAGTATAAAATGCTCCTGTATAGTCGAAAAACAACCCGGGTCTGTACATTGTCATCTCAAACTCACTCTTTGTTGCCCATTGTATATCATAAACATTTTAAAGTCTCGCTGGTGTAATCCCTCATTCGTCCAGGAGTGTTCCATCATGTCATTCAAAAGTCTCCATACTGGGCAAAAAGAACGGCTTCAAGATCAAATCCAGGCAATAAGTGTGAGGTTTACTAGATAAAATTATTGATGAAAATTGAAAACTATTTGTGCCACCAGTGTCCCCAGATTCTATGGGAAACACTGTACAGTCATAGCTAGAAAGGGGTTTTCTATACAGCCTTTAAGGGTTTGTGAACAAACACATTTTAAATTCCAGAATGGAGGCAAAAGTGAAGTGGAATATGATATGATTTCAATGGAGAAACTGAAATAAAAGGAGTCAAGAAGGTTTTGGTAAATGAACAACGCTCAGATACATGAGAGATGATAACAGAGCCTAGTTTAAAGACGTTTAGAGTAGTATTTTCCACTATTTGTTTATATACAAGAGGATTATGAAAGATAATTAGCAGTTTTCATTAAGGCAAAATCCTGATTTTTAGGTTATACTGCACAATACTACCAGAAATGCAAACCTCCCCAAAGGCCAACCATTAATCAACAAGATAGACCAATTAATCAAGTCTCAGGTGACAAACAAACAATCTTAGGAGTGCAGTGACTCCTCCCTGGAGGCTGGACTCCCACTACTTAGAGTAGCATATAAGGCACAGGTTCCCATACCAGCTCTCTGATTGACAATGACTTTTGGATAAAAGTCGAAACGTCTCGATCTTTAAACGGCGTCCGGATGACAACCTCTGAACCCCTTTCTACGATGGACCACACCTGGACGAATGAGGGTTTACATCGACGAAACCTCCCAATAGTTTTTCATTTTATCTACCTATATATTACACATTTTACCACAAATTCTACTTTTAAAAGCTCAAATAATATTTTGAGGTTAGAAACTAGTATCCCCTCCATCTTTATAAGGCAAATTAATTTACATTTCTATACAATTGCTTATTTTCTATTATAGACACTTAAAATCACTAGCATGTAGATCTGATGTCTGTTAATCAATGAAAGCTTCATTCATTCTCATTTTGCCTCCATTCCAGAATTTGGGACAGTCTAATGACATAGTACTTTAGACAGTCAATTGCTATAGCCATCTTATATAATATAAAATTACATGATATTTGTCTGTGTTATATTCAGGCCATATGGTCAAAAGGAGGGCGACTGGGGCATTATCAGGTCTGGGACTGGGTGAGGTTACAAAAAAAGGGCGATAGTAACAGCTTTGGGGGAAAACCGTTGGCGACAAATACATTAGAAAGATATATGGAATTGTTATCATAGTACGTTTTCATTAGGCAAAGTAAATGTGGGCAAAAGACAATCTCTGTAGCATCTGTGAGCAGTGGAGCATCCGCACAGTTAGCGCTTTAGCTCCATGTTTAGCTCGCCCCAGACTAGGCCACAAAGCCGGCCTCTTTCCTACGGGCGCTCACCCTCATCCTCGATGTCATCCACAAAGTCCTCCGGGTCGCTGAAGGAAGGTTCCTCCTCTTCATAATCGGGATCGTCCACCATATCAACCGTACTGCGCATTGAACACCACTACGATCTCGGATTCTCGCTGAAACGGAGCACAGTCCTGAAAATGAAGAGGGAGGCTACGGGCGGCCGGTGCGGCACCATGTGCGAAAACGTGAAAATGGACGAACGGACGGAAACGCCGACCGGAAACTGCTTTCAGACTGTTAGGGGCGCTGTGGGAGAGTTTAGACGTATGTAGATGGTCTGGATACACGTTTACCAATGCACTTGTCTGTATCCAAGTGTATATAGATTTACAAAAAGCACAGGACTGGAGCGCGCGAGGAAGAAAAGAAGGAAGCCACGCGCCGGTAAAGCGGAACAAGTGCTTTTCCCGCGGCGTCTGTTCAGCAACTGTAAAAAAGCCCACATTATTGATATTTCTAATGTTGTTTTTGTTAATGGCATTGACTACAACCAGTACATCACTTTAGCTTTATATAGAGGCGACTGACCTCTATAAATGCAACCGTTTATATAAGTTTTATAAAGCGCAGCATGCACACGAGCGGCGCTGCCTGTGACCGCGGAGCCTCCGTGGCCCTGGACCGTGAGTGCGTGACGCTGCTGCCCCGGGTGTGTGAGCTGCTGGCGGCCTCAGTGAGCTGTCTGCCCGATGACACCAGCCTGGAGAAACTGCTCGACTGGTTTACCCAACTTTCCAAAGCTGGTTAGTGCAACTTTGAAGTTTTTTGTGGCCGTATAGTGACTGTTGAGAATGAATAGGTATTGCCAGTCATCCAAGAAGCTTCTTCAGTTCCTTTGGCTGTGTGAAATAATATACTATATTCATGTTGCAATGCCAAAGTAGAGATGGGACCTAGTCCTTTTTTATCGAGTCTCAAGTCAATGGCCCAGAAGTCCAAGTCAAGGCACACAAACTCACTGGCTTATTTTCATTTACAAATCTTTAGTTGAAAAAAACCCTTTATACCTCAGATAACAACTAAACATACACAGCTTCAGCCACACACTCTGGTCCAACAGTTCCCTAAGTCTCTCGGTTCCTAAAGCCCCCACATCCTTTTGCTGCAACAAGTGACAGCAACCAATTACAACAGACTTTAAAACTCAATTAATCCTCTCTATGTGTTCAAAAACATCAATGTTCATGATTATAACACTTTCTTCCATTCTTCTTTACTACAAATGTGTTAAAGCTTGATGATTGAATGATTGTGTTGTTTTTGTGCTGCCACTTGACCAGTTTGTTATTGTCAACGAGGAAGTGTTCCCAACTGACCTGCCAGCAGTAGAATGAAATCTATTAAAAAAATATGCAAAATAATACTCTGAATAAAATTTCAGATACTAACAAAGTAAAATACTAACAAGAGTAAACAAAATTCTCGTATAGTATTTTCCTAGACGCAGCTGCTTTACAGTTATTCATTCTCTCCATACTCAGTGGAGTAGACTGACAAAAGTGAGATTGCCAATATGTACTGTCGGCCCCTCTGACCCCCACCAACACTCACTCACATTCCACATTCATACTAGGCAATGTGGGTGAATTATTTTGTCCAAGGACACAACATCAGTTTACACGAGAGCCCATCCAACCACTAACCAGGCCCAGCCCTGCTTTGCTTCCAAGATCAGACGAGCTCGGGCAAATACAAGGTGGTGTAGTAAAATGAAATATACTTCAAGAAGTTTAAACAGAAGATAATGCTACAAATGTTCAAAATAGCATTTTATTGTGTTCAAAGTTTTTCCTTTCCTTTCAGGCACTTCTCTTCATTTGTCCTTCCCCTGTCTGCTGGAGTTCATCCCTGCAGTCACTCACAACACCGCTGCAGACCCTGCCATCATCTGTTTCATGATCAAACTCACTGGTTTAATGGCTGCCACAGTGGAAGGATTTCAGATACTCCAGGTACTGCCTATTGTGACTTGGATGTGAACGTGTGACTTATTACAAATGTTGTTAATGTATTGTTTTGCACAGGAGCGACTGACTCTAGAGGAGGTGTTCAGCGTGAAGCAGTGGCAGGAGACTGAGCTCTGGGGGGATCCCTCTGTCAGAAGTGGATGGATTCACGGCCTCAGGAGCATGACGCAGCACACAAGGGCTCTGAGCTTTTTAATGCAGTCAGGTGAGTCTGTAGAAGAGTTTGGCCAGTTTGTTTGTTTTTTATTTTTATGAATGAACCGGGACATATATATCAGATACAATATTTTACTTGTTATGTATCATATCAAAAACAAATAGAACAAGAGAAAGAGAGCGATATGACATCACCAAAGTAAAACCAATACCATCAATAGCTCTTTTAACCAGTGTAAGTCTGCCATCTTATTCTTTGTGTTCAAATCTCTGCTGAAAGGTTATTCAAACTGACGTTCTAGATCATTTAAATGTTTTTTTTAAACTATAAATAGTTTCTTTTTTCTTTTCTAATTTTTTGTTAGTGTCCTTGACTGCTTGATTGGTTTTAATATCTTAAATTTCAGTAATCAAATAGGTTACGGTATGGGTTTAGGTTAAGGTTAGGCAAGTACTATGGTTAAAGCTTGGTGCCTGATTTTCAAACCGGGAAAGAAGGAGGTATTTAAATCTGCTTAATTGAAGTTCCTAGCTCTCACAAACCCTCTTGGCACATCTTTTATTATTCACATGCATGTATAACTTTAGAATAACCTTTTCAGACAATGAATTGAAGCAGGGTGGACAGATCACAGATAACACAGCCAATCAGCTCCCATTCCAAAGCAACATTTAACAACACACATGGCTCTTCCTTCATGAGATGATTTGCAATGAGATGCGGACAGTGCATACTCACAGAGCATAAAATGGACTACAAATGTATTAGCATCACATTTAGCATAGCAGGGTCATTATTTAAAAAAAAAAAGACATTTGGTTTAAATTCAGTCATTCAAATAAAGCAATTTTGAGTATTCATAAAATTCTAAAATATAAGACTAATGCTTTTCCGAAGTGCAACTACTTAGTGTGAACCATTTCATTTTCTAATACAATTATTATAACAGAGTGCATCACGGACTACATCAACTTCTGTTTTGAAAACACTGTAACCTCCCGGACGATGCAATGTTTTCCAAACAAGAAGCCGTGGATTAACCGTGACATTAAGGCTCTGCTGAAGGAGAAGAAGAGAGCGTTCAGGTCAGGGAACAAGGAAGAGCTGAGGACTGTGCAGAAGAAGCTGAGGAAGAAGATCAGGCAAGGGGAAGCCAGCTACAGGAGGAAGATGGAGGAGCAGCTGCAGCAGCAGAACATCCAGGGAGTGTGGAGGAGCCTGAAAACCATCTCAGGTTTCAAGCCCCCCCCTGTCCAGGCAGAGGGGGACCTTCAGTGGGTTAACGATCTGAATTCTCACTTTCTGAGATTTGATCAATCACCCACCCCTCCCCCCGCACAGCTGCAAACCCACACCCCCACGGCTGGACAATGGCCCACACCCGATTCTCTTCACACCTCTGCTTCAGTCCATCAGCTCACCACACATCAACCCACCACCAATCCCCCCAGCGCACAGTCACCCCACCCACCCCTGTCCTTCACAGCAGCACAGGTGAGGAGAGAGCTGAGGAGGATTAAAACCAGGAAGGCAGCAGGACCAGACGGCATCAGCTCCAGGCTCCTTAAGTCCTGCGCAGATGAACTGTGTGGAGTTATGGAGCATGTCTTCAATATGAGCCTAAAGCTGAGGGTGGTACCACAGGTCTGGAAGACCTCCTGTGTGGTACCAGTGCCAAAGACACCGCGCGCTAAAGACCTCAGCAGCTTCAGGCCGGTGGCTCTCACGTCCCATCTGATGAAGACACTGGAGAGGCTGGTCCTGGATGCCGTCATCTTCCTGCTGCACCGCTCTCTCTCTCACCTCGAGAACCCTGGCAGCGCAGTGAGAATTCTGTTCTTTGATTTCTCCAGCACCTTCAACACCATCCAGCCGCTGCTGCTGAGGGAGTGTCTGACACTCTAACCTGCAGTGTGGGGGCGCCGCAGGGCACTGTCCTCGCGCCCTTCCTCTTCACCCTCTACACCTCGGATTTCAGACACAACACGGACAGCTGTGTTCTGCAGAAGTTCTCTGACGACTCTGCCATCATCGGACTCATCACGGACGACGATGATGCAGAGTACAGAGGACTAACGCAGGACTTTGTGGACTGGTGTCAGCAGAACCACCTCCTCCTCAACGCGGGAAAGACCAAGGAGATGCTGGTGGACTTCCGCAGACGCCACTCCACTGCCCCCTCACCAGTGAACATCCAGGGAAGGGACATTGAGAGAGTGGACTCATACAAGTACCTGGGTGTTCATCTGAACCACAAACTGGACTGGACTCATAACACAGACGCACTGTACAGGAAGAGTCAGAGTCGGCTCTACCTCCTGAGGAGACTCAGGTCTTTTGGAGTGTCAGGGCCGCTCCTGAGGACCTTCTACGACTCTGTGGTGGCATCAGCCGTCCTGTACGGTGTGGTCTGCTGGAGCAGCAGCATCACAGAGAGGGAGAGGAAGAAGCTGGACAAGGTCATCAAGAAGTCCAGCTCCGTCCTGGGCTGTGCTCTGGACTCAGTGCGCGAGGTGGGGGACAGAAGGGTCCTGGCTAAACTCACGTCTATGCTGGACCATGAGTCCCACCCCCTGCAGGACGCCCTGTCTGCCCTGGAGAGCAGCTTCAGTGACAGACTGATTCACCCTCGCTGTGTGAAGGAGAGGTTTGGCAGGTCTTTCCTTCCTGCTGCTGTCAGACTTTACAATGAACACTGTTAGCCCTGAACATGTGTCAGTCACCCGCTATAATCATGTGCAATACTGTAACATGTGTCATTCACCCGCTACAATCATGTGCAATATAATTTAACATACTATTAATACACTTTACCTCACCATAGTCACTTACTGTATATAACAATACACTTAAGCCACTTTAGTTACCATTTTTACTGTAAATAAGAGTGTGCATTTTATACCTTATACTGTATTTTTTTATTACCATGTCTATTTATCCTATTTTTATTGCATGCGCCTATTTCTTTCATTCCTGTCCTAAACTGTGTGTTGCAACAGTGGAATTTCCCCATTGTGGGACAAATAAAGGATCTCTTATCTTATCTTATCTTATCTTATCTTATCTTATCTTATCTTATCTTAACCATTTCTTTCTCTTTCCCTTTTTAGAATCGGTGGAGCATCTTTTACACCTCCAAACGGACTCAAGTTTATTTGTGGCCTCCTCAGCCAATCAGCTGCTTGCACACCTTCTGCTTTTTTATCAGTCTGAATCTCCAATAACAAATGGCACAGATCAACACAAAGAGGCACATCTTGCACATAATGTCACTGAACAATCAACCCTCTCAAGTTCAAACTATAATGCCGTAGTAATGGCTATATGTGACTATCTCAAAGAATCACTTCCTCCAAAAGAACAGAAACATCTCCAGCAGAGCGCACGACTTCTGAGGCTCGTCGCTCAGATCTTGTCCCAGGCTGGGGCTCCTCTGGGGGACAAGCTGCTCTCTGCTGTCGCTGGTCCTCTGGAGGATCTGGTCACAGCAGCAAACAGCCAACTCACACTGCCACTGATGGAGGTCCTTCTAGCTGCTAACAGGTAGAGATACAGATACCACGGCTTATAATTTCAACACGCAAATCAGTTTAGTTTATTTGCCATTTGTACTTTGAAAATCACCAGTGCAAAGAAGCTCAGTGCACAGTTAAACATTAAAAACAATCATATGAATATTGTTAAAGTTACAAAACACTAAAAATACCATGAAACATTGCCTTCACTACAGTAACAATGCATAAATGCCTTACATAAGTGCTCCAGCAGGTGGTGCTCTTCCACCTTCTGCCATTTTTATTGGAAATATTTACTTTTTCAGATGATTCTTTTAGGTACAACATAAATACCAATACTAAGGTGTAAAAAAAGACCCCTGATAATCCAGAATAGGGCTTGCATATTTGATTATTTATTTCGAGCATATAAAATGTTTTAAAATACGTCATCAATCATATAACAACATGTACAATAATTAAGGAATACAGTCAATATATTTCAGTAGGATGAAGTCTGAACTATTTTAATCTCCACATATTTATGCACGTCATACTTCTGGAATATAGTATACAATAAAGTAAATACATCCCCTCTATTAATATTATTTTCCCTTGCGTCAATTAAGTCATAGAGAACTGTAAAATATATAATTATAAAACTGTTAAATTGCTATCCTCAAAGTCTGCAAACAAATAAATATCCTCTTTGAAAGCTGCACACCTCTACAAACATGTTCTTAAATACTTTATTTATCTTCTCAGATGTTACTGCTCGGGGACTTGTTTAAAAATGTAAACTTTGATCAGAATCCAACTATTAAAAACATAAATCGCAAATCTCTAGGCATCGACCTGTGCATGTGTAACCTTTACTGTAATAAAAAAGGAAGTCAAATAAAAATAAAGCTGTCGGTTTTGTTCAGTAATTCATCCCAAGTGGATCAAAGTGGCCCTCGTCGTCTCCTGTGTCCCATGTTAGAGGTGAGAGAGCCCGCTGAACGCATATGTGCTGCAGCTGCCGTTCTACGTCAAGGCTTTTGGTAAGAACAATGACACCGTTTTGTGCTATAAACTGTATGACGTGTATGACGAGTGATAGTAGAATTTGTGTTAAGAGTTACTAGGCTAGGTTAAAAAGAAGTAAAGGACAATACCGGTGATTACAGCTGAAACAAGTAAATCGATTAATCGCAAGTAAGGATGTCACGATATCAGATTTGTGAGAAAATACGTCACGATTTTATGAATATTACAATGACGATTATAGGCACTATGGTCAAACAGCAGTGAAATCCTTAATCCATTCACAATGTTTAACTGATCACCATTCCTCACTAGCATTTTGATTGGCATAAAAACAGCCTGAATTAGTTTTTTGGAGTATAAACTAAACTGAAATACCACACTGTTACATTCATAATTGAGTTAGTAATCGAATAATCTTTACTTGAGAGAATAGAGCGGCAAAATGATACTTGTGAAACTGAAAAAACTATCTAGTAGTTATTATAAAAGTTCTTTCACAATCGAACAACTAATCAATTAATCTGAAGAATACCAAATTAATAGAATACCAGATTAATTAGTTACAAAAATAATTGTTTGTCGCACCATTGCTAATGATTTTGGTTTCATTCTGATGCCATTAGGGGTAGACCGTTCAATACCAACAATTTTTTAATATTGGGTTTCTTAAACTGCGCTGTTTGAATAGAAAGCAGATGATTTATTGTCATTATAACAATTTATCAAATGTTATGCTATGCTTTTTTTTCTTCAGTCACCCAGTCATCACTCCAAAAGCTGTGAAAATACTACTACAACCACTTGATATTTTAACTGGGCAGCCTGTGCTTGGCTCGGATACAACAGGTACTTCACACACATATGACACAAATATTATATTTAATCTGTAAATCCATTTCATAGGCAGAATACTATAGTAGTCTGTTTAATACTCTATCTAAGATACAAGTAATTCAGAACATTTTCCGTCTACCATAGGTGGGATCCTCGAGGAGCTTCAAACTAAAGCCTCCTGTACATCAGTGGTCTGCATGTGTGTAGCTAACCTTCATCAGATCACACTACTGGTACGTAACAGTACACAATATTGTGATAGCAGAATCAGTTTATTTAACATTAACAGTATCAAAGGACACATACAATACATCGTTTGTGTTGTTGTTGGCATCTCATGTTTTATAAAAACAAACTTCAAATCAGTCAGACGTTTCCACGTCTGGAACTGAGTTAGGATTTGACGGCAGAAATGTTCAAAACTAGTCTAATGGTCATTTATGGGACAATGGGATCTAGAATCATCATTATGTAACTGATTTGATGGATTTGTATTTTAGATGTGGATGTGGCGGTGTGTGCTTGAAATGTGAAATAAATAAAGGTTAAATAAATAAAAATAAATAAATAAATAAAAATATAACATGGTTAAAAGAGAAAAAGTCAAGTTTACATAATATGTGTCCTTTAAAAACTGTTAGCTCCTGGGCCTAAAATCCATTGTTTTTCCGTCACAAGTATGTAATGTTTTGTTTTTTTGTCGTTGTTTTAGCTTTCTTTGTGTTGTGCTTTGTGGTGGTGAATGAAGCCAACATTTTGCTTACTCATAAGCTTCTGTTATTACTAAGAAATGATTTAATGCATTGAAATGTGCATTTTTAGTAAAGCATTTTCTACAACACAATTACAATTAATAATTCGATCTATACCAATTTATCTGAATTGAACTCAACAGTCCCGCCCACTTTGAAGTTCACTGTGGTTCCGGGAATACATTTTTCATGAATTTTTGCCATATCGCCTTTTAGTTTTCAAAGCTTCACAAACCAATTTAAGTCTCATTACTAGTGCTCATTACAGCACAGAGCTGGTTAGCACTGAGCAACCTTTCAAAATGTTTTATACATTTTTTTGGAATTCCTATGAGAAAAATGAATTTAAAGCGTATTCCTGAAACTAGGCAGTGGGCGGTTACTGTTGAGTAATAATGTTGCACCCCCATTAACAACAAACACACAAACAAGGTTTTGAAATGATTCACAATGTGTTTTCCTCCTTCAGCCTGACGACTTCCAGCCCTGTCCACCTCCTCTGATAGTCTCTTCAGTAGTGTCCTTGCTGCACTTGGCCATAGGAGGCGCTGTGACTTCCACTGGCTGCGCTCAAGTGAACAGATACATATTTGGAAATGGAAAGATTCAGAAAAGTGCTTTGGAAGCTCTGACCGCTATTAGCCACTGCTCAGGTAAAACGGCTGAACACAACATAACACCAATCTATGCTATATTCAAGTTACATTGTGCACCATTGTGTGATTTGGGTTTTACTAAAGTTCACAGTTTAGGAGAATTGACAAAACAGACATAACATATTTGAACAGATTTAAACCACATAGTTAGCCGTTTTGATCCATTATAAGACAGTATATTTAGTTATTTGTAGAGAAATTTATGGCACAAACATTGCAATCTTTGCGAGTTGATAATTGTGATGATTTAAATTGAAAAGTAGTCATGTGCCGTCTAAGTGAATAGTCTCATTTCTTTTAGGAGTCGGTGACAAAGTGCATGAGGTGTTCTCAGTCCTCCTCCTCTATCTAGATCATCCAGATTCTGATCCTATTGTAAGTTTCAGCCAGAGCATGTCCTAAAGATAAATCTTTAGTTTTCATTTACTGCTTGTCCAGATGAGCTTAACTGTTTTGTCCATTACACAGGTGCTGCACAAGTGTTACCAGGCTCTACTCAAGTGGACCAGTGTTTGCACAAATCTGCTGTGGGTGTCAGACCAGCTCAGACAAGGTGTTACATACTATACATACATACATACTATCACTACGACGGTTCTCTTTGTAATAACGTTTAAGTCACAGTCATTAATTTACTACATTTGCACAAGCTCAGCCTGCCTCAATGAAACCCCTTCATAGTATTATTTGATTATACTTTACTTTACAATAAACATACCATAACGTCTTCATTCATAGTAACATTTTACTTTACTTATTTTACTTTATATACTTTACACCTAAAATATGCAATCAATTAATAAACTAAATCTACTGCATAAAACAATTAATCACTAACTATGGTTTATGCCATTGTGGAATCATTCAGACACGCTTACATGAGGCAATACCTCATTGTTTCATGTACCTCTGGCCTTTGCTGTCATAAGAGTACCCTTACAACATGCAGATTCTGAAGAATAAATGGCCCGTTTCTCTTGAGCTCACTTTCCCTTGTTCATCTCTGACTTTTAATTAGTTTGTCAAATGGTGGGCCACAACCAAAATCTTAATACTGCAATTCTTTTTACATTTAAACGGTAGTTGAAACAGAAAAAATGATTGGCATAACATTTTCTAACATCTAATATAATAGTAATTATTTTTATTTATTAAAAAAAAAAAATATATATATATATATATATATATATATATATATATATATATATATATATATATATATATATATATATATATATATATATATATATATATATATATATATATATATATATATATACTCGTAGCTGTTTCACATAAAAAAAAAGTTCATTGTTTAAATGTTTAGTTATAAAATACCCTTTGGTAAGTGCTTGAGTACCTAGTTGTTCTTTACACCTGCACCCAAGTATCGTGCTCTAATATGTAAATGTTTTTGAGCCAAATATGGATGTCGGCGTTGTTATTTCCCTGTCAGACCTAGAGCGGGTGGTACAGAAGCGCGTGTGTGACCTGCGCTGGGAGGTCAGGGACTCGACGGTGGAGTTCTTGGGACAACAGGCCGCTCTCACTCCAGACTCCTCTCAAAGCCTCCTGCTGCTGGAGGACTGCAGTACCCTCCCACTGCTCAGGGAGGCGCTGCAGGACCAGGAGAGCTACGTGAGAGCCAGCGCTGTGTCTGCTCTGGCCCAGACCCTGCAGAGGGGCTGGAGGCAGGGCACAGTGTCATCAGAGCAGGTCAGTGATCACAGCAGGGCTCACATGTGACTAGCACAGTGTCTGCAGGAAGGAAACATTGTTGTCTTTTCATTGACAGAAATGCACTACAATAATTGTGTTTCCAATGACAAACACTGTGCTGTGGGTAAAAAATATTACTATTGAATAACTACTAAAACAAATGCAATTAAAAGTAGATTTGGATATTTATTTAAGAAACTTCCTGTCAGTTCCCTCGTGATTTGCATTTTTTATTTTATTCTCTTAATTTTTACTAACCTCGTTTTAGTCCTTGTTTAATTTTGATACAATCTCAACTAGTTCATAATTTCAATTATTAAGACATTTTGGAATATTATTTTAGTTAGGATTGAATAGCATATTTTACTGTTTACATAGACCAATACATGTTACACAACCACGTTTGCTACTCTTTATTTTATTCTATTTTTCTCCTGAAAGGCTTTTTTTGGCAGAACAGCTTTAGCATGAAATGAAATGAGGAGAAAGAAGATAGAGACATTCAGAAAATGGTCAAAGCTGGAACGTGAACGTGTAACTGCTACACCGTGGTAACAGCTGCACCACTGCCAGCACAGCTAGTGTTGATATTGTTTAGAGTGAAAAGTTAGCATTAGCATTCATGCAGCGTTCTCCTGACTCTCTCCTGACCTTATTCAGAAGAATGGCACACAGGCAGTAATCCTACTCTATTTTTCCACTGGGAGGAACTCTGGATTGTGACCCATAATAACCTCAGACACCCAAATGAAACATATCCACATTTATTGAACTTTGTGCAAGTGATCAGACATTCAATGATCTAGCATTTTTAATTGCAATACTGATACTCCGATGGTATCTGCTAACACCCAATTTCAATCAAGATCAGTGCAGACAATGAAAGTAAATATTTCTTTACCCTCAGGTGTGTCATTTTCACACATTCTGGTAGTACAACAGACTTGACTAACAACAGATACTCCTTATTGAAAAATAGTGTTAGGTTTTTTCAATGTAGTAGTTTTTGTATCTTTCTCTTCAGACAGATACATGGCAGTGACATACCAGAACTATGTCAGAGGAACTGAAAAACATAAACAACATCCCATATAGCATGGTTACCTTCAGGCATATTGGACATTTCTCTCCTTGGATGCAACAATTTATGCATGTTTTTTTTTCCCTGGGACGTAATGCCAATTTCCCGCCCCAGGTACAGACTTTCTCCGTGGGCCCCAATACATACCTTTTTATGATTTATTTATCCCAACAAATTTTTTTTTATTGTTATTTTTTTCATTTCAAGAATATACACCCTATGGTTTTTACATACACTTAACAATAACTCACAAATTTATAGACATTTTGTGTAGCTACCGACTTATATAATGATACAGTACTGTTTGTATTTGGAATAAATACAGGCCAATTTCACAGAGATCTCAAACCGTATTATCACCATAAGAAAATAAGCTAACTGCTAATTATGACTAGATTTATTTGCAAACAACTTGGTTAATATGTGAGCAATGGTTTTCCTCTTTTTAAAGGGGTGCTGGGGCCCTCATCAGATCTCATGCATAATTGTACTTAGTCTCTGAAGCACCTTACTCAAATTCATTGCATTTTATTATAGCAAAAATAGATTAAAGCGCAGAAAAATGCAGCAGAGAAAAAAAAGCCATCACATGCTTTTCAGGGCCCTTCTCTGCCTTGGGCCCCAGGAAAACCAGTACCTTTAACCCCCAACAGGTGATCCTGTACCATCACCTGTTGGACAGGCCGGAGAAACTACAATTTAAAAAAAACTACAAAACCCTCAGAGTCAGTGTAACTAGCTTGTAAGATTTTTGTTAAAAAGCCTCTAATGCACCATCATTGTATCTTCTTTCATACACATACATACTTCTTTCAGACATAATCTATTGAGTTATGAAAATGGCTGCCTGTTTTCAAATCTGTGCCTGGTGTTCAAAATTCTAAATGTCAAGACCATGACACAGTGGAATATATTGCCTGCTTCTAAAAGAACATGCGTTACAATCAAAGTCTTTAAAACAGAACGACAAAAAACAACTCAAGAGCACCCAGAGTTATAACCATATGACTCTTGATCGGGGTTATTCACCTTAAGCCCCAAGAGCCAAATCAGGCCCTCCAAGGGATATGAGCCAGCCTTCAACCCTCATCCACAAATACAGAAAATATTTGATCTCTTATTATGGGTTTAGTTCTGGTTTAGTCCTGGATTAGACCTGGTATTTCAATAGCGTTGGGCACGTTTCCGGCCCAGAGGATAAAACCATCTGAAAAATCTGGCCCTCAATAAAATAAAGTTGAATAGCCCTGCTCTAAAGCCTACGCTCCATTTGTACCGGCTCTGTTTGGCACTGTTTGGTTCTGTTTGGCTCTGTGTCTATGTGTGGCGGAGTGGAGGAGATTTCATGTGTAAGTAGTACATGTACTGGTGTGTGGATTCAACCCAATGTCACGTTTCCATGTCTCGTCAAATGTCTTGTCAAATGTTTATGGGTTGTCCTTCACCTGCAACAATGCTTCAAAAGGCAGCATGCATGTTCTAAAACATACTCTTAAACTATATACAGATCTCATGGATTCTTACCTGGTTAAATAAAGATAAATAAATAAAAATCAGCACTAAACTCTGTCCACGTTTGTGTTTGCAGGCCGACATAGTGACCAAACTGCTCAACATTCTGTGTGAAGACTCTGAGGGCTTCTCCAGGAGAGCTGTGGTCCAGTACTTCATCTCCTGGTTCTCCTCCTCCTCCTCATCTTCCCCCTCTCTCCTGATGTCCTCCATCCCCTCCGTCCTCTCTCGCGGAAGCTCCGACCTGGACTGGGAGGTCAAAGTTCACACACTGGAGCTAGCCAAACTGCTAATGGACTCCACGCTCCCAGGTCACACACAAGCGCTACCACACGCTTACGCCGCGATCCCTCAACCCACTTATAACTTTTCAGCGCAAAATTCGGGAAGTTTGGAAGAGTCGCTAAGTAATTTAGTTGAACAAGGTGTCATTTCTGTTCTTCTGAGTGGACTTTTCGATTGCGATAGGCCTGTGGGACTAAAAGCGTGCCAGTTACTTCTAAATCTACAAGAAACGTTGAAGAAATCGGAAAGCGAAGTCAAATGTAGCCTTCCATCTTGGGGTTGGGGGCAGGAGATTAGAGCGCTCATGGGGGACGTGAACGGTACAGAAATGGTGAACGTACAGGAGGTTTTGAGATGTTTAAATTTGGAGCAGAGGCTGGATGTTCTGAGTCAAAGCAGCGATCATGTCCAGAATTCGCCCCTGTCCTTGCTGCAGGACATTTTGACTGCTCGGGATGTCCACTTTCACTCAGGAACAGCAGAGGGACAGGAGGTCATCGTAGACTGTTACTGAGGATGTTAAACTGTTAAAAAAGTTCATTTCTAATGTGTTGCTGCAAAATGTAGACGCATAAGAGTTATATTTTGGATAATGGGTTTTAAATAAATGTGAATTGTTATGGTACTGTGGTGTGTATTGATATCATTTAAGTTTAAGTATGTGTATGTTTAGATGTATGTATGTGGCAGTATGATGCCTTGAATTAGGGCTGTGCAATTAATCACATTTTAAAAGATTTCATATTCATTAGTTTCAAAGCGTCAGTGACCAGCTTGAGTTGTTATTTGAAGGTCTACAGACAATCTTGTGTCAGTAAAAGCAAGGTTCAGACTTTAGGGAAAAAAATTCTTTCCAAACAATGGTCAATGACTATTAAGACATTTTTATTGTTGTTTTTTTCATAGAAATAATTAAAATGTGATTGATCAGTATGAGGAAATATGTCTTTGGATGCCTCGCTACAAGTTGTCTCAGCAGAACCAAAGAATAGGTCAAATTCAAATATTCCTTAAAGCAAAACAAAGAAACTTTAGTGCTCCTTTGTGAAAATACACAAAGAACAGATCTTTACCCAGGAGAGTTCTGTTTGGGTCGGTGTCGGCCATGTTGCCAGGCTGATTTTCAGCCCAGAGAAGACGCTTCAAACACCCCGAACATGTAACTATCTCAGGGGCTTACAGAGAAGTTTGTGTGCTGTCTCATTCCCTGAGATAGTTATCTATTGAGGGTTATAAGTTATGAGGGAGAAACATCTCATGGACCGAGACAACACTGAGGTCATAGGTACAGAGAGCAACATCAGTGCTGGATCAGAGCCATCCAGATCTGGAAACACACACCAGACTGTGAACCGAGACGAGGGGCATACCAACCTTTCCACACCTCGGATACAGCTCTGAATGAAGTCGGACTGCAGATGACGCTGTTGTCCTTCAGCTCCAAAATCTGTTTAAATCATCTGACCAAACGCGGCACAGTAACACTAGGGACACATCTGAGGAAAGCTACAGTGTGCAGCCCAAAACTGTCAAGGTATGATCAAAGCAGAGGTGTCCTTAAAAGCCACTAGCATATGTAATCATATCAGACCTCGTGAACCTAATCGGATGTATCTCCGTAATCTAAGCAGAATGACTTATATAAACTTCATTTGCACAGTGCTTTTCACAGACCAAGGTCACCAAGAGCTTCACGGGCTACAGTAAAAACACAATAAGTACAAAAATAACATAAGACAGAGTACAATAAAAAGATTACATGTAGGGCTAGAATGCTTTGAAAACGAGAGTCTTAAGTTGCTTTCAAAAAGCATGAACAGTCCAGGGAGCGAGGCACTACAGCTTCAAAAGAGCTGTCTCCCTGTGTTTTAAAACCTGTAGGCTTACATTTGTTACAAATATATTTTTAAAATCCACATTAATGTGTATGGTTAGCAGATTGGATGTTGTCCTCTGAAATATGAGCAATATGAACAATGGCGTTGCATAACAGCACTCTCATTACTGGACATGAACGTCTATTAAGTAAACAGCTTCAGAAAACATCCTCTTTACATAACATAATTACCACATGCACCGACCAATCAGGGCAGGGCTTTAGGCAGATTTTCAATTATTTAAGCTGAAAAGGAAAAAAAAACACACAGGGCAGGGATTAATCACATGGTGATAGATTGCCCATCTGGTTCTTGTCAATTTGCTAATTGCTTATTTTATTTTATTTTTTTCAAGGACAAATGCAAATAATTAATTGTTATTTTATTAATATAAATAATAATAAATTAGCTATTGCTTATCTGGGGGCAATTTGCCTCCTTATCTCTTTATAAAGATTTTGATATACATAAAGACCCCATTAATACTGTATTATTATGTTCATTTTTGTTTTTCTCCAGATCAGTACAATCAGCGGATTCTGCCTTTGTGCCTACTGGCAAGACACTTCACTCACATCACCCACAGTCAATAATTGCTGTGACAGGATGAGCATCAGGTGAAAAAACTACAAAGTCATTTGCGATTTGTTAAGTGTGACAATATTGTTTTTCATACACTAAATACTTTTAGATTAAACTAATCTATCTAGCATTTATTCAGTTATTTAGTTGAATATAGATAACTTAAAAAGAGACATAATATGCTTTTTCAGGTGTTAAGTATTGAACTATAACACGAGTAGATGCAAAGTGCAATATTGATCTAAACGGCTTAGTAATAAAACATGTCCACTGGCTTTCTGTTCAAAACTGCAGAACTGATAAGCCCCGCCTCTTCACAGTGACATTTCACCTTAACAAGCTGCAGATTGTCATTTACATGTTTATATTTTTGAAAAGGGACATTTTAGAACCCTGTGTGTCTTAATTTGTCAAATAATCACAACTAAATAAAAGGATGTGGGCGGGGCTAGGGGGTAGGTGAAAACAGGAATTTTCTGAGCATCAGTTGCAGGACAATACCAGATTAACTCAAACATGCAGGAATCAATCAAAATACAACTGTGAGTACATGAACTATGAGGAAACACCGTTGTAACAAGATTAAAAGCGAATTAATTGATTTTGTATAATCTATCCCCTTTAATGAATACACTAACTTATCCAAAAAGACAAGAAAGTGATGAACCCTCTACCAGAAAAGTTCCACAGTGCACCTTTTAATATTTTCCACTAACAGGCCTAGATCTAACACAGAGGGGGGCAAACTAAGGCCCGGGGGCCACATGCGGCCCTTTTGGCATTTTGATCCGGCCCGCAAAGCATTCAATAAAAAATTGTATGAGTTAGGTGTGGTGCATTTGTCATTTTATAGTTTCCTGAGCAGCTGCAGTTTTGAGAACAGCCACCACTAGAATAACACCAGACTTTGATGCATTGGATAAAAGGAGTGACCAACTGCACTGTTCCCACTAAATAAAGGTAATGATTTTTGCTATTCTGTAGTAATTTTTTGTGTATTTTAGGCATTAAGTCTACGTGTAGTAGCGTGTGTAAAATGGTCCGGCCCCCAGGCAAGTGTAAAAATCCAATGTGGCCCTTGCGTCAAAATAATTGCCCACCCCTGATCTAACATGTGCCCATTCCACTTCTTCTATTCCTGGTTCCATTTCCACTGTCCTGTTTCTGATTTCCCAGGCGATTCTTCATTTAATCCTGCTGCGGTTTGGCCTGTTATCTAAAGACCTCCGCCCACGTGTTCTTCTCCTCTCTCGGTCACATGGAGGCGCCCACGGGGGGGACGACACACGCCACACGCTCCAGCTCCTCATTAACTAACGAGCAAAAAATGTCAATGGCCCAGTCCCTCCCTCGGCCGCACACGTGTTACCGCCCGGGTTATCTCATCTCTCAGGCCGGCCGGCTCGTCAAAACTACAGCGGGACAACATGGAGGCAGTGGCCCTGTTCTCGTACTCTGCCGCACAGCCGGACGAGGTCAGTTTCACCAAGGGGGAGATAGTCAAGGTAAGTGCTTGGTCGTAGTTAACTGTGAAGGATGGGTAGTTGTAAAGATTTGTTATTTTTGTTTTATTTTGAAGGTTTTTGAATGGCTTATGACTGATGCTGTGATTATTCAGGTCATATTGTGTTCAAAAGAGCTAAACATTAATAATCGTGACAATTTTAGGAGCAAAATTAGATCTTTTTATTTCAAATTTTAGTCCAAAAATACACCTAAATGGAAGCACTTTTTGATCTGTCTGAATTTGCCACATTAACTTTAGTTTGTAATACAGAAATTTCATAAAGCTGGGCACAATATTGAAGAATAGTTACATGTTAGACAATTGGAATAAAAGAAAATGAAAGATATCGCTTGTTTGGTTATGTTCTCAGTAATTGTGAATAATCGTTTAATTGGGATGTTTTTCTCACAATGATCTAATACAAAAAATGTGTGACATCCTCAAGTAGTGTTGAATTGAGATTGGTGCAGGTAAAATGTTAATCTGTACTTTTTATGGAGTGGTTGGATTTAAATTGGTTGATATTGATAAAAATAATATCCTCATAAAGATAAATCTCGTGGTTGTGGTTAAAAAAATCATGAATGAAAATTAAACACAAAAGTGCAGAAATGTCACTTTTTAGTCTTTTTTGAAAGATTACATTACAGTTTATTTTATCTTTTTTATTGGCTCATTCAGCCATTGTAATATGGAAGATATACTCAATAATATACATTTTGTATATTTTCAAATTTAAAAAAAAATGTTCTTGATATTTTGGTATATTCTTCTAGATAAATATAGCTTTTTCACTAACATAAATGGTTTAACTGGTTCAAATTTTTATATTTTTAAAAGCCATGAGATCAGATTTAATTGTAATCTCTTTTAAATTTTTTTTATTTTAATATGTAATGAAATTTTTAAAATCTCACAGACATTGTCTTACATTGTCTTATTCAGCGTAAAAGTGACATTTAATAGAGCTGCCCGCAAAATATATGTAGTCTAACTGTTTTGAGATTCTAGGTCATAATTGTTAATTCTGTGAAAGAAATTCTTGAACTTTGTCTTGTATGTCACCATCTCATTTTTTTTTCTTTAAAAAAAAATATTTGTCTAAAAGTATGTACAATACGCAAATCTCTGGGACCAGGACTCACCTGAAAAACAGATTATTAAATAAATTAAAGTTAAATAAAGGTTAAAAAAAAAAAAAACATCACAAAAGGACATAGGAAGTGCCTTTACTGCCCCCTTTTAGGCCCGCATGATATAAACTTTTGAAATAATAAAGAAAATATTGCAATAAACGATAATATAGAAAGTAGATGAGCTGAATAACACTTTTTCAGTAAGTTGATGCTGATTATGAATCGTAAAAGTTACTTATTTCACTCTCTGGAATCCAAATCTTACAATAAACAAGGAAAAAGTTCTCCAAAGTGCATACAGAAGGTGCACACGATAAATACTGAGCCCCAAAAATATTGTTCTTTCTATCACACATTGAACGATAAGTGGATACAGCACTGCACACAGCATTGCAGGCCGATCTAATATTGTGACGTCATCTAAAACCTAACCTTATTTGTCGTTTTAGAAGTTCACGGTGTTAATAGTGAGATGATAAGCTGCCGTCGTGTAATAATAATCTGACTGATGTGCATGTGATGTGCATGTGTTGTAGGTGACAGATATGGAGGATGATTCATGGTTCGCAGCAGAGGTCCAAGGCAAGAGAGGATACGTGCCCGAGAACTACATCTCACTGCTACCACACCCGTGAGAACACATTAACTATACTGAACTACACAGACCATGATCCTCTGCTTCTGTTAGTATGAATCAGGCTCATCAGCAGTAAGCATCTTTTTACAATAAATACCATCAATAAAATACTGCAAGCCCCCCATCAATATTGCATTAAATAAACTGTATGATGTATGTGATATTTGAATATACAAATACATAAAACTTCAAATAGATGGAATTGAAATTAAACTGACATTTTGATGCATAATTTTTAGGGGTTATAATTGACACCGGATCCAAATGGAAACAACATATAAATTATATAAAGACAAAAATATCAAAGACTCCTGGTATTCTGTTCAAAACTCTTAGTGATGATGCATTATTTATTATTCACTCTACCTTAATACTTCTATTCAAGGTATTTACATTTAAGAAATTAATTACTGGTATCGTTTTTTTACAGAAACAAGCCAATACGTCTGATAAATAAAGTTGGATATTATGAACATACATTTATAAAATACTTCAAATAATGTTTAAGGCTAATTTAAATACTCTCCCAGAAGCTGTTCATAAATGATTAAAATTATGATTTATTTTTACATTAAATGTATTTAGCCAAAAGTCAGAAAAAGACTAGGGCTATGGAGTAATATTAGTTAGGAGATGAAACCATGCAACGTCTCACTTATATTTAAAAAGAAATAGTGTCAGCTCATTCTAGACGTTTGCTTGAATGAATGAATATCTCAAGGTTATTAAGATCAAAGATGCTTATTCTTTAAATGCTTAAAAAGGTGACTTGTATAACGTAAGTGGATGCACAAAAGCCTTTTGCTTCTGCCTGTTTTGTCACATAAATCTCAGGTACTTACATGTGATTAAATGCTACATGACTGAAACTAAATAAAACAGAACTTATTCCCTTAACTATATTTTTCAAAGTAAACAAACAAAACACTTGGGGATCCATGTTTTGGTCCAAGGTGAAACTGTAGACCTCTGCTCTTTGTCGCGTTGTTACACAACGGATCCAGCCGTAGATTTGATTACTGTCCACACTCATTTGGAACAGCACCGTTTGGAGAAAATCAATTCAGATGGCTGTGGCCAAAGACTTCATGCAGGGCATGTCAATAGTATTCAAAGTCTGAAGTTTGAGCTGTCGTTTTTGGTTTGATTAAGTTAATGTGCTACAAAGTCATATTAGATGGATTTGTCATCTTGTATGTGAATTATAGGCCTGTCAGGTAAAGACAAGAAATCTTAAAGGTGGCTCACAAAAAAGCTCAAAGAACTTACTACTGTAGTCAGGCTGAAAAAAATAACAAAGTGCAAATTTAGATATTTTTATAGTAAAACAATAAAAACAAAACTTGAATCTATCTATTCTAATTATTATATCCAAAGGTCAGGTAGAAGAAATACAAACACCTAAACTCTTGAAATGTTGTCAAGACAAAACTTTAGTTACAAATAGACATATGTTGCCTAAAAAAACAACTTTTAGATAAAGTAAGTTGGCTTATATTTATATAAAATATAATTAGTAAAGAGTATACTCAAGTAAAAGTAACAGAAAAGTAACTACTAGTTTATTCTTCACATATAATATTTTTCAAAAGTGACTGATGTAAATCAGTAATTAGCGATATGCAAACAACCCTGCGACCTTTAAAGTCACGTGAGTAATGGTCCTGTCTGTGCAGGTGGTTCGCAGGCAGCATCACACGCATGGAAGCAGAACAGCGCCTCCGGTGGCAGGATACGGGAGTGTTCCTGGTGCGAGAGAGCGAGTCGGCCCCTGGGGAGTTTTCACTGTCAGTCAGGTATGTCCGCTCAGCCCTGGGATGTTTAGAGACTTAAACACCTTTTCACATTCTAAACACACAATCATTCAACAGCAGGAGATGATTTTAGAGACTTCCTTCTGACATGAACACAACAGAATTCTTACTTTAGGAAAAGGTTGTGCTTCCTTTTCACTGTAAGTTACAAAAGCTCTGTGTTGACGATATTAAATGATTTAAACATTTGTGTTTCTTACACAGCTCCTTCAAATGATTTAGTTTTTCTCATTTTTATGGGGTCTTCTTTGAATACCAGATTTTTGCATATTTTTTTATTCTTATTGCATAAATTTCAAATTATATATCAGAAGTTACTCTTACAGTTACTCTTATACAAAACTTACTTTTCTTTACAGGAACCGTATGCAAGATTTAGATTTTAAATTTAATGAACATTAACTCCCAGTGTCCTCTGACAAATCAAATATAGCTTTCGCTGAACAATTGTAATGTTTTTTTTTTTTTCTTAATTAAAAAACCATTGGATATGATGAACAAGTTGTTTTAGTGTGGACATCTGTGGACATCTCTAGATTGCTTAAAATGAAAGAAAGAAAACCAGTGGCTACAAAGACAGCTTTATGACGATCACAAAAAAGTACCAACATTGACAAATTATATCCTTAAAGCTCAAAGCACAAAGAAGGTCCTTTATACTCAGTACAGAACAGCGCTTGTTCATAACTAAACCTGGTGATAATGGAAGCCTTTATAAAGCAATAAACACATGAAAGTGTCACTATACAGTTTGAACGCTAACCCAGGATTCTAGATTTTTAAGAGAGCATAAATATTAGGACACATTTGGTTCTACTAGTTGCTTTTCCAAGTTATACATTATCAATAATACATTTTGGGTAAGTTGTCTGACACACACAAAAAAATCCTATTCGTCTTGGCTGTTTTTATAATCACAATTCTGCCTGTTTGTGGACGCTATTTAAACGGAGCACCTAAGCGTCTAGTCACCTGTTACATAACGTACCCCTCTCCACTATTATCATCCAACTATGTCAATGTCACGGCCAAATGAGGAGGACTGGACTATTTGAAAGTGTTTCGTAAGAGGCCACTGTAGTGAAATCCCAGCGCGTGTGAAGAGAGTAATTTGGGTCGCACTATTCTGAAGCGACACATTAATCGCGAGGCTAAATGTGAGGCGTTCAAACACCGCAGGACGTTACACAACACGCTAATTAATTAAAAACATGCATTGTATAAGCCGCGCAGCATGGATGGAGGTACCACATGTGGCTCGGTTATGAATGCCTCTCAAATTGGCGTTATGTAAAATGCTAACGGGAGGGAAGTGGTCAGCCCATTCAGTACACGCTAACAATGAAACATGATTTATTGAGGCGAGGACTATAGAGTTTTTGGGAATTTGTTTAGGGAGTGGCCTTTGCAAATATCTGTTAGCGACTCGTGAGTGACAGAGCAAACATGCTGAGCCGATTTTAAGTTGTGTCAAATACTTTTTTCAAACATTACCCGACAAAAGTGGATTGTGTAAAAAATAAAATAAACAACATATATAGTCTCAATTTAATTAAAGCTGGGGTATCTGATTTGAATTTTTGCTTTCCACCAGAATGTCTCTTGTAAAAGCAGCATGTGTGACTAAATTAGCGCTGTCTGCAGATAACAATAAAAAAGTATATTAGTTCTTGTTAACCAGGAAGTAAGAGCCGAAAGCAGCGCTCTGATTGGCTGCACTTGAGTGGTCCACCCCAGTTTCGGTTCATTGTCTGAAAAAAGCAGTTTTAAAGGACACATATTATGCCTTTTTGAGCTTTTAACCCTGTTCTGACAATGTTCTGTCATCAAAAACATACCTGGAGTTGCATTCAGCTGCATTTACGCTATTTTGAGGAATGTTTGTTTGAAAATCCTCTCCCCTCCCACCGTCAAAAACTCTTCCTGCTGAACTCCCTCGATTGATGACGTTTCTCCGATTTTAGACGTAACTTATCCGGGAATCTTCGACAGACTTGTCCTGAGCATTTCTGCCGTCTAAACACGATCACTGCTAATACTAGACCACTTTCATCACAAGCGCATTATTAGCGTGTGTAGGCGCTATGCAGCCAGTAGATGGCACCTAAACTCAGCAGGAGGGCCGTAGGCAACAGTAACAGATACAGATGTTCATTAAATATTCATAAACCATTTTTTTAAAGTTCCAAAACATGAGATGACAAAGTACTCAAACATGTTTAAAGGCTAAGACCGATATGAACCATTCATAATATATTTCCTTCAAAGCTGTGCGCACACTTTCTTGAATGCATGTGACTATTAACAATGTGCCAAAGGGTTTGTGCGAGCTCGAGACAAGTTAGATTTAAATACCTACTTCCTCCTTTTGCGGTTTGATAAAGTACTCCAGTTTTAGCAATTATTTTTATAATTTCTTATGGCACTGAGATAAAGGCATCTACTCTAAACAGATTATGTTTTTATTTGTTTGTTTTGGGATTTTAATACATATTTTTTCAGTTATATAAAGCACTTTGGGTGCACGGTGGCAGAGCGGCTAGAGCCTCTGCCTCTCAATAAAGAGATCGTGGGTTCGAATCCCGCACCACCCCAACATCGTGGTTTCGAATTCCGAACCACCCTAACATCACACGATCTCTCTGGGTGGAGTCTGCATGTCCTCCCCGTGTTACCGTGGGTTCTCTCTGGGTTCTCCGGCTTCCTCCCACCGTCCAAAGACATGACTGTACAGGTTAATTGAGAACTCTAAATTGTCCCTAGTGAATGAATGTGAGAGTGAATGGTTGTCTGTCAATATCCTTGTCCTCTGTGTCAGCCCTGCGACGAGTTGGCCACTGTCCAGGGTGTACCCCGCCTAAGGCCCAAAGTCACTGGGATAGGCTCCAGTCACCCGCGACCCCTAACGGGAATAAGCGGTAGAAAATGAATGAATGAATGAATAAAGCACTTTAATTACTTTACAAATTGAGCTCTACAAATAAACTTGCCGTGCCTATCGTGCAATAATAGGACCATAAAGACTTGAAACAGATGCCCTGCCACATTGCTGTGACCGGAGTCTTGCCCAGGGACACAATGGGTATCCGAGATTTGAACAGGCAACCCCATAGATGGAGGGCGAATGGCTAGACCATGCTAACTTTGTTACTGTGTTAACATATTTGACGTAACAATTTGGGATGAACTGGAAACCTTTATGTGATGTTTACTTGCCTTTCCTGGAAATGTGGTAAAACTAACCAACCCAAAAATAGAATAAAAACTATTTAGTGTAAAATCAGATAATAACAAATGTCTCTAAACTGTTATAGTTTTGAACCATTGCAATAATAGCTTTTAGCTGTGACTAATTGTCTTCTGTCCAAACAATACTTATGTAGGGCAAAGTGAGACTGTCGCCGTGGGAGACGTATTGTCGAAATGCTTCCTCTTCTCTTTACTCAGTTCTGTTTGTTCAGAGGTTCAGATGTTGACAAAGTAGATTTGGTGCATAAGAAAAGTCATAGTTTGAACAGGGAAGTGTCCAAACAGGCCCAGGGCTAAGAAATTAACTTGTTTTTCAGTCCATTTTAAATTGTAGTTTGTGTGCGTAAAAATATATATTGGAATTGGAGAATAATTGGAGAATAATTAAGTTTTTTTAATTATCTGTGTAACTTTTCTGGCATAGTGTCAGCCACATGCTCGTCACCATGGAGATGGATAAGTTGAATGCCTTGCTGTAGAACATTCAGATAAGATAAGATGGTATTTACAAGAAATACACAGTGGAGTGGAGTTGTTTCTCACCAGCAAATGGAATAATGCAAATATTACTAAAATTCTTATTCTTCCAGGCAAAAGGGGAAAATTACTCTGTGCACGTTTAATTTTTATTGATAAATTGTAGTCACAGCCCTTTTTTAAACAATCTTTTTGTATTTTGATGAAAGATTAAAAAACAAATATTCCGTCCAGAAAATATCTTGATCAGTGTTCAAACCGTGACCAATGAAGCTGAAATCTAAACTCAATCAGTAAGAACATATTTCACGATCACAAGTCATTTTAATCATGTACTTTCCACCGCAGCAGCAGAACCTGCATCTCCTCCTCCTCTTCACCGTTAGTGCCCCAGCCCAGGAAAAGCGTGTCACGTTTTTTCGTAGCACCATGTCAAAGTGCTCATTATTCACAAGGAAATGCTAACTGCTGGAGAAACTGCGGTTGCCATGCGGCCCATAATTACCATGTGTCTCAGGACTGTCCTGTTGCTCAAAAATATTGGGACAGTTACTCGGGACATTATGTGTCTTCATTTTGTTTGGATGTCTTCTGTTCTGAGTTAGTTTTTTTGTGCTGTCTCTGGTCTTGTTCTGTTCTGTTTTTTGTGTTTGTTAATTGTTCTAAAATTGGAAAAAAAAAAAAAAACATTGTCTTCCATGAAAATGTTGAAACTTTATTAATGATTTTTCTTATTTCAGTCCTAATTAGCCTTGATTTAGTCTTTGTTAGGTTTTTATTGTGACAGTTGGATTAATACATGAATAAGACATGAACATATGAACTGATTGTGTTAAAAAGTATATTCAAATATCGTAATAGTTTATCACATATTGATCACATTCCCGATATCGAGCAAGTTAATCCATGCCACAAAGTCTACATCTGTTTTTCAATCCCTGAAAAGATTACACAGAATGTCATCAATCCAAAAATTTGAAAAAGAATTCAATCCTTTTTACATTGTTTTTCCAGTTATGGAGACCGAGTGGAGCACTTCCGTGTTCTGGAAGGAGGGGGTCAGTATTGCATTTGGGACGAATCCTTCTGCTCTCTGAACCGCCTGCTGGACTTCTACAGAACGCACAGTATTTCTATGGAGAAGCCCGTCCTGCTCAAAGACCCGCCCGCTCACATACTGCCCCCTTGTGGACAGAACTCCTACGCCCATGGCCCCCCAAGCCTCACAAACCCCCCGAACCCGTACAGGAGCGGCTCCCAGGAGTCCCTGTGTCCCGCCCGGCCCTTGTCCCGACTGTCCCACACAGAGAGGGGGATGTCACCGCCACAGCAGCCTCTCAAGTCACTCCTGGAGGTACGAGCAGTGAGTTTATAATGTGTTATTAGTACTGTCAGTGCCCTGTGTATCAGTGCAGTTGTACATTCCATTCTAAGCTTTTTCCCCTTTCCTCAGTGGTGGCCCGTGTTTTGATTTAATGGAGTACAAGCGCCACTAAATCAATTAAGTTTTTTTATAGACATTCTAAATACATTTTTCGAGCTGGACAAATCGGATCGATATTTGCTCTTTTAGGCGTAAAGGCCGATATTTTGTTTGGACTAACCTGAGGCACTGCACAAAGTTACACTACACTGTTGGCTGTACAAATAAGTTCCTACAGATATAATTTTTTAAATGATCATCCCTTTCTTAGAAGAGCAGTGCACAGTATAGACCAAGTGTTCACAAAACATTTTCACAAATGCCAGCATATCAAAACATATCTGAAGCTGAGCGCCAAATGACCAATGGTCAATACAGTGAATGGTGCTGGGGCGACCTGTCAGGGACAGAGCTCAGGGCCCCATGTCCAGATCTTAGCTAGGCTTTGTCAGGGCCTCAGCTGGAGGATTTAACCTATGGTGTATGTTTAGACCATCAGTCTTAAATTTGTATCACAATGTAATATTTGTTATTGAGGTTATGATGGTAGAATTACATTAGCAGTAAAAAGTACTACTACTGAGTCTAATCGTTTGGGCCAATTCAGCAGGGGACTTGAGGGCCAATAAAAGTACAGTACACAGCGAAGAATATATATCTAGCCTAGCTTAAAATGACTTTTTCCTGGATTTGAGTAGATTGACTCAATGAGATTCAATTTCTTATGTGATGCAAAATATTTCACTGGTTTCAAGGTATTTCTGCCTGATTATGCGATAATTAATCTTAAAATAAGAAAATAAATGCACCAGTTGGGTAAGTAAAATAATCTTAACCCACTGGCAGATAATTTGGCTTGAAGTAAGAAAGTTATGTATTGAAACAAGTCAGAAATGGGTTGAAACTGTTGTGTTTTGTAATAATTTTGTTCTTTTACTGTATGGTTTTACCATGATGTGCATGTGAAGCACTTTGGGCAGCTGGTGTTGTTGTAAATGTGCTATAGAAATAAAGTTGACATTGACATTGACACTGAAACGAGTAAAATAATGTAGTTCCATCAAATAAATACTATTTACTAATCTTAACTAGTCAAAAAATCTGAAATTAAGATTAATATCCTGAAAAAAGACATTTTAACTCTTCTATAAATTCATGTTTTGCAGTGGGTCTGAGGGCCACCTCTGGCACAGTTTGGTCGTGCTGGTTGACAGATCTGTTTCATCCCTTCACACTCAGAATGCTGGGTTGTCCTGTTAAATCCTGCGGTGATCAGTTTGTCTGTTGTGTGCACAGAAAGCCCGTGTGGCCCAGGCTCTGTGTGACTACAGCCCCGCTCACAGCGCCTGTCTACACTTCCAGAGAGGAGACGTCATCCAGCTGCTGGACTGCTCCAGTCACCTGACCTGGAGGGGGCGCTGCAGAGGCAGAGTCGGCATCTTTCCACCTCAATACGTCCAGCCACTCTACAACTAACGCATATCAGCTTTAGCACATGAATCTGTTATTATAGCTTTATATCATTAGAATCTCCTGTGCATTTGTGGTTATTAAAGTCAAATCTGTTTTCATTTTGAACATGTACCAAAGTCTAATGTTTGTTGTCCTTGCTGCTTTTTGTTTCTGTTAAGCCACATGCAAGCTCTTTCTTCAGTATGCAGTAATCTATATTTTATGACAAAAGACAAAAGGAGAATCTTTGTTTTCATCATTAAATTAAAGTCTCACCTTATTGTTTAACTTTCTATAAGCTGTGTGTCCAGTAGTCACCAGAATTCAGACTTTTATCAAGAATACAAAGCAATGTTTTCAATAAAATGATATAAATTATATAATTGGTCTGTAACACATTTCTTCCACTGATCACATGAAAATGAATTGTCTAATTATTAAACTTACAATGGAAAGTATAGTTAAACAGTTACATTCATTCAGGGTGAAAAATCAGCTAATACTTTAACACAACACACTTTGACACAAATGAATAAATCTTCGATAGTACCATACCAAGCCAACAACATCACAATTCAATTTCTTCAAACAACCACAAAAACACAAAACAGGGTGTGTATTTCATAAACTGCAGTCCAGATGTTTTTCAGTTTGACCTTGATAACATCTGGAACCTCTTATCTGGAATTTATGGAATGTGTTGCAATATCTTGACTTTAAAAAGTATTTCAAAGATATTTCCAAAGCAAAAAGCAAAACAAACAACAGAAATGACTAGCATCCACACGTAGATATTAATAATGCAGGAGTGAGTATTGTGGAACGACCCAAACGCTGACACTGCAAGTGGAAAATACTGCCGCGGCCAAAAAGGGCTGCTCCACATTTTTTACAACACTGTGAGAAAAAGCTCTGACATGCCGGGTTCATCTGCGTCTATTCAGATGCACAAAGTCAAAGTTTAAACCAAAAAGCTGAAGTAAGAAACGATATTTAGCCCTTTTAACTGTTTATTTTAGTTTCACCTGTTTCTAATGCTACACACAACGCATTGATATGTTGACAGAATACTTAAGAACTGAATTTAGAACTTAATGAAATGCAATCCTAGAAGTTGTTTGGATTGTTTTAAAATAAAGTACAATTACTGATTATAGTATAACTTTATTAGAACCAAACTAATTATTATTGTGAACATTTTATTTTAGCAAAATTAGTGGTTTATATTCAAGCTTCGCTCCAAAAAAGTTAAATTAATGCAAAGTGCTCTTTATTTGGCTGATGATTGAATTACAATTACTTTTTTATTCAGAAAGTTTGATTTTATGTGACAATATGAATAAAAGTTAATTAAATTTACAGTTAAAAGTTAAATTTAAAGTTCCTATGACAGGTTGATTTAAGATTCTGCTAAATAATGAACCATTTTTATCCCAGTTTGGCAATTTTTAGGTTAAAATTTTTACTTCCTGGCTGTAAATAATGATATTACACTAGGACATTTTGTAACTGTTACTCCTCTAATGTCACAGAAATTATTATTTTACAAAGAAAAATATATGGGAACAACTGTATTTTGTTGAATTGATGTTTAAACCATCAGAAATCAGTGTTTCTTGGTTGTAAATGATCCCTAGTATGTCTCTCTGGTGTGATGTCATCATGAACTCCGCTCTACTTCCTGTAATTCTCAACAAATTTTTCAAATTTTTTTCACAAACTGACACTTGACCGGTGTATTTACTACAGGTTTTATTCCACTAAATTAAGTCAAAACTAGAAAATCATAAAAACCTGTCATATGTCAATAACATATGGCAATAACTAATTGTAACTCTAAAATCTAATATTGTGAAATACCTAAGTTCCAAAAATAATGCCCTCCTAGATTTTGGGCCAAAATATCAGTGTCATTACACAAATATTTAACATAATAGATTTACCCCGTCTCACTGGCTTCTATTCAAAAGCAAATGTGACTGACAGTATTTGTATTAGAAGTTCAAATATTTGAGCTCATGACATCAGGCATATTGGGTGTTCTTCTGTCGATTCCGCTCACAAATAAATGTTTTCACAAATTCACCACGTGTTTTATACTGTTTAAATGCATGATATTACCTGTTTTAAATGTCAAACTATGATAATGTATAGTCCTTTTTTGACAGCAGCCTTGGGATTGTCTTAAAGGCACAGCACAGACGATATTAGTTCATGACAGAAAAACTAGGTCAAAGAACATTATTTGCTTAAAAAGTCACTCCTCTTAAAGTCATATCTCATCACGTATTAGTTTGGCCTCTGGAACTGTCTTGGAATGCAGCGTCTGATTTGTGCTGGACGTGTCTCAATGCAAAGTCCTGTGTTTTCCCTCTTTCAGGGTGTAGCAGATCCGTTTTGTTTTTTTCACGTTTTTGGCAGGCGTGCATTTCCTGTTAGAGATACAGGCCTCTCTATTTCTCCTTCTGTCTTTCTCCTCCTCTATCGCAGTCCAGGCTAAAAGTGTCTCTCCGGTTGTGGGAATCTTTTGCAAAAACGATGCATATGTCTTATACGTACTGCGTTTTAGGGCAATTCAAATTTGTGACGCAACAGTGAAGTGTTCTAGCATGTGACAATCTGACAAAAACATTTACTTGTGTTATATAATGATGTCTGTGATTTTATAATTTATGGGTCTTATCAGTGATGGAAGAAGAACATACAGGAGCAAAAATATATATAAATTACAGTAAAAGTACTACATTAAAAATCTACTTAAAGCTGGCGTACCGGACTTTTTTGTAATTAAGTACATTTTGTGTTTTCCCCCAAAGATTATGTTGTAAAAGCAGCACTTTGAGACAAAAATGAGACCGTTGTGCAATAATAAACGACTAATAATAAAATATTTGATGTCTCGTCAAGCTAGAAGTAAGAGCTTAAAGCAGCGCTCTGATTGGCTGTGCTTGGACAGTCAGCACAAGTTTCATTTTGTATCTGAAAAAAAGTTGTGAATATTAACAATGTGCCAAAGCATTTGTGAGCGCAAGGGACTAGTTAGACACATTTAATACATACCTTTTGTTTTGTTTTGTGAAAATGAGGTACTCCCGCTAAAAGTACTGAAGCACCCATTTAAAAAGTCAAAAGTGGAAGGAAGTATTTCAGACAGATTTTGAGAGCTATTAATGTGTCAAAAGTAGTTATCTGGTAAAAGCATTGTGCTGATTTTTGTTAAACTGCTTTTAAGCTGTTTTTATGTATTATGTATATTTTCGTTTGCTCAAAGATGGTACGTCAACTCAAAATATGAACGTAATAAAAGTAACTCCTCAGCCATCTCAGGCGGTTTCAAAAAGTAAAGCACTTTTTACTTTTTAGTCCTGTAAAAAATGTAATTCAGAAAGTACAGAACCTTTTTTGTACCTGCTCTCAAATCTAGTGAAGTAAAAGTTGCCACTGTAAAACTGACTTAAAGGGGCTGTATCTGATTGTTACTGTCTAAAAAAAATGTGAAAAACAGTTTAAACTGTTTGCAGAGGTCTAAATGTATTGCTCTCTTTCTGCACTTCACTGCAAATGTATTCTAAGCATCCTAATTATTCACCGTGATGAGTTTGTAAGCGCTTTTAACAACTGTTGGCGACCAGAGCAGAGTTTACGACACGCTAAAGCTAACAAACATTAGCATGTTAACAGCAGAGTTGCTTTTACAACTTACCACTGTTGGGACAAAGTAGATTTTACTTTATCACACAAAAAAATGGGTACAACCCCTTTTAAGTAAAGTACAGATACCTAAAAATTCTACTTAACTACAGTACTTTTAATTTTGTACTTGTTTTTTCCCACCACTGCTTCTTATCATAACCTAAATATCCAAAATAATCACAAGAGTTCAAAACATTGCACCAATTAGCACATTTAAGATAAGAAACTGCGAGTGATTAGTGTCCTTCCTGTTAGGCAAAGTAAGCGTAGAGAAATATGTTGATGCTAACCAGGAGGATAGCGTTAGCGCAGCAGAACCTGGACCAGAACACGCTCTCCCTCACGGTGGGCACTCTGGGGGCCGGAGCCGGGTTGGAGCCTCTCCCCAAGCACAGAGTGGGGGCCTGACCACACGGGCCCCGCCTCACTGGATCTGGTACAACACAGAGGAAGTGAGAGCGCGTCACATGACCACAAAGCCTCCTCGATTCCTTCTGCTTTAAAGACGGGCCAGAAAAGGAGGAGGAATCGAGGGATTGGGATGCGGCCGGGAACACGTTCAGATTCTTACCCTGAGAACTACGGTGGCTGACGGAGGACACCTTCTGCATGGGAATGTCTCTCGGCGGGGGCTCAGAGATGGTCCACCAGGTCAGATTGAACAACTAGAACAAATGAGAAAAGGTTCTTGAGGAACATGGGGAGCAAAAATGATATTTGTCAAGCAGCTTATGAAAATGAATAATGCCATACAGATTACAAATCATGGCAGCGTAATTTGAATATGAAGCAGGCCTATTCAATTTAAAGTGCCTATGACAGGTTGGACTACTCATTTAACTAAAATGCAGCTAATACAAATATATTTCAAATTCTGCTAAAATCTTTTACCCCAGTTTAGCTTTTTTGTTTAGGTTTTTCATTTTGGGAAACTGGGAAATTGCCAAGAAACCATCCTTTACAGTGTACCAAAACGCCTCTAATGTCACAGATTTCATTATTTGACAAAGAAAAATACACGTGAAAAGCTTTATTTTGTTGGATCAATGTTTAAAGGGTCTTTTGTGTAAATTATGCATAACCTTTTATGTGATATGTGATGTCATCAGTTTGTTTACTTCCTGTCATTTTCAACTGATTTTTCAACTTTTCTCCATAAACAGCGACCTGATTGGTGTAAAACTATAATTTATATTTACAAGAGGTATTAATACACTGAATAAAGTCAAAATTAGAAAATCCTAAAAACCTGTCATACACACTCAAAGGCCATGGGTCAGATCAGGCCCTCCAAATGAATAGCCCATATATAAAGCAATATTGTGTTTGAAATTCTTCCAAAAACATCAAATATGCTCCAGATGTGGAGAGAGTTCCCTGGCGCTGCACTGTGCACTGTCCCTTCTGCTCCTGACACTTTTCCTTCAGGCGCTGGTGGAAGGATGGGTCGAATGCAGGGGACAAATATCACTACTGGCCAATGACTAGAGATCGACCAACAGGATTTTTCTTCATTGCTGATGACGATTGTTCAGAAACCAGAGCAAATGATGGCTGATGAGCTCTGCCAATATTTTTGGGCCGGTTTTGATAATTGTACCCAAATTACACACTCTGAAACTGCCACAAACTTATCCCCAATCCTATTTTACTGCAAACCTAAAAGAGCTCTGTAGCGACTGTGCCTTGTTTACACTAAAGTGGTCAATCTCTCCCACGCACTACTGACAAAGATGATAAATTCCATCAAATAAACAAGTTTATTTACAGACTCTGTCAACACAGAGCTAAATTGGATAAATAACATTTATCTGTAGGTGAAAGAGTAATACTTTTGTAAAAGATTAACGCTGCGATCTGCCTGAAGTGCGATCTAACTGTCAAACTGCTGACGCCCCCCTGCCCCGAGGCTGCTGCCTGTGTATCCTTCTATCTCTGCAACGCCCTGTAATGACTTTGTTCCTTCAGTTGACGTAAACAGAGGTGACAGAACTCTCTTCAAACCAGTTTGTGAAACAGGAACCTGGCGCAGGGACTGAGTTTCTAATCTTACAAAGATACACCCGGTGGTACAGTAACCTGATATCAGTTATACACAAAGCTACACAACTGTACTGTCGCTGCACAGAGCATGCAAACACATACTGCACTGTGTAAGTTCAGAGACAACTTTCACTAGTGTTAGGGTCACTCCATTATTTATATACACTTAATAACTCATATCAACATCACTTTATCCATGTGTTATTCAGCCCACACAGTATAGAGCTCTACGTCACGCTAGCTCAGCATGCACCACCAAACTCCACAGTGGCATGGGTGATAGAGCGGAACTGACATTGAATCGTGTCAATGTCAGTGACAACTGTCAACTGCAATTAACAAACTTTATCAAAGTGTCAGAGATTGTGGATTATTTTTGTGCACCGGGATGTACGAATGATCAAAGGCAGCATTTTACAGGATTTACAAAGCTCCATATCGATGAGAAAAGTGGATTTCTGCAACTAAACGCAAACCTCACTTAACAAAGCTTAATTAAGCTACAAACGTATTCTGGGTTGATTTGGGTTCTCATTTGGGAAAGGTTTAAACCGTTATCTCATAACGATTCAAAATTGTTATTAAGATTGTGTATTGGGAGCGAGAGTGATTTGAAGAGAAATGCCTTTTAAAAACATTCATTCATTCATTTTCTACCGCTTATTCCCGTTAGGGGTCGCGGGTGACTGGAGCCTATCCCAGTGACTTTGGGCCTTAGGCGGGGTACACCCTGGACAGTGGCCAACTCATCGCAGGGCTGACACAGAGAGACAGAGACAAGGACAGACAACCATTCACTCTCACATTCACTCACTATGGACAATTTAGAGTTCTCAATTAACCTACACAGTCATGTCTTTGGACGGTGGGAGGAGCCGGAGAACCCAGAGAGAACCCACAGTAACACGGGGAGGACATGCAGACTCCACCCAGAGAGATCGTGTGATGTTGGGGTGGTTTGGAATTCGAAACCACAATGTTGGGGTGGTCTGGGATTCGAACCCACGATCTCCTTATTGAAAGGCAGAAGCTCTAGCCGCTCTGCCACCGTGCACCTCCTTTTAAAAACAGTTTTTGCATTATTGACTGTTTAATAAAAACACAGTAAAGTTAAACCAATGATTTGTGTGTTTATTATATTGACATGAGAGAATGCTTTTTATCAATCAATGCATTTTATCAAGATAATACCTATTTAATTTTAAGTGTCAGTAAACGTGATAGGTACAGGACATTATAATAAGTGTATTTCTCACAAACATCTCCAGGGACATTTTTGATGATATTAGAAGTCGGACAGTGAATCAGATGTCCAAACATTTGCCCAATCACATTTCATCTGCCCTGATTTATATCTTTACTTGTAATACACAATTGCTCCACCAGAGGGAGCCTGAGTGTCCTCATTCCACTGTGATGAGTGAAAAAAAGAAGTTTGTGGAAAGTCCAGATTTAAGACTGAACAACTTTTTGCCTCAAATGGAAAACTATCAGTCTTTTACTTGTTCAAGGTGACTCTTTATTTGTGTGTTTTATTATTAATAATTAGAGCTGAACACTGCGCTAAAGGAGCAATAAAAAAGCACTGCGTTGACGTAATTCATTAATTAACCGACTATTGACCACAGAGGGCTCCAACTATCAGCTAAAGACAAATTTTAAAACGTGCACCTCTTGTGATTGTCGTTTACAGACTCCGCTTTTTATTCAATTTGAAAAAATACAGCAGTGACTAAGCTACAAACAGCACTAATACTGAACAAATACCCTCTCCACTCCCATTGGGTTTAACTTTAATTTGTTATTGTCTAGAGCTTAACTTCATAAGTCATCCTACGAGTGACATCAGGTTGTGACTAAATAAAAGTATTACAGCCACAAAGGCGTGCATTGTGAGTTCATTTATGGGTCATACGACATTTATTTGCTCAATTCTAATCTTTCATAAGCTTGCAAACAGTGGTCCTGTGTGTAAATGCACTTGGGTTGAAACAGTTACCTTGTATGGAGGTAAAGCAGAGATATCCAGCAATTATCTCACCGTTTTGTGTTTCTATTGATAAAGTCACAGCTGCGCCAACACTGCAGCCCTGGCTAGAGAACTGAAAAAACACTGACAACACAAAACCCTGGTAAATATGCTGCCAGAGAATGGAAGAATTCTATAAATACGCACTGGGAACATGTGGCCTTGTTTTGTTGTCAGTTGTTTTCATAAAGGATTTCGACAACAAATCACCCTGGCTCTATTTTAGTCATACAGCTCAGTCATTGGTCTATACAGGTCTGGAATTCTTGAATGGCACGAATAACTAAGCGCCAAAAAATGTGTTCATGTACGTGTCCATCTTAGAAAGGAAAAGCTCAACCTTCAGCCCGCCTCCTGTTGCTGTTTTCCTTTTGGGTCTCATTTCTGTTGCCACCGCTTCAATACACCTTTTATTTTGTATATTTAGCAAAACTCTGATCTCATTTCAAGCTATAGAACTCAAGGTAGGACAGAACAAATTAATAAAAAAGTAAATAAAAGGGCCTGATGGATGGACAACCCGATAAACTGAGAAAAACTGAACACTCTGAGGTGCAACGACGCAATCCGAAGCCCTACAGTTATGATTTGACAGATAAAAATATATGACACCTTTATTTTCTAACTATCAGAAAAATGTTGCTCCTTGCGCATAAATTGTCCCTGCATTTGGACTGAATTCATATTGCGAATGATGACACACTGCAGGTAGAGGTATTCCTGTATTTTTCTACCATTTTTCTACCATTATTTTAGAAAAACAACCAAACCTGTCATATAGACTTCAACTGTCTGTATTAATTGAGAAGGTTCTAATATCTAATGTATTCTAATACCTAATGATGAAAATCACATACAGCTCAAGATATCAGAATTTATCGATTTAATGCGTCATTTTTTGGGGAAGAAACAATTACATTTATGGTCCAGAAATAACAAAGAAATCTAATTAAATGAGTGTAAATTAAAGTAAATTTATTTTCTTTATCTTCCTTTTTTTTTTGCTTTATTATAAAATTTCTTTTCTCTAAAAATCTCAACACTAATCAGAAAAAACGCAGCATACTGGCAGTGGATAAGTTGGAGTTGAACAGAGAGTAATGATCATATTTTATCACGCTGTGGTCAAAACTGTTTTAAGATCTGGTATGTGTGTGTGGTTTGATCATTTGTCCATCAAAACTAAATCAGAACTGGACAGACTAGAGAGGTTAGCACTCAAAGTCATGGGAGTAAAAGAACAGCCATCATTACATCAGACATTTGAGGAGAAGGTTATCCAAATGATCTCTGACACGTCTAATGTCTTACACTCCCACTATGAGCTGCTCCCATCTAGACGTAACTATAGGGTTGCAACAACAGTGAACCTCCTAGTTTCAGGTGATTGTTTTTTATTTTTTATACGTATTATTCTGGTGTCTATGTCATGTTTTATATTTGTTGTATGTGAGGATGTTAAGATTATTTGATGAAGTGATATTTGCGATTGTTCAGAAAAACAGAAAAATAATAATTGTGAAAATTTCAGAAGCAAATTAAGTATGTATTTGTCTGGCTGTTTTTGTTACTCAAAAATATGCCAACGTACGTCACATATTAGTAATTGTAATACCCTTACAATACACGGAAAGACACTTACAAGCAATGTTTCTGTTGCTAGAAACTTTTTTAGAGTCCATTATCTTTTACTTGGATTCTAATTATATATGCTAATAACTGACAAGCATTTTATTTGCATTTTAAATGCTGTTAAAAGCTGTACTTTTGATCAATGTATTTTGCTATTGTATAACTCTCAGCACCACAGCTGACAGTAAAGATCCAAACTATTCTAATATTTATTAAAAAGGGTTTTTTGTTTTGTTATGGTTCAATAATCGTGTATAATTGTTATTCCGTGATGTTTCTTCTCAGTTATCGTAACACTAAAATTCATTTTCTCTGTTGCAGCCATTGTATCCAAGACAAATTTTCCTCGGGACACAATAAAGTATTCTTGCATCTTGAAGTCCCAACTTGCGCCAGCATCACATTCTGTTGACACACGTGCTCATGAGTTGCACACCTGTTCCTGGCTGGGGGGCGGCGTCACCAGTGAAACCACTATCACGACCGCAGCGGAGAGGCCACACAGCAGGATGGCAAAGTGGAGGTAGTGCACGTCCCTGAGCACGGCCGGAGCGGAGTCCTCCACGCCGCACCTGGGAGGGGGGAAGGCGAACTCCAGCACCATGCGACACACCCCCACCACCAGCCCCACCATCAGGCCCCAGAAGGCTCCCTGTTAACATACATACAACAGTCAGAGAGTTACGAACAGGCCTGACATTTACCACATATTCACATGGTCTATGAAACTTGAACGTTATTATTGTTGTTGTAAATAATGTCAAATCAGAATATCGTCTTTTGCCAGATTTTCAGGGAGCAAAAAGTGACCAGGCCTTTGACAAACAGCCCAAAACAAGTGACTATGAGCCACAAAAAGCAACTACCTTAACATACGTAATTGCATATTTAAAATAAATAATGACTTTGAAACATTAAAGGACAAATATTATGCAAAATTTACTTTGTTGAGCTTTAGCTCTACTAGTGTTCCGCTTGATTCATTTTTGTTTGATGAATGCTAATTTGTAAATCCTCTCCCTCCAACACTGTGTTCTGAACTCCTTCGATGTGTGACGTAGATGATGCTGATGTCATTTATCCCAGAATCCTTTGCTGTTTTAAGTCCTCAAATCATCACCAGACTCGCTCTGAACATTTCCTCTGTCTAATCACAATAACTACAACTTCATCAGATCCACTGCTTACTGCAAAGCATTGTGGGTATATATTTACATTTGTGTAATTGCCTCTGCTGATGGAGTTTCACGCTATAGACCCAGTGACAGCTAAGTCAAAAATGGCACCTCCCAATGCAGTGATAAAGTCATGTTTTTCTATGAAAAAGAATTGTATTTATGTCAAACTGAAGACACTCAAGAGCAGCTTTAAAGGTTAAAAACAATACAATAAAACAACAATCCTTTAACAGCTGTATTTCAGTTATCACTGGGTCTATAGCGTGAAACAGAACTGACAAAAGACACAAAAAAGTGCTATTTTATTGCGTGAAAGTACTGCTTGGTAGCAAGCCCCCCCACACACACACAATTTGCGACTTCAAATTTGCAAGCGATTTTCTTCCAAAAACAGAAGCCCAAAATCGCCCAAAAAAAGAATTGGACGTGGCAACTATGCAGGTGAGTCACTGCAGTGTACAGTATTTGTCTGAAGGGAGGAGCTAACTACACTGAAACTAACAACTTCAATTGCTTACAGTAAGGAATATCTGTTGTTGGTTAAAGGTGTTGTACCTAATGTGAAAACAGAACTAGCTTATTTATTTTCATTTCATTTTTGTTTTCATTTTCATTTTTATTTCATTCATTTCAGATAAATATTACATTATATATATATGTATTTCTTTTTTACATTAAATGTATGTGAATGAAAAGGAGCCCTTTTCACAACACAAAACATTTACGGTTCCATCTTTTAAACATAAACTTAAACAAGCTATAACATCCAACTTATTTAAGTGACATTACATCTATTAAAGTGAAAATTAAATCAAATACGCAGTTATTCAGCCTTCTCATATTTTTGTAACATCAAATATTTTACATTTCGTTTAAACACATGGATACATTTTGAGGTTTTAGTTTTATTATCTAGACTGTTCCATAGGCTGATGCCTTTGATTGAAACACATTTGTCCATTGTTGTTGCTGTTGTTGTAATAAATCTTTTTTGTAGATTAGTAGGTAATAATTTCTGATTTGCTTTGTACAATGTCTTTAAAATACTACATTCTACCAATTCAATGAATTTAACTGAAGAAATATTGGATTTGTCTCACAACTTTCAAAGATCAGAGTGAGTTTTACTGTCCCAGTAAAGCTAACAACAACTAGCATACAAACAGCACACTTCCTGCTTTGCGAAGAATAAAATCCTCTATTACTAGATTAGGACAGCGCACAGTGGACTCATATTTGCCATAAGATCAGCATTTACAATATATCTGTACTAGAGCAAAACAGATTTTAACCAACTAAATTGGTACAGAGTAGACGCTTTAATTCTATTGAATTACTCTAGATGTGAACTGTCACCTGAGTCTTATATTATATGATCGTTCAAGTCCCTAATGGGTCATTTAACTCGTATTAGCATACTCTGATTAGCACTTTGTTTGATTTGTTTTGGTTTAGGCCTGAGGATCCCCATTTCTGTTCAGAGATGGATTGCCTTCCTTGACAAACACATGTTAGTTTTAGTGTAGATAGCTTCAGACAACTTTGACTCATAGTTAAGTCTGCTTCTTCATAGCGACTTTAGGCTTAAATTTGGAAAGTCGCAGGTTACAGGTTGCGTTTTTTGGGCTTGCTCCTGAGTAGCACTTTCACGTCATAAAAATAGCTAATTTTCAGCCTTTGTCAAGTCTGTCTCATGTAATAGACCCAATGACGACTGAAATACAGCCTGTTAATGTTTTGTTATTTATGTAAAAAATACAATTAAACATATGCACATCTGATTTGCACTGGTTGTCTTCTAAAATTTTTGGGGATCTCAGGGTGCTTGTTTTACAAAGGCTTAGTCACTTGTTGCTCCCTGAAAGAAAATATGGCAACCCCGCTTTGACTCGACTAGATCCCTTTCAGAGGAAAAAAAAAGCAATTTGGATGAGTGGTGAAGCATGTTCAACTTTTTTTTTTTTTTTTTATGTGTGTCTGTTAACAAATTTGTATTGTCTTTTGCTATGGAACCTACTGGGACAACTTAACAATTACACAGACGTCTTTTCTGAGGATATGGGGAGATATTTCTGCAATTTTGTAGTTTATTTTGAGAGGTATATTTTTTTCTAAATGAGTTACATTTAGAACTGTTTTCTGTTGTACTTCTCACTTAGAAAAATAATAATACTTGAGTAACTTTTGGATGTTATTAGTCTGCTATAGGTGACATATGAGAAGATTTGAACGTTTTTGGGCTGACTACTGGTACTGGTACTTACTTACACCATGTTTACAGTACACTCCAGCTCCTGTCATTCTGGGGTCAGGAGTGTATATGTACAGGTTACTCTCACTTTTCTCACTGAGCTAATGTGTCACCGTTTCCTCTCACAACATCGTGTGCACGTGACCTGACACAAATACCTCTGTACAAGAATCTCATATGCACAGTTTGTGTTTTTACAAGAATAAACATGCAATGGCAGTAGCTGTATTTTAGTTTTATATATATATATAGACTGTTTCCTTTCAAATAAATAATGTCACCGTATAAGGTCCATCATCCTTTTATATGTAATAAGTCTAGTGACAGCATGATTAGTCATTAGTGTGGTTCAGGCAATGAGCATGCGTCATGTACAGACAGTAAATGGCTCTGTATACTCGTCTGAGCAGCTCTTCACATCTGTGTGTCCCGTCCTTTGACCTTGTGAGTCAAAGGCATTCTGAAAGAGACATTTGGTCTGGTTTGAAGGCGCAAATAAAAAAACTCTCAATTCCCAATTAGTGTTTTCAAGTTGTGTTGACTGATCTCTGCTGTGTGATACTCAAGGGCTTCACAGTTAGGGCTGGGTCATATCATATGGTTCAGGATATATCGTCATTTGTTTGTGAGCCAGTATTAAATTACATTGCGAATATTTGTCATTGTGAAAGGAAACAGTTAATTGTGAATGATAACACCTACACACGCATTGACACAGTAGAGACTCTCCAGAGGCTAAAAACGAGGCTAAAAACATTAATAATGACTTATATGAAATGTTGTAAAAACGTATAACTATCACTTAAATCCTTATACCACAGTCTGTGAGAATTCCAATGCTAACTGCCGTGCCTTCATTTTGTTGTTAGTCTATATGACAGGTTTTCACGTTTGTCTAATTATGACCATTGAAAATACAAGAACAATTTAAACATAACTGACACATTTTTCTGACAGTTTCAACCGTCATTCAATAAAATAAAGGTCTTATCAAGTATTATTTATTGTAAATTCCTAACTATTGTGCAATATATATCAATTTTGGCCTGTGTTTTCAAAATGGTTGCTAGGTAACAGTTGTAGAATTACCTCTACCTTCATATTTGTTGTCCATGACCAACCAAGTAACATTATAAACATTACAAAAACTGCCAAACTGAGGACCAATGGGCAAAATGTTTGGTAAAGTGTTAAATATAATCATGTTCACTACGTTTTAGTGAAATGTGAAGTCTAACCTGTCATAGAGACTTTAAATCACATTTTATATCACTACTCTATAGACAACAAATGCTCAGCTGCTGTGAGGGGAAGAGCTTCATGTAAATCACAGAAATGAGTAATATTTGAGCCATTTACAGACAGTGAACAAGCTTTTTCATTTCACATGCAAACTATTTCAGTTTGTGGCCATGGTATAAGAGCACTAAACAACTTGAATCCTTGTGTTAAGCAGTTTTAACACACTTTACAGAGGAACACTTAAGTTAGTAAAAATATGTAGGATACCACCATTAAGTATTTTGTCTAGCATCAATTATGTCACAAGTTTTCTCTTTTGTATCTTTTATACAAATGTATACACCTATCTCTGCTTCTCTCTTCTGCTCTATTCATGATCATTGTTAGAACAAAATTAACTTGAATGAATATGTTTGTGAACATTATGTTTCACTATTATATTTCTAGTGTTCTCCCCAAAAATGATCAAAACAAAAACAATGCCATATGAATTCTATATATTATGCTTTTTCTCAAGTACCTAGTATTGAACTGGAACATAAGTAGATCATCCTTTTAACCAAAGTATAAATCTAAAATGGTTTAATAATAGAAACAGGTCCATGTAATTCCTGTTCAAAACTGCAGAACCAATAAATCCTGCTTCTTCAAAGTCACATTTCACCGTAACAAGCAGTTTTTATTTTTGAAAAGTGACTCCATGATATTTTAGAGCTCTGTGTGTCACTCGGTATCTTAATTTTTCAAATAATCACTATTAAGTACAGGGGATATGGGCGGGGATAGGTGGTAGGTGGAAACAGGAATTTTCACAGCACTCAAGTCTTAAATGCAACAAACATGCACGAATCAATCAAAATAAGTTTAAAAGCACATTTAAGATGATTTTGCCAAATATGTCCCCTTTAACAAGTGCCGTTGTTTTTAACACATTGCCATAGTGCAGCTTGAATTTTAAAAACCTTAGTTCAACATGCCTTTTGGAGATGCATTTTGGAGAATGATTGCAGATTGATGTCAGACCACAGTATACTATGCTATGCTGGTTGTGTTGTGGCACCTTTATGTAATTTTTTTGCCCCACCTTTAATTTCACCTGGCAAGTGCGTGTGACTTGCCACGAAATAAATAATAGTGCAAAGTTCAATGGAGCTAAGGCAAGTCACATCGTTACACCTGATCATTACGAGAACTTTTGATTTGGATCTGGAAAAGTCAGTTACGTCACAGGTTGTAAAGTGAATTATATGGTGATATGGTATAATTTGGTATTATGTAAGCTTGAATGTCAACTTTTTTTTTTTGACTCATTGACCGTTGCTAGGGGTGCACGGTGGCAGAGCGGCTAGAGCTTCTGCCTCTCAATAAGGAGATCGTGGGTTCGAATCCCGCACCACCCCAACATCGTGGTTTCGAATTCTGAACCACCCCAACATCACACGATCTCTCTGGGTGGAGTCTGCATGTCCTCCCCGTGTTACCGTGGGTTCTCTCCGGGTTCTCCGGCTTCCTCCCACCGTCCAAAGACATGACTGTGTAGGTTAATTGATAGCTCTAAATTGTCCCTAGTGAATGAATGTGAGAATGAATGGTTGTCTGTCCTTGTCTGTCTCTCTGTGTCAGCCCTGCGACGAGTTGGCCACTGTCCAGGGTGTACCCCGCCTAAGGCCCAAAGTCACTGGGATAGGCTCCAGTCACCCGCGACCCCTAACGGGAATAAGCGGTAGAAAATGAATGAATGAATGACCGTTGCTAGGTTTGGTGGTGTATAATTTGCATTTCTGTTTTAAGGCAATGAAGTTATGTAAACATAATTTGTGGATATTGTTTAACTAATAAATGGCTTACATTGTAGTAAAATAAGTAAATATTTGGACGACTAAACATAAAATTCCACTGACCAAAGTGGCAAGTGGGAGCCAAAATAAAAATGTAGAATTTGATTAGTGTCAATGCCTTTTATTGTTTCTACAGTGAAGAAATCCCTTTAATGCAGCTCTTCCTAGAACTTACACACAAAAACTTGAATCAAAATCAATCTAAGTGATCATGCTGGGGAGGATTGGTAAAAAATTAAGCTGTGAAATGTTTAAATGTTACTACATGGCTAGAAGTTTGTTTTTCGTTTCATGTTATAAGTAAAACACATTTGAATTTGAAAAAAGATAAGTGATATGTTTCTTTCCACCTTTACTCTAAAGGCCAAATATCTCAACTGAAGACTTAATTTAAGAAAATGTATGCAAATAATTAAGTTGTCAGGTTTTTTCAAGTGTAGGTGAGCCACTTTCCTTAGAAGCCCTGAGGCAGACCTTGCTGGTATTGAAACAACATGCCGACGGCGGAGGAGGAGACACACCCTTCTCCAATAAAAAGGGTCCGATCACTACATTCCTCAGAGCTGGTCGTTACTTGCCGCTAAGATGTGTCAACACAAGTATTATCTGTGTGAGCTAATACTACAGCCCACAGTTTGCTCTATAATCTCTCTTTACTTTCACACTGGCTGCTCCCCTCTTATCTGATAAACTTGTGGGTTTAGTGAAAGTGTGGCAGGTTTACAGTGCTTCTAATGGAGGAAACTCACAACAACAAACGACAACACTCTTGAGAAAATGAATGGGGAATGTGTGAAGGGCTGTGCACAATCTAACACTGAGGAGGCAGTCGGTGCGCTGGCAGACAGATACATGTCATGTGAGGCTAATATAACATTGCACCACAATGCAAAACACAGCTTATAAACCCTGTGTAAATCTTGAGGACGTTAAAAAGTCAATAGCTGACTTGTAATATTTAATATATTTAGCGGGTTGTGCTAGGTTTTGTTGTTGTTTTTTGGTTACGGTATTCATACACATTAGGACAAACGCGTGTGTTTACACAAAGAAAATAAATAGAACTACTACATGGTTTTAGCATTAAAACGTGCGAGGCAGTAATTGTAATAATAATAATTCCAATAATTGTACCTGTGTTGTTGTTGAATGGGATTCTTTTAAAATACATATTAACCGCAGACTAAAATAACGTGTCCTTGTGTATAATTACGACATGTTTGCACAGCCTCTGGGGCCAGGACTTCCCTGAAAAAGGGATTCTAACGGTCAGTGGGGCTTTCCTGGTTAAATAAAGGTCAATAAATAGAAACATAAATAATAAACTGCTTTTACAGTAATACAGCATGGATCTGATGATAATGGTAAACATTATACCTATCCAAATGACTATGACAGGTGAGGACTTGTTTTGAAATATTTTATATTATACTTAGTTGCGTATGTACTTTACTTTAAGAAGTTAGGCAACATATGCCCCAAGGTGCTGTTATCATTTAGAATGGCAGTTTTAAAGTGAACAAAACATGACAAACAACTGAGACAAGCAACGTGTTTCTTTGACAAGTGCTGATGCAGAATTAAAATAAATGCTTAATTACTTGTTTGATTTATTGATGTATTTACCCTGGAGGTTATACAATAATTAATAATACATTCAATAGAGAAAGCTAATTAGGATCATATGAATGTTGGGTGAGTGTACAAGTGATTGTGTGAGATTAGTGGTGCTCAGAGAGGATGAATGTTTTGAGTGAGGGGTTATGGTTGATACCTTTTGATATTCTTCCTTGTGTGTCTGTTTCTTTATTGAAGCATTATAAAGTGTCACCTGCTCATTGGTCCTCTTCCAGAACACGGCCAGTGTAAAGACGGCAGTGACCGGAGGGGCCAGGTAACTGGTCACAGACTGGATGTAAACATAGAGCTGCCCACTGTTGGCCGACTGGAGGATTGGGATCCAGACCACACTCACCACCACCAGGATGACTGTCACGATCCTGGAACACACAGTATATACAGTATCTGTCACTGCAGTGGGAACACGTCTGACCTCCTGTGGACCCCTCTGCATTCACGCTATAGGCCACATTCACACAACAGTGCGAATCGGTACACTGCAAAAAATACATGCGTTGAACGACATGGATTCAGAATTATTGTCTTGTTGTGAAAGGTTGATGTAGCTCCTTTTTATTTTATGTTCCCCGATCACTTCTCACTTGCTTGGCGTAATACATTTGTGTTGCACTTTACTTTACAGCACAGTAATAATAATAAGGTAATAGTATGTGCATGTTAACTGGGTCAATGGGATGACCCATTACTAATTACTAACCATAATTCATGTACATTCTACTTTACTGGTTTGGGATTGGTTAAAATTCCATGAAATAAAAATGAATGATTATTTAGTCATTTTTCTTGGGAAATTACCATGTAGTTACAATAATTATTTGACAGCACTTTTAAGCTACTGTTTCTGTCGCAAAACTGAAGGTCTAGTCTTAATTACACTTTCCCCAGCCTATTATTGCTGCAAATAAAGTGCTTCATTTTTTTGCACCAGCAGACCATTTAGTTTGCAAGAGATAAAATATTTCACCCAAAAAAAATCCTCAGAGTAAAAAAAATAGTAAACAGGCTCAATATTCTGATTTCCGAGTCACTGGACATATTTGTTGCCGTGTGCTACCTTCCCACCAGCAGCAGCTCTTTCTCTGAAGCAGCGGGCCGGTGCTTCTTCCAGATGTCCATGGTGAATAAAGTGGAGCTGCTGTTAAAAATGGACGTCAGCGAGGACATGAGGGCGGCCATCATCACAGCGATCATTAACCCCCTCAGACCTGCAAGGACGTACATGTTAATCTGCACGTAATGTTTCCAGGAAAAGTATATATGTGTTCACTTTCTTAAATGTGATATGGATAGAATTTAATATACAAACTAATGTCAAATAAATAGAAATATATGTGTTTATTTTGTTTGTGATTGGGTCAAAACGTTGCTATTAAGGCCGCAACAAACGACTAGTCAAACTATTACTTTCATTGTATATTGACACGATCAATAAAATAAAAGATGAAATACGAAAATGAAATACGATGACTGAAGGCGTCTAGATGAAGAATATTTACAAATTAAGTGGATCATGGATGAAAATCAGAAATAGTTTATTCTTATTCTTTTTGATTCACCACCATCTTTGTTTTAAAGCTGCCCTCAATGCACTTGTTGTAAAAATGTAGCATAGTTCTACATTTTTGAAGTTGCAGTTCCAGAAGAAATTTTGATAAATAAAAGATTAAAATTACAGGAAGTAGTGCTGAGTTCTAAAATGGAATCCCTCCACCTACATCATCAAAAAGGGACGTACAGTTGAAAATAAACACAACTGAAACATCTTTCTGACTGTTTAAATGGTCATTCAACAACATAAAAGCGTTATCAGGTTTTATTAGTTGTCAAATCTTTTAAACTATTGTGTAATTAACATGGATTTTGGCCAAAGATGTAGCTTCTGATGATTCTGAGCACCTGTTTTTAAGTGGTTCTTTCATACTCTTTACTGTAAATAGTATAATATGGGCAAGATTTAATTTTTTTTTATTTTATCTGTGCGTTATTTTGTATTGTACGCCCTGTCACTCTGCTCTTATGCTGCTGCCTCTTGACCAGGTTGTTGTAAATGAGAATTGGTTCTCAAACGACCTACCAGGATAAATACAAGTGAAATAAAAATTGTTAAATAAATAAAATAAGGTCTTTTGCTATGCATTTAAGGACGCGTTCACACTTATTTGGTCCTAAATTGAGGCCATTTTAGTTCCGGTGTGGACTTGATTTCTTCCTGTTATAGTCTTTGTTTATTCAGTTTTGATTTCAGTTTTAATCCCAACTTTAATGCAGTGACTGTGCAAGTGTGAATGCACCCCAAGACTCTTTATAATCCAGATAATGACAGTGATTATCAAAATATGACTATGATTATTTTTTCAACTAGTCATGATTAGTCAATAAATTGTTGCATCCCTCTTGCTAAAGCCCTTGTATTGCTTAATTTTAGTGTTGCTGAAAAGATACCACAACTCACCACATACTGCTATAAAATGACCAAATCAGACCTTTTAGTAAAGAAATATGTTATATACTGTGAAAAATAATGTCTGTGCCACTATCTAGTTCATGAAATGTGCCTTATGTGCCTTATTTTGGTGCGAAAGTTGCTCAAGACACTCCAGAATTAGTGAATTACAACCACATGTGTGAATCTGCTCATTCAAACTGGACACTTTTTCGAGGCACAACCGACAACACCTTAAGGTACACTACTGGTTGACAATCAAGGGCTTAATGAACCATCACTATTGTTGAAGAAATCACTTAGTTTAGGGTAACTTGTGTTGACAGAGAAGACTTTTTAGCCGTCTTTTTTTAGAGGCAATAATGGGTCAAATAATTGTAAGAATATTACCATAAACCAAGCCAAGAAGCTAGCATTTTATCTTAATATTTAAATGTAACTGCCCATTCTAAACAAAGCATTCTATTCTATTCCACGAATCCTCACCGCTTGGCATGAGTTCAATGACCAGTTTGGGGAAGGCTATGTTGGAGCATCCCACCTCAGCTCCACACACACGGACACACTCCTCTGGATCCACACATCCCACCGAGTCTGCAAAAGATATATGTCATTAGAGCAAAGCTGACAACCTCCTCCATTATGATATTCAAAGTCATATCAGGGACAAAAAAAATCTGGTCTGGGGTCTGGAGTGCCTGGAATTTTTCACAGTGTGGCATTAAAGGAAACATATTATGCTTTTTCCCCCAGCACTTTCTATAAACTATAACATAAGTAGATCATTATTCTACAATTTGCGCCTTGTAAAGTGCAAAGTTGATCATCATTTAATTTACTTGGTTAGTAAATTAAAATTGTTAGTAAGTTAGTCTGGGGAAGTGGGCGGAGATAGGAACTAGGATAGGAGCACTCGAGCCTCGAACGCAGGAAAACACACCATAACTCAAACATGCATGAATCAATCTATATATAACTCAGAGTTAGCTAATGAGAAGGGAATGCCGTAATAACGTGGCTAAAAGCTCTGTTGGTCAATTTAGCATAATATTTCCCCTTTAAATATCTCATAAAAACAGCATTTATTCAATTACAGGTGTTTTCATGGCTAAAATTCCTAAAAATATATGATGAAAATTCTTTATTGTGTGCAGACTCACAAATGACATTACCTATATGTCTCTGTGGAGAGTTAAATTCACTGTGGAACATTCAGGCAAACAATGACATATTTATAGAGACAGGCAGGTGGCGTATCAGAAAAGTTACACAGTGCACCTTTGTATGATATTAATTGAGTCTATGTAAAACTTTCTGAAGCCTTTGCATTAGCACAGAACAAATGCAAACACACAGCCTGAAAACATCACCTCCATAAGACATAGCCCTGTAACATGATACACTCTGCTGCTGCCCGTGACACTGAACACTCAGTGATCAGGAGAAGGGGTCCTTTGTGTCCTGTCCCTAACCACACACTGTCTCCTCTATTCTCCTTTAGTGATGCTGCCATTACTTTCTCAAATCACCACTGTGTGATTTGGTCAAGCTTTGTACAAACATGCACTCAGTATTCTGGGTAGGTTTTCTATAATCTTTCTAGAGGGAGCACTAGCTGGCTCCACACACCCACACCCACACTCACACATACACAGCCCAACTATGGGAGAGGAACGTATTTCTTGCCCTCGTGTCCGGACAGGAGGGTGGAGTTAAGCCCCTTTTTCCTGACCGACACTCCGCCTTTCTGCCCCCGGTAATCGAGCTTCCGTTGAGAAATTCCTGGTACAAACACACGGCAGTCCACTGGAGCCATAGGATATGAACGTGTCTGGAGACAAAGTGGATTATTGGGTACTAAAAGTGGACTTTATCGAGGTTTTCTTTTTCGGGGAAGTCAACAAGTTGCCCTGGTGACGCATGAACAGCTGTGCTGCGGCGAGAGGCTCAGACAAAGAGAAGTGACTCGTCAGCGACTCATGCTCAGTTTTACAGCCTGCACAGAGGGCTCATTCGTGGCTTTCTAACAGTAGTAGACCTCGGCCTGCATGTTCGGTTCAGACTTATACACAGTAAACAGAGCTCCTTGCGTGCGCAGGGCCCCGCGGGGCCGCAGTCAAACCGGGCCGTGCAGGTAATTGCCCCGTGAGCGTCAGGTAAAGGCGTGTCGCACAGTCGCAGGAGGAGACCTTAGCTCACCACTCTGACACTGTGAGTTACACGGGGAGAGGAGCGGGACTGGAGGCTCTGTGGAGCGGATCTAACAGCTTGTTTTTCAGATGAAACTTTTCTGTTTACGCGTTCACGAGCCCAGATCACGCGGATACTTTGGCAACACTCATGACAAATAGGACTTTTCCCCAGTGACCCCGTGGACTGTTGAAGTGGCTCAGACTCCTCTCTACTTTTGGGACCATGGCGCTGTCTCAGGTCCAGTGCCTGGACGACCACCACGTCAACTGGCGCGTGAATGAGACCAAGCCTGAGTTCTTCTACAGCGAGGACCAGCGGCTCGCGGTGGAGGTGCTCATCAACAGCGGCCGCGATGTCTTCATGGACTTTATCAAGACTCACGGTGTGCGTCAGTTCCTCTCAGATGATGAGGTGGAGCGGATCGAAAAATACGTGGAGCTATACCGGCCCGGCCATGAGAACCACCTCAGACCAGACACCCCCATGACCCCGGGGCCGGGCAACCTGACCCCTGGGGCCTGGGAAGATGAGATTTCTCTCCAATATTGGCCGGACCGCTCTGAGTTCTCCGTGGCAGAGCTGGACTTGGGCTGGCCCGAGGCAACGTCCTACCGCGGGGTGACGCGCGTGAACGTGCACACGCAGCCCCCTTCAGACGGCCAGACGCACATCAAGGAGGTGGTGCGCAAAAGCATCGCATCAGCACAGAAGGTAGGCCGGCAGTGTGGTCAGGTGATGGGCACTAGCAATAAGCCACACTGGACTTTCGACAAGTGAACTCATAAGAGCTCCAGAAGAACTGTCAAAGTCCACTGATAGAGCAACATCCTCACACTGCAGGGCTTTTATAGCTCAACTAACTGCTATTACCTTTAGAAAAAGACAAATCAAATAAAACCTTTATTTCATGAGGAAAGACACATTATTGAACTAGAATATATAGATTATAACTATAACAAGTAGATTCATATTGATCTAAAATGGCTTAATAATAGAAACAGGGCCTCTGACACTGTTGGAAAATGTTGAAATGATAGACACTGCTTCCTCACAGTGAAATTTCACAAGCAGAAGATTTGTGTGTGTTTTTATTTTATGAAAAGTGACATTTTATAACTCTTACATGTGTCACCCAGAGCCTTAAATACAGGGATGTAGGTGGAGATAGGGAGGAGGTGAAAACAGTTGCAGCGTCAGTTGCAGAACAATCCAGGATCACTAACATGCAGGAATCAGTTAAATAAAACTTTGAGCAAACTGATGAGGAAACACTGTTGTAACAAGATTAAAACCTCATGAAAGTTGATTTAGCATACTATGTCCTCTTTCAAAATATTTAAATGTGTCCTGCCCTGATGAAATACAAAAACACCAATTGAGTGCCTTTTGTCTTTTTGCAAATTAATTGTCCCCTTTTTCACAAGTGCCATAAGTTATGAGCTCCCTGCCTCTGCTGTTTTTTAACTACTATAACCTTTTCTTTTTTCTAAAACATCAGCCGGCCTAACTCTATATAATGAATGTAATGAGGCCTACGTCTTATTTAGGCCTCGTTACACTGCGAGTGTGCACACACTTGCATGAACACCACATTTAAATTGAGACTAGACTAAGACTAAACCTGGAATTATATGTGGACAAGGTTAGGACTAAAACAGAACCAAATTAAACCAGAGTTAAACTGAACTTAAAGTGCAAACGCACCCTTAGATTTCTCTCTGTGAGTGACTAACTACAAAACGTTTAGAGAACCACAGGACCTAAAAATATGTTTAGGCAAACTTGGCCCAAGGTAAACTAGATACTAAACAACAAGAGACTCTTTTTGACACATTAGAAATGGACATGGACTATTAAGAAGCATGAGCTGTGATTAAACAATGAATGCCTTTTCCATTTCACTGCACAAATACAAAAAAACGCTGCACACAAACTGTAAGTCATAAATTTTGCAAAACACACACAGGTCAAATACCAACAACATACATTCACCATCGTGTATCATGTGTCTTTTCACTTCACACAGCCTTGTTGCACATTCCAGGTTTTCTTCTTGCCCTACATCCTGCTGCATGTGCCTGACCTGCACATGCACATCACTCATCTTTAATGAACCAGTCTCCCGTCGACACATGTGTGAAAAGAATGTTTCTTAACGGCAGCAAATTCACCACCCAGAAGCACTACCCTATAGGCAGTACACAAACCTTTAACTAGGACAACAGCCTGTCCTGTAGAAATATTGTGTGGAAATGTGTTTTTTGGAGGTCTTTAAGTGTCTCGAAGAATGTGATGTCCTCACTTTTTTGTTTACATTTTTGTTTTGTTACATTAACTTATATAACTGAGAGATTATCCTTTTATTTATCCACACAACGAGACCACCTAATTCTTTCCCAAACACAATTTAACATATTTTTCCCTGTTTGTTCTGTAGGTGATAGCCGTGGTCATGGACGTTTTTACAGATGTGGATATCTTTCGTGACCTGCTGGATGCTTCCTATAAACGCAAAATCCCAGCGTACATTATCCTCGACACAGCCTCGGTCCCCTGTTTCCTGTCCATGTGTGGCCGAGCTGATATGCATCGCGGGCACCTAAAGGTAAAAACACTAACAGACACACACCCACAGGATGTTTGGAAAGAATCAACTAGTCGCAAAAGTATAGGCAACTTTCAAATAGCTGTGTCAATGTGTGTTATTCTTATGCACATGACTTTAGTCAGGGCTCATATGTACCCACAGAATGAACCTTATTGGTCTTTGTAGAGCAGGTTTTTGCAGGCACGACTGGAAAAGGTGCAAGCACCAGCTAGTCGAGTTGCTGGAATCTCTTTGTTATTCGTTTAAGCTGGTTTGACAGTGACAGAAAACAATTAGCGCTTGCAGAAGTTTGGTCACGTTTCACTTCTGCAGTTTGTTTACTCTCAGTTCTTTTTTTCCTTGTTCGTTGTTTGGCGCTCATTTTTGTTATCTGGAATCAAGATTATAACAATGTTTATGACATGAATAGTTAGCGTCTCCTTTGAGATTTAGCGCAGAACTCACTACCTGAAACCGCACCCTTATCACAGGGCAAAAGACAAACAACACAGGGTGTGCCATCAGGGCAAGCACCTACATATAGCCAACATTGCAATGGCATTATACACAAAACAGCATTGTTCATTTATTTCCACTCCAACAAATGTTTTTTTTTTTCTCTATAAACTTTCAGAATTTACGAGTCCGCAGTTGTGGAGGTGTGGAGTTTTTGACACGCTCTGCTCAAAAAGTGCGAGGATCTTTGAAAGAGAAGTTCCTCCTGGTGGATGGAGACAGAGCCATCTCAGGGTCATACAGGTGAGTGCTGTAGATTCAGTCAAGCTGCACATCACAAAAAGTGATTAAAATGTTCTCTGTGCTTTGGTAAACACACTGAGGAAACATTTAACTACAGGATATGTAATGTTGTCCCAAGACTATTGCTGCACTCACAAAGTTATGGGATTTAATAAAATAAATTTTCTGTGAAGTTAAACTACAACATATGTAGATCCTTATTTACATTTTGTTCATTGTAAAAATGCATCTATTACTCAGTAATAGAATTGGGCGGCTTGACTTTCTTTTCAAAGCTGCAGAGATTATAAGCCCCGCCTCTTTATAGTGGCATTACACTGTAGCAAACAGCGGATTGTCATTTACATGTTTATATATACCCCAATTCTTAATCTTTCAAATAACTGCAACTTAGTGCAGGGATGTGAATTTTCTGAGTCTCGGAGGGAATAATATGGGATTACTCAAACATTCTTGAATCAATCAAATTACAAATTAGAGTACACTTATAATGAGGTACACTGTTATAACATAGCTAAAGCTCATAAAAATCAATTTGACACATAGTTGTCCTCTTTAATTACCATTGCATTATGTAGTGTGTCTCATTTCTATTTGCTACTAAATTGCTGTTGTAAATGCATAGCTCTGTTCACTTTTTCCTGTTAGATTTTACTTTTTTGCTGCACTAAACTGTGCCTTCATTCTAAAGTGTCCTTAGTATTTGGGATTCTAAGATGGCTGCTGAGTAATGCATCTGGTGATGTCAAAGCTTTGGCCTAAGTCCTTGAGGGCCGTTGCTTGTTCCCTTTTTACCGCATTCCACACTGGCCTGTAACCATGCCCATGCTGACAGCGCTATTCAGTTCTCAAACAAGGAAGTATATTCAACAATCCTGTGAGGGGATTAGAATTTAGAAGTTGCTGACCAAGTGCAAGTTTAAAAAAGTGCAATTCTGTGTTTAATCATTATTCTGTCTGGTGATTCGTCTGTACATTTGTTGTGAACATAAAATTTGGTTTTGGGTGGCCAGGCTATTTGCAAGAGCTGCAAGTAGAGGTGGAGGATATATAAAAAAAAGTTTGTTTGTTTTTTGTTTTTGTTTTTATATTGGAGATATTTGAAGACAGAATATATCGTCTATAATTAAAACTATTTACAATTACCTCAAACAGAGACAGACAGTGATACTTGAACCTCAACCAAAACATTTACAGGTGCTTTTTAGCAAATTTGTGATGCATTGTTAAACGTGAATATTGTGCAAATGCATTTTTGTTCTTACTTACAAGTTGTCATTTAATCTACCAGTTAATAAAACATGTATTTTTCCTCTTTTACACAGTAGGCACACAGCATTCATATCCAAGACTAAATACATGTGTTCTTTCAGCTACACCTGGTCGTCATCTCGCTTGGACCGAAACGTCATCACCGTCATCACAGGGCAGGCTGTGGAGACCTTTGACCTCCAGTTCCGTGACCTCTACCTTCAGTCTCGGGGCGTGTCTCTCAACAAAATACCACTGGCTGACGAACCCATCCCTGATCCCCTTCCACAAGCAGCCGCAGCCCCCGTCTCAGCCACTGTAGCCCGCAAACTCATCAACCCCAAGTATGCTCTCGTTGCCACGGGAAACCACATCAGCCCCAGCTCCTCTGACCAAAACTCCACCAAACAGAATTCCAGTTCCCAGCTTCCCACAGGAATGAAAATCATGAAAAGTCGGCTTAGGGAGGTCATGGAGGAGCCGCCTTTGCATCCAGGATTGGCGCATCTCGAAAAGGTATATTTGATTCCGTATCTCCCCACATGGCCGGAGCCGGATCCTCCTAGCGACGTGATTGGCTTCATAAACATCCGAGACGATAAAAGAGCCAACCAGGTTCACTTGCAAAGGTCGGAAAGGTTTGAGGTGAGCCAAGCGATACGGTTTAGTTCGCCACTGACCGCAGTACCAAAAAAGGAAGAAAAAACTGATTCAGCTCCCACTGAAAAGGCAGAGAATGTTGAAGAACCGAGGAATACAGAGGCTAAAAAGCCAACAGAGGTGAAAACTATAGCCCCGGATGACCAAGTAGATGGCAAGCAGGCACCTCAAAAGACTCAAGTGATTCAAAAAGACAACGAGCAACCTCGCCAAGATGTTCCTACACAGAAAACTGTTACAGAGAATCAACCGCCAATGGAAATAGTCAACCAGGAAGTAGAATCACAAAGCATAGCACCTCCTGTCCCCAAGCGTCGCACGTTGCAGTTAGTAATAGACACCGCCTCTCCAGAGAAGCCTGCGGAAGCTCAGATAATGTTAGTAAAAATGGACCAAGTGGACAATGATTTAGCCGATAAAAAGACCAAACCAGAGGAGATCAAAATGACCCGACATCGGCTCCAGTCCCAGCGAGAGGAGAGAGACTCGGTGAGCAACGAGGAGGACAGCCAGGACAGCACCAAAGTCATCTGCGACCGAGGGGTAACCGACGATCCGTCCAGTAACTCAACGGGGTCCGAGGAGGAGTTCTACGACGCTCAGGCCGACCAACAGAAGGACCCGCTCATGAACGGAGTGACGTCGGGGTCGAACCAAGGGCTTCGGCAGGGAGACGGGCTGAACGTGATGGCCCGCTTCTCCCAGAGCATGTTGGACCTGAGGGAGCCCACGCAGTCAGAGGACAGCATGGCGCTCATTCGGCAGTCACAGCAGATGCGCCGGCAGAACTTTCCATCGCCGCACAGGCATATTGGACAGGTGAGCATTCATGTCTGTATGTCTTTCGAGTGTTATTTAAAAGGGTCACATTATGCTTTTCTGGAACTTATAATAATAACAATATTTAACAACAGAATAAGTAAATCACCATTTTACATTTTGTTCACTGTAAAATGCAATGCTGATCTAAAACTGCAGATTGAAGAATTCCCTCCTCTTCATTGTGTCACTTCACACTAGCTAGCAACAGATTATGGTTTATATGTTTTTATTTTTTTGAAGAATGGCTTCTGAACAATTTTTAGCCAATTGTCTATGACTCGGAGTTCAACTTTTTTTCAAATAATCATTACTATGTACAGGGATGAGGGCGGAAATAGGTGACAACAGGAATATTTTGAGCCTTTAAGTCCTCAAATGGAAGACAACACAATATTACCCAAACATGCAGAGATCAATTGAAATACAACCTTGACTAAGGATATGATGTTGGAACACTCTTTTAACATCCTGTAAAACTATTTCAAGTTGGGTTGTTTAATGTCCACTTTAAATGCTTAAATATTCCTGTAACATAAAGCTTTCTCACTTCTAGTCAACAGCGTAAGTGCTTTATATGTGGATTTGTCTGTATGTTGTTATGATCATTATTTGTACTGTTGTCAACAAAAGTTTATACTCACATAAGCGGCCATGTTTTGATACGCACAGACCATTATAGACCTGCCAACCTGCTCATTGGAACTCGGCGGGTTCAAAGAACTTATGATCTTGGCTGACCAGGCTTCTCTAAATGTGTATTTAACAAGAACGTTGGATATGATCTGCTGCTGAGAATCCAATATCTTGAGTAGTATTTACATCACAAGTGGATTCAATAAAACGTACGGTTCTTCTGTGGCTTTAAAAATCCGATTCAAACTAGCTGTGAATATTTATCTCTAAAGCAAGAACTGATTACAGGGAAATGGCGAGATGTTTGTTTTGGACTTGGAGAAATATGCAGCCTTTTCTTGCACAAGTTTTGAAAAAAAAAGAAAAAGGAATATTGTAAAGAACTCGGGACCTTTAGTATGCCACCTCTTATTTCAAATTTAATTAAATAAAATTATCCAGAACATCAAAACCATTTGCTTGGTTGGGGTAAAAGAGTTTCACCTATCATCACTGTGAAATTTATACATTTGGAGACCTTTCAGAACAGACCAACTTTTTTATTTTACCCTTTCCACCTTTCACTCACCAAAAAAAAAAAAAGAACACCAAACAACCCTTTTGCCTAAAGCTAAAAACAGTTAATTACATACATATTAAATTACATTTTACCAAAAGTGGCAGTACAACGTTTGAGTCATAAGGTGCTATTTGTCAATTTTCCTTTGTTAGTTTATATTAGAGGGAATTATAAAATCTAAAAATATAACCTAGCCCTGGAAGCACAAATATGTTATGTCTGAACAAGTAAAACATCCTGAAAATAAAAGTGTACTCTATGACCTTTAGAGCTGCACAGTGTGGGAAAAATCGAACTGCGATTTTTCTGACCAGTATTGTGATTGCGATTAGATTTGCGATTTATGTTTTAACAACCAGGAGAATTGACAAAATGACTGAAATGTGATCTGACAAACTAGTCACATGTCTCAGAACGTTTTTGTCACTTTTAGGAAAGTTTTTGTTCATTTCAGTCAGGTTTGTGTCACTTTTAGTTGTGTTTTTGTGCCTTTTAGTCACATTTAGTCACATTTTAGTCGCTTTTAGTAGCATTTATATCACTTTTAGTTGCATTTTTGTCAACTTTAGACACAATTGAGTTGCTTTTACTCACGTTTTTGTTGCGTTTTTGTCACTTTTAGTGTTAGAACGACAAGGTTAGAATGTTTTTGATGAATGACCTTATATTCAGTATGTGTTTGACATGTTCAAACATAACATATTTATTCTTAAAATTAAATAAAACTAACTAAATGTTTCAAAATACTAGACAGGAAACGAGTGATCTAAGCACCAGATAAACTGGAGTGGAAGTTCCCAGACTTAAAGGAAGCCACTTCAGACTTGATGCTGAGTCAGTGTTACAGGAAAAGCACCAGCCTCAAACTAATAACGGGTGTGTTTTCTCTGGCATTTAACGAGTCCCTGCATGTGTGCGAGGAGTGTTTCCGAAATGTACCCACCTGGATAAAGCGCTCGGCTGATCATGCCCGGCAGGATGATGAAAATAAAGGGCAGAAATTTCAGATAAGCCGCCAGGATGGATGCTCCTTTCACATGACTAATGTTCTTAGCAGACAGGGACCTTTGAACAATCACCTATGAGAAAAATGAAAGGATGATCGGGATGACGTCACAAATGAGGCCTAACTAATGGGTTGAAAATCCAAATCGACCTGAACAAAAGTAAAAAGAAAAAAACACAGGAATGCAAATGTTTTCATATGTAAATGTATGATTCAAATCAAGTGTACAATTCTTTCAGTGTATTCCACTTTAATTTTTTAAATTTACATTTCACTGTGGATTCAGTTTAATAACTATGTCTCAACTCTAAATCATATAGTAGTTAACACTAAAACTTTGTCAAATGGTGAAAGTTGCGCGTCCTCAAAACTTGAGTGCTGAACCCAAAAAATAAAAACAATTTTGAGATGTTTTAAGGGTTGCACATCATAACTTTTGTATAAAAAATGTCTTTTTTAATTGATTTTTAGGCTACAACAAAAAGATAAACGCTAACGCGTTTCGGCTTAAAGCCTTCTTCAGAGCGCTTACAGTTCTTTGTTGTGGGCTCTATAAAAGCCAGCCCGAAACACCGAAACGCGTTAGCGTTTATCTTTTTGTTGTAGCCTAAAAATCAATTAAAAAAGACATGTGAGTATCTCTGTCCTGATCATTTTTTATACAAAGTTATGATGTGCAACCCTTAAAACATCTTAACACTAAAACTATTTGAACTTTCCTGAGCCGTTTTGGAATGATCTTGAGCTTTATCAGAACTAGTGTAAGACCAAATGATAACATAAAGAAAGTATTATTGTCTTGTGTTGAAAATGTCTATTGTCTAAAAAAAGAGCATTTTTTAAATAATTTTTGTTGAATCCAAAATGGCATTGAGTATGAAGCCTATTTCGTAGTATCAAAATTGAGTTTTAATTTTTAGTACTGTGACAACACCACCCCAAGTACAGACATTTTACTTTGTGTATGTATAAAATTTTCATTCATTTTTTCCTTAATTTTGTAAAAATAAAATAAAATCTGAAAAGTCTGAAATCAACTTCTGAAACTTTTGAAAATGCAAACGAATAAATACATTTCACTGTACAATGTTCAATATATATTTTTTGATTAAATTTAGGATAACTGTTTAATAGGTAGGAATGTCAAGATTATTTGGTTCATTGACAATCATTAGGTCATAATACAAAAAAAATAAAAAATTAATAATAGAGACCATTTTAGAGGCAAGGTCTAAAATATGTAAAAAGTTACATTTCATAAAACTTCAGTATTGTTAGGTTAAGGTCTCCTGAATAATCCTTAACATTTCATTTTAACAACCATAACATTTCATTTCTTGTTTGTATTTGTGTCCAGTTGTTCGAGTCCTCCAGATCTCCGGGTCGTGCCAAAGTCATCATCGCAAAGCCCGGCAGTTACCATCGTCCGGCCCGAGCAGCGGCGCCTGTGATCGGCGGACACAGATACTGGCACACAGACTTAGCCCAGTCCAACTCTCAGACACGCTCCGGGCGATCACCACGGCGCCACAGCCCCAGCTACAAGAAGGGCCAGCAGTCGTCGGAGCAGCCCCCCACCAACCCCGCAGGACTATTAGGGGTCTCCTTCTCCAAACTCAGCAATTTAAAACACTTAAAGGCACGGGCCGGAACGACACAGAAAAAAGTGCCTCAGATGAACAAGGCAAACAGATGAAATAGTGTAGCTGCTAAAGGATACGTGGAATCGTTTACCAACTAAACTATGGCTCATAATATTCAGGAATGTTTACTTCTGTCAGCATTTGTACATGTAAAATCTCAACTGACAAGAACTGAACAAGTCGATCTTTGGGGGTCGACAGGGGTAAGCAGTTTGCTCTCTAGTGACTGTATGTTATAACACTTGACTGGACTAAACTGTATTTTTTCCTAAATATGTCTTTCCTTTTACGTTATGTGGGTCATGGGTTAATTTATTACTTTGACAATTGGATGTATAATAATATCTGGATGCAGTTCTGCCCCCTCATCCAGTTACAGTTACTGAAGGAGTTTTTCCCATAGACTGCACTGCATCAAGAAAATAATAATGATTTTAGTGTCACACGTTTTGACACTATCAGTAGAAATCTTTCTATCAGTCTATTTTTATCTATTTTTTTTTTCTGGTCACCATCATTGGTTAAAAACTAATCACATGAGAAATAGTTTTCAAATATACATTATCTGGCAATGAGGCCATAACATAATCTATAAATTTGACATCTGCAACCTGAATATGCCACATTTTACAGATCCATGAGTAGGGGCCTTCTTTTCTGTGCAATGCTTTGATTATAAAACAAAATGTATTACACTAAGTTGGCTGTAAATGTTGTTTACTTTCATTTCGCTTCATTTTCATCTCTTTGTAAAAGTTTACCCTGAGTGTTTTCTATGATTTTTATTGAATATGTTTGAACAAAAAAGCAGACCCTCTGTCTGATTACAGTGTTGTATCTCTTTTGGGGTGGTGATAGTGGGTTGTTAAATGTATAATTAATTTGTACAGATGTAGAGAGAAACTGTGTAAAATAAAGTCTGCAAGTACAAAGTGAAGTCAGAAAGTCTCCTCTTCAAGTGTACTTGCAGTTTGTGTACATTGTTTGTGAAGATTGTTTAACCTAAAATGTAAATAAAGAAAACACTTCTTAATTTTGGCTTTTGTTGACTTTGACATTAAAAAGACCTAAACTGCTGTGAGCTGTTTGTTTTATACTTGTTTACTAGAGAAACTAAATGTCTCCTAATAAGACTCCTTAAACAAATTACATTCTAAATTCTGAAATGGAGACAACTTGAGGCAACTTGAGGTGGAACATAATGTGATCTCAGTGGAGAAAGTTTGATTCACTTCAGAACATTATGTGATGTAGTTTTGGCAACAACAACAAAAAACTATGTGTAAGTGATGTCAGAGCCTGGTTAGAAAATATTAACAAATGTATTTTAATGAATTTGTTTATCTAATAGGAAATGATTTAATATACTTAATGGTTTGGATTATGACTTCATAACCTATAGCAAAAGTATCGATATAGCAATAATGGCTGATAATGATTGATATCACAACAAACAAAATATAGTGCAATAACACATTTGCAATGGAAAACATTTCCACTTCGGAAATTCAAAATTGTGGCTTGTAGAAATAATGTTATGGTTGACTTCCTTTCGCCTTCTGGAATTTTGAAGATTCTGATGACATTGCATTTCAAAGGTATTTTTAGTCAATGCATTAGAATTGATCACAAGAATAACCAATGATCAAATAGAATCATTGGTTCTATTTGATTCAGAAGAGTAGAAGAGCTTTCCTATACATAGTTTGTCATTCACTCATTGTGTAAAATGGATTTGTGACGTCGGTCCCATACGTACTTGGTCAGTGCACCAGTACCACGTGGCCAGGATGGTGAGTCCCAGAGTCATCCCGGGCCAGGGCAGATCTCCCGTCACCGCGTCCCTGAAGAGGTGCATGGCGTCTGCGCGGGGCAGGTGGCACGTACTGTTTGGAATAATCTTTCGTGGGATTGCGATGCTGTATGCCTGCGCCAGGTTTCCATAGCCCCCGATTTTATTAAAAGCTGCAGATGATAATAGACTTTTACTGATACATGATTCTGTTACGTGGAGAGAGAAGAAAAGATACGCACCAGTAATAGTCAGAATAATGGCTCCGACGATCATGACGAACGTCTGTAAAGTGTCAGTGTAGATGACAGCAGCAAGGCCACCTGAGAGGAATTGGATAGCTTGTTTTCCACAACTGTCATTTTTTAGATGTTGGGTACAAAATAAACATAAAGCAAAGTTGTATAAATTTGTTGACAGACTGTAGCTGCTCTTTGATGTTTTAGATTGTTTTGAGCTCTTACAGGAGAACATTTCATTTACATTTCTTACCATTGACTCTCTCTAAAATTCAGAATGCTGTGATATCACCTACATAACCTCTACTGAAAAAAAAGACATAATTGACTTTATAGGCAACAAAAGAACTGGCTGCACACCGTCTAATTAAATAATATGAATAAAAATCCCTTGCATGTGATCCTTTGATGTTGCATAACTCTGAATTATGAAGAGGAAAGATCAGTTATCAGGCTTGGAACAGACTATCTGCATGGAAAGTCTCCCTTTCAAAAAACAAAAACAATGTAGGAAACAAGATATCCAGAATGTTTCCTAAGCACATCATCGATTGAGTAACAGCTCACATTGTTGTTTATTACACATTAAGAATGTCTGGCTTAAAAACAGGTACAACTTTAAGCAGTCATGTGGTTTCTTTTAGTAAATCTAGGTGCAAAGTCCATTATCGTGTGCTGTAAAAGCAGTAACCGACCTCTCAGAGACATCCATAACAAACAGTAGTTGTTTGAAATGTGATGGCTTTCTTACATAATTGAATCTAACTGGTGCTATTGCATAATGATGAATCTAAAAATCACATGTCTATTTATAATTGTGCTTTTTCCACCTATTATGAGTTCATTTTACAGTCAGGCTGTGGACAAAATTGGGTTTTGGTAGAGTTATATATATATATATATATATATATATATATATATATATATATATATATATATATATATATATATATATATATATATATATATATATATATATATATATATATATAAATACGTAGAGTAGAAGGTCTAGGGCTGAAATGTGGTTAATCAATTAATCGCAACTAATTGATTATAGAGATAATTGTCAACTAATCAAGTATTCAAATAATAATATACAGACTCCAAACATGCCATGTGCTGAGAGAAGGTTTTATGACTCAGACAAAGCAAGAAGTACTTCAAAAAGAACACAGGATAAAGGATATTTGGTGGCAAATGTCTGCAGAGAAGACTGATTTCGACATGATACTTTTGTTTATGCATGTTTGAAATAAAGATTTTGTCACATAAAGAATTAAACGCACACAATTCTCACAATTAATACATTTTAGTTCTCTTGTGATTATGTTGTGATGATTATTGAGTCAAAAAATAATCTTTACATCCCTATTTAGAATCATTAGTATTATTACTTTTCTTTTACCTGCGATAGTGTAGAGAGCAGTGACCACCAGCATGAGAACAGTGGAGAGATACAGGTTCCAGCCCAAACACACTTGAACAAACAAGGCTCCCGAATAAAGGTCAGTCTACGAAAAAAACATTCATCATCGTGTACCTATTATACATTTAAATAAACTGATGATGTTTTCGTACGGATATTTTGGTGAAGACAGACAACAGCAGTGAGAGAACGGCCAGGTAGGTCCGGATCCTTTCTCCTCCAAACCGACGACCCAAGTACTCCGGCATAGTCACGATCTGGAAGGCAAAATGATGTAAACTAATTCACTATTTTAAGTTTAAAGGGGATATATAATGCAAAATCAACTTTAATGAACGTTTAACCTTGTTTCAACATCCCTGTGATTATTTTTAAAATTAATTCTGACAGATAAACAATGTCACGCAGTCACTTTTCAAAAATAAAAACATGTAAATGACAATCTGCTATCTGAAATGTAACAAGTCGCAGACGCGGCAATTTTGAACAGGAAGTCAATGGACCTGTTTCTATTACTAAGCCGCTTTAGATCTATATTGTGATTTACAATGAACAGAATGTAAAATGATGACCTATTTATGTTATAGTTAAATACTAAGTCTCTGTAAAAAAACACTTGGTGGCCAAATGGATAGGAAGCGTGCACTCCATGTGAGCAAACCGCAAAGTCGTACGTCCAAATCCAGCTCTGACAATTTGCTGCAGTGTACTTCCCTTTATCGTGAGACAGGCCTCTACACTGCCAGTATTTAAAAAACTAGGCTTAAAACTGTTCTTCTGTTTAGCTGTGCATACAATTGAGGGAATTTATCTCCATTTCACTATTTTAAATACATTTTAATGTATTTATTTATGCGCTTGTCCATCTTGTGATTTGTATTGTGATTTCAATGTGTTTTTAAGATTGTAAAGCACTTTGGTTTACCTTTGTATAAATTGTGCTAAACAAATAAATGTTGTTGTTCTTGTTTATCATCTCCATTTCAAATTAGATTCTTTTAAATGCATTTCAAGATTTGTATATTTCACTTCATTATGTAACCTTTTAGTTGACAAATACACTGAAATAAAAGCATGTTTTATGTTTTTATTGCACCTTAATGTGAGCTTACATCTTCACAGACCTGACTTATACCTCCTCCTTGTTTCTATTTAGCTTTAATATTTCACTGTGTGGCATAAACCTTTCAGTCTACAAGGGAAATGTTCAGAGGTTTGGTTTTAACTCTCAATTTCTGATATCATGGAAACGTGCAGGTGACCTTCCAGCTCCATAAAGTTCCATACCGTTGCTTTAATGTTCCCATACTGTAAAAATAAATTACTTGACAAACATTACAATCTGTTGTTCAGCAGAGGAGTGAACGTGACAGTGCGTTTGTAGTGTAACACCTTTGGAGAATTTGGAGAATAAATTAAAGAGAGTGTGTTTTGGCACCTAAAGTACCTGCTGAACCAGCTCTAGTTTGTCATGAGAGTGAGTGATGTGCATGAAGACCAACCCCTGAGGAGATGTAGACCGGAACAAAGACCCAGGCCAGAGCCAGCAGCACATATGTGGCCTGTGAGAGACGAGAAGAAAGACTTGCATGAAGAGAGATAATGCACTTTCATACTTTTGCACAGCTTCTATTTGAGAGAGTAACCCTGTGCTAGTGCCCCCTGCTGGCTTGTGAATGTTACTTCACAATTTAAAATAAACCAACACTTGACAGTTCAGACATGTTTCTTGGTGCATTTGTGTTTTTATTATATGCATCTTTGTCATCATTTTCTGGACTATACAGACTCTAAAACAAATCTGAAAATACATTTTAAATAATAAACACAGTGACATTATTTAAACAAAACATCAAAAAAGAAAACAGTTTCTTCAATAATTCACTTTATTCATAAATATTCTCTACCTACAAGCTTTCAGTCAGCATATTTCAACCTTTATTTGGTTGATCATGTATTTAGAAAGTCTCAATGTACAATAGAAACAATGATTTTACTAGTCAAATAGTAAATAATTGTTGTGACCACTCTAGTTGACATCAGCTGCCTCTCTTCTTTGTCGTAATAGTTAAGTTGAAACTGACAACTTTTCTGGCTTTTTAAATACTGGATAATTTTTTCTGGTTCACATTATTTGCAGTATTGTGGAGTAATGTAGTCAGCACTAGACTATACAAGAGTTAGGATGTTGAACCTTATGTCCAGCAGAGTAGGTTGGTTTTTAGTAGTTTTAGTCCATTACAACATCCTGCCAAAGGGTTGTGAGCTCAGTCTCTTCTGTTGACCTGGGTTGGATCTGGGTTGGTAAAATTAGCACATTTTTTTGTCAAGATGATAAAATTTGGCTCTTTAATAGTTCTCAAAAAACTTTTTAATCAGAGCTGTCACTACTGATTATTTTAGTAGTTGACTGGCCAGTAATTATTTTTTGCATTAATAACTAATATTATTTGTATTTTTATACTGAGACTTTTAAAATTCATTTTTTTAGTAAAGGTTGAAATGTGGTCACTGAGGCCTTCAAGATAGTGAATATTTACCTAAAAAAATCAGAAATTGTGCATTTGTCTTTGACATTTGTATTTTTGTATAACATTTACAGTTATATAATATGACTAAAATTATGTTTTATAGTCACACTAGTCACAATTAGTTGATCAATTGTTCCATCCCACATACGATGTAAAAAAAAATATATATATATATTGCTCCTGTATCTGTCCTTTTAAAAGATGGAGGACTTTTTCCCAACTTGACACCTCACTAAAACATCTAGAATAGATGAAATCTTTCCCTCCATCACACCCTGTGATTATCTCTGATCTTATTACAAATACAGAAGGTCCATACTGCACACAGCTCTGTAGGTGATGGATTAACAGACTGGCTCAGTTTCATTCCATTCAGTTCGGTGACAGAAGAGTTCACGTGAAGTGTGCTGTGAATACTCACGTTCCATTCAAAACCTGCCACTGCGATTCCTCCTGCAGCTCCAGTCCCAGCCAGACCGATGAACAGCCCTGAGCCCTCAGAGCTGGCGAACAGGGACGCTCCGATCTGACAACACACACAGAAAGATTCCTATCAAAAATGTAGGACATGAAATGGTCAATGACAGATTTTCAAAAAATGTAGCAGCAACATTAACACTGTTTTCAATGTTGAGATGTAAGTATGTTTTTGTTGATGTCTAGCTGGATTTAAATAATTGTGTTGTTCAAAAAAACAATATAAAGTTTCAATATTTTAAGAGTAAAAATAAATATTTGTTCCTGTATTTTGAAAATAATTATCAAATCCAGGCTAAAAACAATTCTGTTTAGCTGTGCATATTTTTTATGTGCATTAGATTTTATCTGCACTCTGACCTTTTAAAGTCCATTTTACAATGTTTATTTGTGTTTGTATAAGCGTGTATAGTGATTTCAATGCATCTTTTCTTGTTCTATAAAAGCACTTTCAATTACTTTGTGTATGAACTGTGCCCTACAAATAAACGTGCCTTGCCTTGTCTAAACATTGAATAATGGACCACAATTTTTGACCACAATCGATGCTTGCTCTGCTTACAAAATATTATAGAATAGAATAGAATAGAATAGAATAGAATAGAATAGAATAGAATAGAATAGAATAGAATAGAATAGAATAGAATAGAATAGAAAGTAATCAAATGTTACTGAAAGATTTTTTTTTTTTTTTTTTAACTTTTTAGGACTTAATTTCTTAAAAAAAAAAATAGTTTGGGCAAAATTAGGGTTGCAACTAACAATTATTTTTTTAGTCCACTAGTCAAACGATTATTTTTATTGTACAATGAGACTTTTTAAAAATACATTTTGAACCAAATAAAGCAAATAAAGGTTGAAGTATGGCGACTGAAGGCTTCAAGATAGAGAATAATTATGAATTAAATGTGTTATTGTTGAAAATCCCTATTCTTATGACATTTTGATTTAATATTGCCACTGTCTTTGTAATAAAAAAGTATTTTCATATGTGTTTTTGAGTCTGCAAAGTCCACAATACAATTACAATTGTTATTTATAGTCAACTCGTCCCGATTATTCAATTAATAAACAAAATTATTATGGTTATTAATGGTTATTTAATTTCTTTTTCTTGAGTGTCTTGCTGTCTTTGGAACAAATTAATTTAGAAAAATCAGTGTTTTTGCTTCATTAAAGCTTCATGCCCAGTCCGTGATTGGCTTACATAAGAAAACAGAAAAAACATACAAACACTTCACACACTTACCGGCCACCACGCCATGTCCCGTCCGGCCAGGAAATAGCCACTCAGGGTGTTTCTGCTTACCCTGCATGAAGACTGCCAGGGGACAATCATTAGACACAAACACAATCCAAACAGGACAAGATAAAAACCCCAAATGGGTCAATCACGGTGGGACAAATGGGAGAAGTATTTAGTTCAAGGTAAAATATAATGTGATTGGATTTTTTATTCATTTATTACTTTTTATCCACATCTGATAAAAGGAAACTATCAAGCTGCTGGACATGTTAAGCATGAAAAGAACACTTTAACCCACTTATTTACAGTCAAACGAACATTCTGGGATGAATTAGAGTCAGTTTTACTCCAAAAGCACACAAAATTACACTAAAACTTAAAAAAAAAAGTAACAGGACTTTAATCTGTATTCCGCATTCCGCAAGTCCCTAAACGTTTCAGTTAAATTAGCTTCAGCTTTGAAAGAGGGCAAAAGCCAAAACTAGTGTCAGTCAGGCAAAATCTAAAGACACCAGCTTCACTTCTTCATATATTTAACAAAGAAAATTTAGGCAGACTTTAAATTTTGGTTTTCCTCTGCAGAACTTGTAATCAGAGTAAAACAGTCACCAGAGTCCCAAACTACAGTGTCTCAGCTTCACAAAGAGTCCAGACAATAGTTTGAGGGTTCAAGAGCAGCTTCAGTTTGAAATGAGGCTGATTTTAGTCAGACGTTTTAGGAAAAACAGGTCTGATCTGTAAGTACTTTTTTAATGCCTCAAAACTACTATTAGCTTTGATACAAAAAGGGGAGCACTCAGTAATTAAATTCTTATTAACTTTTCTCTTTAATTTTCTGTAACATCTGTCTCTCTCTACTTTCTCTTTATCTCTTCCTCTCATTTTGATGGTTTATTTTGATTTATTTAATTATTATCGGGGTAAGGTTTGGATCATGTACATATTATTATGTTGTATACATGTTAGGATACAATAGGAACCCAATTGCTGCTTGCTGTTTCAAGAAATGTAATGTACCTTTATGCTCTGAATAAGCCATTAAAAGTTTGCAATATAATATGTAGTAAAATTTATAGGAAAATGAATGAATATATTGTTAACTAAAAGAGTAAAACAGATTAAGTAGAAAATATGAATACTGATTTGTGGCTTTTATGTTTATTGACGCATTCTACTCTGGGCACATTAAGAAACTGAAGATAAAATAGAATTAATAAGAACACTTACCCAGATGCCCACAGCCAAATTCAACAGAAAGTATATAGCAATGACGATGATGTCCGAGAAGCTGAAGGACTGGGGCGAAGCGTAGAAGTTGATGGTAAAATTTGACATTTTTTTGGATAATCCAAGGAACTAATTGACTAATCTACAACTAGATTAACGAGCACATTCACCATACCTATTTGAAACTAGACAAAGGTGCCATTTTTGTTGCAAGAAATTATAAAAGATAGTAAAGCGCCGAACATCCAGGCAGTGTATCGTCGAAAACAGGCAGGGCGCGAGTGCGTGGTGCAGGCGTGAAGCAGGCGGACAGTGCTTTGGCTGAACTGATGATTAAACGCCTTAATGTAAATGCACTGGTTTAGGGGTTTGCTGGGGGCTAATGGAGTGTGACACGGGCTGATGTTCAGGTGGAGCAGAGTCCGCACACACAGGCTCCCGGCGGTCAATCATTGGCTCCGTCAAACTTCACAATCATTAGGGACTGAGCACACAAACAGGCGGCTGCTAAGTGTGCTGTTAGTCCAGGTTTAACAGGTGCACACATGCTGGGACTTCCTAAGGGTCAGGACTTGGAATATCAAGATTTTGAGGAAAAGACAGAATATCATAAAATGTTAAAAAAGAAGATGGTTTTGGCGAATAAAAAACGAACCAGAGCATCATTAGAAACCATTTGCTGTTGTATGTATTTCTTTATTTAATAGGCAGTAATAGTAATATACATTTTTTTTTGATGAAGGCAAAATCTTTTTTTTTTTTTTATTAAAATTTATTAAAATTCCATTTAGTTCCATCCCAAATGTTTAGTTCACTTCATTTTAAGAGAGAAGCAAGCTAATTGTAAATTTAAAATTGTAGCTGGATTTGTATTAAAAATACAGAACAGCATTGGCAGGGGCCGGTCCGTGGCATAATCCCTTGTGCTCTCTTCATTTGAGCTATGCACATTTGGTCAAAGAGCAATAAATACTTTTTCAAATCAGGGAAAAAAAACGTATATTCACATTTTGCATAAATTGTATGTTTGGGACAACCAATGAAAGTGATGAAATAAAAAATAAAATATGTGGGCATGTGTGTGAATGTTTTTTAATGCACTGTGAAGCCCTTTGTGTTACATTCAATGTATGAAAAGTGTCTCCAGGACTCTGGGACGAGCAGGGCGGATCACAGCTGACCCTTCTCATCCTGGACATGGACTATTTGAGCCACTCCCCTCGGGCAGGAGGCTACAGTCCATCCGGACCAGAACCTCCCGACACAAGAACAGTTTCTTTCCCTCTGCTGTTGGACTCCTATAACACCAGCTACTTTAACAATATAATAAAAGCAGCTATCTAGTTGCACTGCTACATTTGCACTACTGGCTATCTAACCTGTACATTTCTGTATATAATCTATTTTATGTTATTCTTGATTTTATGCATGCCTTCTTTTATATATTTGCAACTATTTTAGTCATAATTGTATGTTGCACCTTACGCCAAAGCAAGTTCCTATGTTGGTGAATTTTGTTAACTGACAATGGCAATAAACCTTTTCTGATTCTCATTTATAAATAAAGTTTGATTTGAGTTGATAACCAGAAACTAGAGAGTAGTCATTATAAGAACACCAGGAAACATGGCTTCAGACATCCTGATGTAAGAAATTGCAGTTCTCTGCCGCAAAGGAGGACCCCAAACCCCTTTTACATACTGTATAACAATTAAAAAACAAACATCTAAATGTTGATGAAAAGCGACCTGCATCTCTTGACTCACTTTTCTCCCCGGGTTACCTCTGATTTTTAAATTGTATATGTCAAATGATGGGCCAAATCTTCCATCAAATAGAGGCCCCCCTGCATTTTGATATACTATTTCGCATTTACCTCTAGTCGCCTCCATTCTGAATTTGAACATTCTTATGACATTATGCATTTAAAAGGTCTATATATATACTATTTTAAACTATATGTTTGCCATGCCCAAATTGTATGTAATAATATAAGACTTATAGATTTAAAGTGCTAAAGATGTGAAGTTCCACTATATAGCATTTATTCAAATACAAGTGCTTTTATTGCTAAAGAGATCGTTGCATAATATGGTCGAGACATCTGCCTGTCTTCTAGATCATTCTAAACCTGGGGGTCAGGACTCAAGAGACCCCAGAGTTCTTTGAAAAGAGTGATTGATAAAGAGTTCTTTATCAATCACAAAATAAATATATTCTCCTTTAAAAGACAGTCGTTTCTCAGGCAGGATAAGGATGTTTAGGTCGCCAAACTATCCTCAGGTCGTTAGAGGAAAAAGGTTGTGAACCACAGTTCTAGGAGATAGAAAAGTTTAATGCCATATTGTGGAACACTCCAGGCAATGCAATAACATTTCCCTCCAGAAAAGTTACAGAAATGTGCACCTTTTAAAAAGCTATCCTGGGCAGAACACTCACCTTTATTATTCACTGCAGTACAATGTGGCTGGTTGTAGCAGGAAGGGCACCAGGCGTAACAATCTGCCCAATTTGCAAAAAGAAAAGGGAGCAGTGAGAGATACTTGCACAAAATCAAGTCTAAAACTGACACAAAACTACAGTGGTTTCAACACAACAAGACAGATTACAAAAGACAACATTAAAAGTTGAGTTTAGAATTGAACCGTTTGCTTACATTGTCATTATTGCAGCTTATGTGCTTTCAACACAAAAGCTAAACTCATCTCGGACCCTTGTGGACATGACGCACTTGGGCATGAAGTGAAGTCAAATAAAAGCCCCCCGTGGCCACGACAGGAGCTTTCACGCAGGCTGGTGTGAGCACACATCCACGAGTGTGAACGGCTCGTGTTTACGGTGAAGAGCAGATGGCGCCAAAGCACCGCTGACGTCATCATCATTAATCACCAATATTAATTATAAAAAAAAAACAATACCAATACAACAACAATACTAATACTAATAATAATAATACAACGCACTATTATTATTATTATTCGCCTGAAACTAATCATTCGTTATCCTGTTAGCCCCGTGAACAGTCCATGGATGTATTAAATGAACTGGATAAGGTACGCCCCCTCTGTCTGTGGTCCCAGATTGATTTGTGGCCGTGCGAGGTACTGCAGCCTCTTGGAACCAGCCTTTTTCTAAAATTGCTCATTATAATTGCAGACAGTACTGAATTATTATCGGTATTTAAATAAAATAGAAGGAAATGTTCTTTTCTACCGTTTCTAAAATCACCGAAATTACCGTTTTTATATGAAGTGGGGGATTGTCGTCACGTGGCGCCCTAAAACAAAGATGGCAGCCTCCGTTTCAGGAAGTAAAACAAAGATGGCAGCCATCGTTTCAGGAAGTAAAACAAAGATGTCAGCCGCCGTATCAGGAAGTAAATGCGGAAGTAAGAAACTTTTTTGGGGTCATGCGCCAATGAGCACTCTCCATAGGGATAAACAGGACGGCCATCTTGGATTCATCTTCCAGGTTTTATTATAATTCTATGGAACAGTCCTATTGTTAGCTGGCACCTGATTAGCAAATGACTGGCCTATTGTTTTTACATGACGTTCACTGTTGTACACAACTGGTAAATTGAATCTTAAACTATTCTTTCTGTTTATTTTTCTCCCTGCCAATATTCATTTGAAGACAGTGAGGTGAAGATTATAATCATATGCCTGACAAATGTCAAACTCAATGCCACACTGGAGACACTGGTGCAGTTGTTTGTGGTGCATGGTGTGGGGTGGATTTTCTTATGGTGGTATGTTTTAAGCTGGTTGATGATATTTTTAAACTATTCATTTGCATTTTCACACAGATATGGAGTAGTAATGCTGACCTCTTCATTTAGGTCATTAGAAACTTTTAAACTTGTGTTTGTTTTCAGGAGTGAAAATCCTTGTTCCCCAGACTATGTCCCATCTGTCCTCAAGAACGTCTCAAAACAACTGAAGACTTAAAGAGGAGATCTGCTGCTAAAAAAAACCTCCAGCATAACAAATTCCACAGTTCGTGTCCACTGTGAACATAACAGAATCCACATAAAACGTGAACAGGACTACTCCCAGCCATCAGAGGATGTCGACAATAGACCTGCCTGTAAGAATGAAGGCTGTCAAAAACACATCCATTCTCTGGAGCGGGAGGTAAATATTTTAAGTGTCAAAAATATATTGCTTCAAGAGAAACTGTCAGACACTGAACTGAATTAATTAACTCTACAAAACAATGATTAAAAAGTATGCTGACTGGACTGTCAACATTTTCCATTATTTCCATTTTCCACACTTTTTCATTTTCTTTCCCCTTATCTTCAATCAAACCCAAGTCTTACATTATTTCAACAATTCATGTTAACATTAATGAAGCTAAGAAGTCATTTTTGCTTTGATTTTTTGGGGTTTTTATTTTGATTGATTCGACCACTGTCTCCCCTTTTCAAAAACTGTATTAGTGTCATGTATTGCACATTGGTTCCAAGCCTATTCATTTGGCCAGAGAGAAATTGTGAGAGAAAAAACCCTCCCAAAAGCTTTTCACAACAAAGCTTTTCAAAACACAGCTTGCATAATTGAGTGCATTGAAATATTTATTGAAAAACTGTGTCATCATTCAGCCAGTGCAAAGTGTGACTCCACTTGCAAATGGTATCACAGCATGAAATATTTAATTGCTGTTAGTCCACAAGGCTCTGTTAGTTTTGCTTCTAAAGGGTGGGGAGGCTGCACAAGTGACAAGTTTATCACTGAAAATTGTACTTTTTTGTCACACTTGCTCTGATATTAGCAGATCAAGGCATCCAGGAATCAACATTTTCAACCTGATTTAAAGGTCCCAGCATTGATTCGCGGAAAGAAACATTTACATCCTGTTGACCTTGAGATTGAGAACACTGGAACCTTGACATCCCTGCTAAACATGACTACACACAGCAAAACAATAATTGTTCATCAGAAATACACTTTATTACAAAGCACCTTGCCCAAAATGGTTACCGATGTTGAATCTGAAAACGACGAGTTGTTCCTTGATAAAATTGTGAAAACATGCTGTGCTCTGACTAATGTATGTCAATCTGTTGTGCCAACTCAATAATGAATCTGTACCTGATTGCTTTTTTTGTTTTTTTATTGTCTTACAGTGCTTAAGAAGGAACTTAATTTCTGTAACTCCTGAATCACAACAGCTACATGAGACAGCCATCCGGTTAGAATTGAGGAAATCATGTGTCTTCAATAAATTGAATGTAAGAGTTGGTTTTCATACATTCTTGTCTCATTTTCATGCTTATAGTCCCATGTGCAAATGAGAAAAAACGTTTAATATCAGGGAAACTAATGGGCTATAATCATTGTTCGGAATACTAATTATGAGTAACTGTATGGTACAGTAGTCTTTCATTTGGTGGTGTTCAGTTACTCTCCGAAAATCTGAGGGATACAAGCTGCACAGTATTAGTAAGAAAGATTGCAAACACTGCTCTTTTGATTGTGTGATTTTTCCCTATACAATTAGTGATAAAGAAATGTATAACAAACATTTTACTCCTTTGTCTGTGCTTTCTACACTACAATATGACAAAACTCAAGGTGAAAGTATTTTATGTATTCAGAATTCAGATTTTTTTCTTCTTTTTTATGTGATCGCTCTCTCGTCTTCATTATGCCACCAAAAATACAGTGCATACGCGGAAGCAACACTCCACTTGCAATAAGCACCTCACAAAAAAATTCTCATGATGGATTGATTGTTTTAGTCCACAAAACTAAATGTATAGCAGTGTGAATTGAGTTTGCTAACTAAACTAGTTTGCAATAAATGGCAATGGCATAAATAAATGGCAAAACAAAAACAACAACAACAAAAGTCAAGAAACTTTAAAATAGGCCTGCTTCCTATTCTATTTTGTGTGTAGGGCTCATTGGGCAGGATAGGTACATACATACATTCTTTTTTACAGTCTATAGTACATACAACTAAAATATAAATAGTTGTTGATTAAACATTTGGCGCCTACCACTGGTGACATGTCTTCATTGCATAACCATTTTAGACGTATTACATTGTAAATTATAATAATTAATTACTTTTAAATTATATGTTAGAATTCCACTTTTGGTCAAATTTTATATATTTTTCTGGATAATAAATGCAATAACAAGTGAATTCTAACGACAATAATTAAGAAAGTCTCGCGCACCACGGCAAAACGACTGAAGTTTTAAACAACCAATCACAGAGGCTACACGCGCGTTACCCGGAAGTAGTAGTTTCACAACAAAAAATTACCGGGAAAGCTCCGCACTGAGGGAAGGTGTTGTGGCCAGGGCTCAAAAACAGTACATTTAGGGAGATTTTGCTTTGTTTTTTCCTCGGTTGGTCGTGTAATTTACGTGTTTAAGACATAATGGATGAATACGACGAGATGTTCGGAATTGAAGATGATTTTGAGGCGCAGTTTGCGGATGAGTTGGAAGTCATGGCGGAGATGGATGAGGGTGAGTACTTTAAACAAACTCGTGTGTTAACTAAAGGAGTGACAATTGCACGTGTAAAAATGTAGAAACATTTTATTCACCTGATGAGTAGACTGATAAATACATTGTTTCCTTTTTGTCTCTACATTGGACAAATCAGAGGAGCCTTCAATCCAGTGTAAACAAAAGTCAAAGCAAGTGTGTGGAAGTGACATAAAAGATATTGCTCACCTGCTTGATGAAGAGTCAACCAGTAAGTATCACCAATCTAGCTGTTTTTTTTCTTCTTTTCTTTTCTTTTTTCTTTCCTTTTTTTTATTTTTTTACCCCGTTGTAATTGTTAATGTATCTACTGTGTGTGGTATGTTGGTGAAGCGATGCAGGGTTATCATTCCTATTAAAAAGCTATTTTGTATTTCTTTTAAGCTCCAAAAGCAAAGCGCCAAAAGCAGGACACAGTGGTCAAGAAACTGTTTGAAACAACGCAAACTGATGGTATCACGCCTCCATCATCTCCAGAACAGTACACCACCTCCAGCTCCTCCAGGTCCAGGTACTGGTAGTGAAGTTGATGTATACATTATTTCTTGTAATTTGTAATGATTTATTAACATAAGTAGAATCTAATTTTACATTTGTAAATTGTAAAACACAATGTTTATCTAAAACAACTTAGTAATAGAAGCACTATTTCACTTGAAATACTGCACTGATAAGTGGCATTTCACTGTAACAAACCACAAACAAGTATTTTTTTTTTGTCATTTACATTTTTATGTATCATTATTATTATTACTATTATTGAAAAGTGGCTAGGTGACATTTTAGAACCCTACACTGATCACTTGGAGTCTTAAGTTAAATAATACTTAGTTACAGTTATAATAATCAAGAAATAATCACATCATATGTACAGGGATGTGGGCAAGGATAGGGGGTAGGTGAAAACAGGATTTTCGGAGCACCCATTTGAGTTGCAGGACAATACAGGAGTAACTCAAACATGCAAGAATCAATAAAAAAATAGTAATGATGAGGAAACACTTTTCTAACAAGGTTAAAAGTTCATTCAAGTTTTGCATAATATGTTTCCTTTTAAAGAATGTTCTCTGTTGCATTTTAGACCAATAGCTTCTTCGATTCATCAAATTTCATTGGACATCAGTGGATTTGAACATATCCCAGAGACTCCCATCCGTTCTGCTGTAGTTCTGACACAAGCTTCGTCCAATGTCCTGAAGAGGCCGCCTTTAGAAGGGGAATACATCACTGTCACAGACACTGTAGGCACTAGAGTCTACCTCCGGCAAAAAGAGGGGGCAGAGGAAAAAGTGAGTGAAAGAATATTAATATGATGCGTCCTAAAACAGACATTACTTAAACATGTTTTTGTATCTTGCAGGTAGAAGAGTCCAAAATGACGCCTGATGTCTTTGGTGCTCTGGGGCTGCTGGCAGTGCCCATCCGTGAGCTCAGGGAACAGGAAGCAGAGAAGGTACAAACTACAAAAAAAATAAAAATAAATAAATATATATATATATGTGTGTGAAACTATATTTTGCACCACTAAAAGTATTTTTCTCTTTTGAAATGTGCAGCGTCATCAGCAAATAGTAGAGGAATCCCAACGTCTCACAGAACTGCTGGTCAGGTAAGTGATCTTACAGTTTTAATACTGAAGCAATATTAATCCTGTATCAATAATTGTAAAATAATCAATTAATTAATAACCCGATCATTTCCAGTCAAAGCAATCATTCTGGAACAAATCGGCATTAATTTTATCATCCAAACCCACAAATAAACAGAAGAACACAACTTTAATAGACTTTCTATAAGAATACTTCCTGAACTTTTTAAACTTATTTACAAGTCTCTAAGCTTTGAAATGGGAGTTGTGAAGATGCAACAAATGCTCAGCCCATTCTGCCTGACGTATGATATACTCCTTATATTTGTTCCCAAAAAATCTAGGCGGGATTTGATATCTGATATTCTGAGCTTTTCCCCCACTTATAATTAAATCAGTAAATCAGACAGTAGAGGCCAAACCTAAAGAGTGTCCGCCTTATAAAGAGTCCAGGCAATTTAAGTTTTTTTTTTTGCGTGTGTCTGGTGTATTAGGGAAATATAGCCCTTAAATACCTTAAATAAACTTCTAGCAGTCTTTTATACTAATGTGTGCTTGGACAAGACACCTCCTACCCACATTGTCTTTGACTGGGTTATGTGAGAGGGGAAGTGATGGTGGTTCACGATGCTATCTGTGGTAAATGGCACATCTATCTGCTTGCCCCAGGGCACCTGTTGCCACCAAATGTGAACAGTGAATGAACTATGTAATGTAAAACAACTTGAGTGTCCAAAAGCATCATTAATAGTAAATCGGATTGTTCTGATGATCAAACGCAGCAATGTGAATGACGTGAATGACATGTTCCTGGAGGAAGAGGACAAAGAAAATCAGGAAAATCTGAATTCTGAAGAGGCGTGTTCTCGACTCTGGGTGGACAGATTCTCTCCACGACACTACACTGAACTCCTCAGTGACGATGTAAGACAACAAACAGACTCTATGCATAATCCTCCTGTAAACGCGCTAGTCTGTAACATCCTGCTAACATTGGTCCTGTGGCTTTGTTGCAGTTTACGAACCGCTGCCTGCTCAAATGGCTCAAATCGTGGGACACTGTCGTATTTGGAAGAGAGAGAAAAGCTCGTCCAGTTCGCTCCCAACAGACTTCCAACCAGATCTCGTTTAAACCCAATCAAGCCAACCAGAACGCAAACAGATTCAAATCCAAAGTGGAAATGACCGAGGAGCTGCTGGAGGCCGAGCTGGACCAGTATAAACGCCCAAAATTTAAGGTAGAGTAGATGAAACTTAATGATGGTTAAAAAAACATGTTACATTTTCTTGTGTTTGACATGTGGTTGCTTGTTGTTCCAGGTGGCGTTATTATCGGGTCCTCCAGGTTTAGGCAAAACAACTCTAGCACATGTTATTGCAAAGCATGCTGGGTATAATGTGGTCGAAATCAATGCCAGGTAATTTAAATAGCATTTAAAATAGGTCTAGCCATGTCTTCTTTTGCTGTATAAAGTTGAGCTTTTAAAATGTTATTTTGAGATAAATATTGAGAGTTGTAAATTGCACAGCACAACAACACTGTAAAAATGCACAAAAATAAAAATGAATAAATAAAAACATTGTTATAAAATGATGCAAACTATAAGGCAATTCATTCAAAAAACCCTGACGTACTCAAATCTTGAACTACAGAATGTACCTCTGTATGTACTCAATATAAGTCAATATAGTAATTCTTGCAACAGGCTTTAGTACCTCTTATGTTTTCATTATTGTATTTAGTTCCTGCAAAAACTTTCTCACCAAAATGTTATTTTTTTCGGTTTTTCAGTGATGACCGCAGTGCAGAGGTCTTCCAGAAGCGTATAGACACCGCCACTCAAATGAAGTCTGTGTTGGGAGCCAACGAGAGGCCAAACTGTCTCATTATTGATGAGATTGACGGGGCGCCAGCTGTAAGTTCACTCAAAACCATTAAGACATTGTAAAGAAAACGTTCTCTGTGTAAATAGTTAATAATATGTGTGTGGTTACACACAGGCTGCCATCAACATTCTGTTAGCCACCATAAACCGGAAAGATGCACCCGGCGGGGAAGGAGAGACTGCAAAGAAGAAGAAAAAGAAAGAGCCCATTCTGCTGAGGCCCATCATCTGCATCTGTAACGACCTGTAAGAATACACAATATTTATAAAAGTGGTTCCTTCTAAAATTTGGGGGATTCATATTCATATTCTTGCAATATGGAGAGTGAAAAAAAAGTTTTTTTTTTTGTTTTTTTTAGGTATACTCCAGCTCTCCGACCTCTCAGGCAGCAGGCCTTCCTCCTGACTTTCCCTCAGACACAGCCCTCGCGACTGGCTCAAAGACTAGCAGAGGTATGTGAAGGACCCATACATGCTTATACTGTGGCCACATTGATTGACGTAGTTTCAGGCGGGAGAAAATGTAAGTTGTTATGTTGATTAACTGAATTGTATGCATAGTGTGGCAAAATACTGTAAATCTGTTTATGGTAACTAAGGGTGTGCAATATTGACCAAAATATATATACATTTATTTTTGACAACATTTTCCACAATTCAACAGAAATGTGCTCTGTCCTTGTAATGTCTTGACTTGATATTCTCATTCTGCTTACCTCCAAGATAATAATGGTGATATATCCATTTATTTGGATATATCTCCAACTGCTAATGGAACATGGACTTTTATAATATTTTGAGGGGAGAAAATAAATCTGTAACATATGTAGATCGTTTGTCATGTAATGCTTTGAAATGTGACAACGATGAAAGCTCAAAAGCCTTTTCAAGATTGTATACACTTAATAGGAATTGCCAACTTTTTTTTTTTTTTTTCAGAGCCATAGTCTTCCTTTCACCTGTTTTCCAGACTCACATTGACTTTTTGATTCACAGATTGCGGTCCGTCAGGGCATGAAGGCAGACACTGGTACTCTGATGTCTCTGTGTGAGAAGACAGACAATGACATAAGGTCATGTATAAATACTCTTCAGGTGTGTTATTGCTGTGTAAAATGCACCCACTCATTGTTCTCCATTGTAATGATTATTGTGTATCCCTCTAGTTTCTCTTTGGTCGTGGTCACAAACAGCTGGATTCCAGAACCATCCAGAGTGTTTCAGTGGGACAGAAGGATCAAAACAAGGGCTTATTTCACCTGTGGCAGGAAACTTTTCAGCTTCCACGAGTAAAACGGTATTGTCTGCTCGGAATCAACATGAGTTGGTTAAACATCACTGCTTTTAGTCAGATACCGCAAATGCATCAGTACCTTTTTAGTAAATACACATTCAAGAGCTTCGAGACAAACATACTAGTAACAGTACTCGAGTTGTCACAATACTAAAATTTCTAATTCAATTTTGATGCTTAAGAATTTTCCTCCAAAATGATATTAAAAAACTATATACAATGGAAGTAATTTCTACAAAATCTTGTGATGTGACCATGATGTGATGTTACATTTGTCTATTTTATGTAATTTCTTTCAGTATCAATGCTTGCTCAAAGGAGTTGGCTGTTTTAATATGGATTAGTATCTGGGTATTGTTTTCCTTTGCCCCTGAGCTGTACTGTCTAATACATCCATTTTCGTACAGTTAAACAACCTACTTAAAGCCAAATAAACATAAAATCAAGAAATTGTTTCTTTCAATGTGCAATGTACATTTAATCTATGTCTTAAAAAAATATTTTGTTTTTCTGATGACTGTTGAAAATAATTAAAAAAAAACTGCTTGTTTGTATGACATTTAGGGACATTAAAAATAGTGAATTATTGTTTGTTAAGGCTACCAATTAATAAATTCAAGAAATTGTACAGAATGTTTCCCTTGAAACAGTGTAGGAAACAGTGTAAAACAGTTTGTCTGTTTCCTAACTTAAAATTGTGTATTACAGTTTGTTGTTTTAAAGATGTAATGTGTATTGTGTGCAGAAAACGCATTGGGGAGGGCTTTGAGGAGACTCCAGGATCAGGAGGAGGAGCTCAGAGGTTCCAGCACATTCTGCATCTGGCCTCTTCCAGTGGAGAGTATGACAAAGCTGCACAAGTAAGCAAGTACTTCTTTCTACCACCTGCACGAGCTAAATTGTCTTAGCAGCAAAGCCTCTTTTGTTTATGGCATAACCGTGCTGCTAATTTGTTATCTAAATTCTTTGTTGTCTGCTGTTCCCAGTTGAGGGCGACACGTTCTGTATCAAAGAGTTAAAGAGAAAGTGAGAATAGACACGTTTCCACTGGTTTACTTTGGAGCAGTACGATAGAGTCTGAAAGAGTCAGTTGTAAGTGAACTGTACCGACCGAAGTAAAGAGTCCATAGTGGGCCCTGAGTGGTACTAGCTTCCAAAGCGGTCTGGCTCACTTCTCGTTTAGTGCGAGATGATTGGACAAGAGAGAACAGACTCAGGTTAAAACAAAATGGGGCCAAAAGCGAATTTTTTTTTTTGACAATCTAATTTTTTTTTATCTGATGGCAAACCGCCGTATTTCCATTGATGATGATTATATATGTCACATGCTTAGCATACCAAAGCTAGCACAAGTCAGTATCCTCTCCTGCTTATTGATGCACAGCACTTACATCAAGACCAAAAAATAATAATTTGAGTGCATGATGCATCTAACATTATCCAAACCAAATGTGTTACATAAAGACATGTCAAAACACTGCGTAGAAGCTCAGAGAAGAGAAATAAACACTGAAAAAGCTGAGGATACACTGGAAGTTGTTTTTTGTTTTCTCGATCTTTAGCGAGGTCTCACAGCGACACAAACTTGGATTTTCTAAACATTTTTCTGTAAATTGCTGAGATCAGTCTTCTGATTTAAAACATGTAACTCAGGTATGATTTTGGGCATGGAGACTCATTCCACCATTCACAGACAACTTCCAGTGAGCTAGTTTGGGGAGTCAGGGCCAGTTGAAATGTCTTGATTATATCCTAAACAAATCCCCTGTTTGTCCTCCAGGGGCTGTATGATAACTACCTGTCGATGCGAGTGCGAGACCCAAACCTCCACAGTGTGTGTGAGGCTCTGGAGTGGCTGTCCTTCTCCGACAGGCTGAACCAGGTCATACTGCACGGACAGAACTTCTCCCTCATGAGATACCTCCCCTTCCTGTCCGTCACCTTCCACTTCCTATTCGCTCACAGCCACGTGCCGCGCCTCAGCTACCCGCACAGCCAGCACGAGGTACCAGCGAGTTTCAAATGATATCCACAGTAGCCATAGGATCTTCACAGCATTAAAAAATTATTACTTTTGTCAAATTCATGGCTATTTCATTATCAGAATGTTTTCATTTTGTTTTATGATTAAATGTAAGTATAAGTTAGATGTCTGTCTTAGATTTTCAATTATAACATATTAAAGACTTATAATATTGCATTAAAATATTGTAAGGTTCACGTAAAACACACAGACACATGTGTCTTACTTTTCAATAGCAAAAAATAAAAAAACAAAGACTATCAAGTTTGTTTGACCTAAACAGCATTTAAAATGACTTTAAAACATCTTAAATTTCCCTTGATCAAACCTGGAACTACCCTGATATCATATAATCCTATTTATGTTTTGTCCTAGGCATTGTCCCGTCTCCTCGGCAGTAAAAATGCTTTGTCTACGATGCTCTCCGATATCCCAGCATGCATCAGGACGAGGATCAGCCAGCTCAACCTCACACTGGACATCCTCTCCCTGCTGCTGGACATCATCTGCCCCAAACTACGGCCCGTATGGAAATAATTGGACCGAATCATCTTGTGAAATAATAAAGACATTTCATTTGTCTGATTTGTCTTTTCGTGGTGTGTTTTTTTGAATCCAGGTGAACCCACAGTTGTTCAGCAGCAGAGAGAAGGAGCAGCTGAAGGAGCTAATCGACACCATGCTGGCCTACAACCTCTCGTACAGACAGGACAGAACGCCGGAGGGACAGTACACATACGTTCTGGAGCCGTGAGTATTTGTTTCTTTCTATTGTGTTTTTTTTTTATACGTGTTTGTTTTCCCTCATACACAATGTCCAATCCTTTTAAAGCCATTTCTAATTAATAAATCAACATAATGTATATATGGGGAAAAGAATAAACATAACATATAAACAGGCCTAGAGGTGTAAGCAGAATTTTAGATAATATTGTGAATGATGCTTCGAAGATATGCGAAGTTTTAATATCGAGTATGACTTTTATAGTAAAAAAAATTGCTACAAAAATAACAGATTAAAAATTTACATAAAACAAATGTGGTAAACTTTCAAATAAGAGTATATAGAGATATTTTTGCACTTTTGTGATTAATTTTACAGACATTTCCCCTTTTTTCTCATAATTAAACCTCAACTAAGATATTTTAAGACATTTCTGGATTGACATTGACATCGTCTGACTATTACTATCGGGTTACTCCAAAAATATACTCTATCCTCTCCATCCCGAAAGAAAAGAGTCTGAGTCTTTAATAAAACTAAAACCAAAAACCAAACAAGTATCAGAGAGTGAGAAGACAAAGGCATATGTCCCCCTATTTATTGGTCTCATCTGTCCCAATGTCTGTTAAATTTGTCCATTTTCAAATGCGCACTAAAAGTCATGTTATATTTCAGATCAACACTGAGTGCTTACCAAGTATCATCAGATCTAGACCCAGACTCAATCTGAACTCAAACAGGGCTAAAATCAAGTTTAAAAGTCCCATCTTAATCTACAAAATTTTAAGGGTACTGTGCCTGATTAAAAAATAAAAACAGAAGTACTTTAAAACTCTTTACAGCGGCCCACATGTATTGCTCAGTTAACCTACAGCTTTTCTAATTGTTCACCGCAGTAACTTTTTCACCTCCAAGGACCACGCCACAACAATGACGATGAGGTTAATAGCGATGATAGGCTAGACAGATAAGCCTTGGCTGGATGGAGACTCGGGATGGGGGCTCCGTCTCAGGTGATCAGCCCAGCCAATTCAGGACCCCCCCCCCCCCTCTGCTGTAGATGGTAATGTCTTAAGCTGAAAGACAAAACAAGAGACATGGGGTGAAAAAGCAGAGACAACCAAAGATGCTGGGATAGGCCTGTATAAATAGGGCTTCTGGGTAATTAGAAGTGTGGTTGAGGAGTGGAGGAGGTTTAGGAGGTTGAGGCGTGGTCCTGCTCCTGAACCTCAGTCAATCATTAACAATCAATAACTCCGTATAAGCCTGTTTCACAACTTGCAGAGGGCCAAAGCGTGTTTCGCTGTCACGAAAAAACTATCAACAACCTAGCATGCTAACAGTGCACTTCCTACTTTGGCTGTAACTGCTTTTACAATATATTTGTACTGGCCCATGAAAAAACAGCATAGCATTCCCTAAAATCTTTGAATATCATTTTTATTGTCTGTGAGATCATCTTACCTTATTGTTCCCTGGCCCAGGGCTGTTTTGAAGGTCATTGCTGTGGTTGATGTAGTGGTTCTGTACATGTAGAGCTTAGAGCGTAATCCCCTTAACACCTGGTTTGTGACGGAACAGAGGAAATAAGCCAGACAGTGGGGTACAGGTAACTCTACTGAAGATGCACCACTGAATCAAGAAAACAGCTCCGTCCAGAAGATCTGAGGTACCTTTCAACCCAAAGTGGATTTATTTTTTTAGTAGTTTGGAGCATCGTTTTAACCAGCAGCATGCTCTCCATGCGTGCACGGGCTGAGGACGAGGAGCCCCTGACCCCAAACGAAGGCTCTTTCCTGCAGGCTCGCTGTGATGAGGTCCTGTTCACCACCGACTGGTGCCTGCCCCTGGTCATAGCTCTGGTGCTGCTCGCTCTGGTCTACACCTTTCTGTACCTGCCATCACGAGCTCATCTCAACACCACTGACTAAAGACACCACACAGGACCTTCTCCAGAACAGACACTTTGGATTTATTATAGCGAAGTACTTTCAAATCTATCTGCTGGTGTTCTTACGAGAGCTTTTGTTGTGATGTAAGTGAAAAGTGTGCATAGATGTGGTTTATGCCTCTATCAAGAAGCATATTGTTATTTATTATTGACTTTCATTTAACCAGGATAGAGAGGTTTTTGCTGATATATATATATATATATATATATATATATATATATATATATATATATATATATATATATATATATATATATATATATAAATAAGCATATTGCTTATTTTGTTGTAGGGGCTTAATGATTTTAGAGAAACATTTTTTTTAAATTCTGTCAGATATTGCAAATGCCATGATACCTTATTAGTAAATATTCACATTTGGAAACTTCGACAAGACTAAATTTACTGGTGCCTGTATCTCTGTAGGCTGACCCAAACTACACTTACAAAACTCAATAACAACTATGCTGAAGATAACTTACCTCATGCCTTCTCCTTTCTTCTGTTGTGCGCGTAAATCCTTTATGATCTCAATGAAGTAGATAGTGTTCAAAGTGGTCCTCTTATAATCTTTAAAGGCTTTTATTAGTTCTGGCTTGTCTCAATCGATCTCACTGAGCCCCAATGCATTTTAGTCTGATGTCATTGATAAATAATGTTTACTAAGACGCCATTGACCATTGATCATCAAAATTTGTGTTAAGCACTAATAACTTCTGTCTAATGCTCCTACTTGTGTTGTCACAATACAACAATTTTAAACTCTGTTTGGTTCTCAGACATATACTCTGTTCTTGGCACCACAAGGATATTGAGGTCAAATTTTGTCCTGTAAAGGGATTTTTTTAGTATTGATACTTACTCAATTGAGGATCTAGTTTCGATACCAGTTTTAATATTGATTAGATTTTAAATACTTTTGACAACCCTAGCCTCTAGATGTAAAGTTGAAATTATAATGTAATCTTTCAGAAATATGTTTTTACAAATTTGAAACAGTGTATAAAACAAACGTTTTATATACTTCGTAGCAAATCTCATTCCAATCATTTCAACCAGATTAAAAGTTCAAATGTTCCATGTTCTTTTCATTTAGACAGCCATCACTGGATTGTCTTGCCAGTGTGGGAGAAGAGAATTCAGAATAGCAGAGTTGTGATCTCGTACATCGTGTGCAGTGAAAGTGTTGTACCTCAGAGCCAGAGTATGATGAGTTACTGATGGAGCTCAGCGCTAAGAGGATTAAGGTTTTAGACAATGACACATTCCAGCTTTTATTCAGGTGAACTTTAGCCCCTGGAGTGAGAGATTGTGTTGTCATTGTTTTCAAATAGTGTTCGCCTCTCACTTCGTCTATTTTTACATTTAAAGAGATATTAAGGAGCTACATACTGAGACATTTTCTCACGTTTTGTGCAGTGATAAGTATTTATTAAAAGGGAAGAACTGTGGCTGTATCTGTAGGTTATTGTGGTCATGGCCTTTTAATCCTCTGGGTTCATTCTGATCTGTGGAGTTCAATCCAAGTTAATGCTGGTTCTGATAAGAAGACGGTCACACAGAGCAAAATATAAGACGTCCTTGTAAGAGTCTGGAAAGCTTGTTGTATTTCTATGTATTTATTTTAATTATGACTGTGCATATTAATCAATGTGTCAGCAGTAGCAGAGGTATCACAATAGCTAAAACATTAAACATTCAATTAGAAAACAATAGACAGATAACTTGACAGTGCAAGACATTAAACCTCATTGGATTCAATGCTTTCTTTGAATTGAAAAAACAATTGACCACCATTGACCCAGACAAGCAAAGGAATAAAACGGTCAACAGTGAAATTATGGTCTTGAGCTTTGGATAATGACTCAAAGGACAAGATAAATGAACAGTGAAACGGTACACGCAAACAGTTAACTGTGAGGGAGAGATACAGTACACTCCATGGACAGACAGGGTGTAGATGACTGACACAAGTCCATTTGCAGATGGATATTGGACCTCTAGGCGTTATGAGTCTGACACGTGCATGTTATCTAGTTTCCACTCGCTGTCTCACAGACACATTCATACGTCTGTGTATAAAGACACTGGAGGCGAAGCAGGACGCACTGGTTAAAGTAGATCTCCCACATTACAGTTAGTAGAAGAGAGCCACTAATACTGGTAATAATTTGTGAATGTAACATTTAAGTATATAACAGTATGTCCTGTGGACCGCAGGCGTGTGGAGGAGGTGGTGAAGTACCCCGGCCTGCCTCCTCGTCGGCAGCTCACGTACCAGGCCAAGCAGACGGTGAGCAGGGAGATGGAGCAGGAGAAGATGAGGAGGGCCGAGCAGCTGCTGCAGAGGAGGAACCCGCCGCTGGTGAGTAGAAGGCTTATCCAAGACCTGGTTTGTGTGCAACCAGGTTAAACGTAGGCCTGTTAGATGAATTATTGCATTCACAAGAAAATAAACACTTGTTCTGTTTAAAAATGTGGGAAACATTTTAGTTTAGTAACCAAACCATTGTGCAAGATGTGGGCTGAAGACCACAATGGTTATGTTTTAATGGTCATCTAATGCAGAGGGAGTTAGACTGCCATATAAAAGTTGCACCAGGCATATGTTTTTATGCAAGTAGACTTTAATGGAGTTCAACGGTGACCGCCCACCACTTGGTTACGGAAGAAAAATGTCCATAAATGTTTCCGATAGGTACTCTGAAAACAAATTTAAGTTTGAAAGCATGATGAGGTAACAGTGCTGTTTCAATGTGGTTAAAATCTCCTAAAAGTTCATTTTACACAATAAATCTCCTTTATAATGAATTGGATTAAATTTTGTATTTACTTTTTTTATTGTCTGGTTAAAAAAAGGTACATTTTTAGAAGGGCAGACATATTCATATCAGTATAAATCGGTCTGAAATATTCCATGATCACTTGCTTTGTAAAAACTGTATGTTTGTTTTTGTTTGTTTTTTTTTCAGAAGGATGGACAGAAGGAGAAAAGGCCTGAAGCTCCCACGACAACTAAGAATCATCAGCAGAGACTGGAGAACATAGTCAAACAGACCACGGTAGAGGCCAGGGTAAGACCTCCACCAATACCTGCACGGACCAGGACTAATAGTCACTGTACAACATGGAAATGATATCTTTTAATCGTTATGCCATTTCCTTTTGTTCTTGGTGATTTTGGTCGTTTTAACTTTCTCATTAACTTCTAATTCAAACATCTGCCAGCTTTATTCCTTTATTCCCTATTTGTCCATCATTTGATAAAAGAGAACGATCAAGCTCCTGGGCAGGTCAAATATAATAAGACAACTGTAACCAACTTACTTTCAGTCAAATCTGGGAATAATCAGGATCAGTTTGTTCTCCAAATCCACAAATGGATAATAAGGGAATACAATATCTCTTATAGACATGATGTGCCATTACTAATGACGGATCAATACCAAATATCAATGTATCAAGAGCAACAGAGGTATTTGACAGAGATATTGAAAAGTATCAATATTCATGCAGTCTGGATACGTCAATATTTGGTAAACATTTCTACAAACAATACATATATTTTTCCAGTTTTTAAATCGTTTAAATATATGTGCCAAACACCTAAAATATATACACTTGTTTTACTTATTTTAGTTTATGCTGGGGTTTGAGAGAAAATAAGGTCAGATTCTTTATAGTAGAGGAGTTTCAGTGCATTTGAACACGAAACTCATTGGTATTGGATGTATACTGCCACACTTGCCACAGTACTACTTGGTATCGCCCATCATTAATATTTACCTAAATAACTCTAGGCGGTAACTTTATGTTCCTTTATGCAGAGCTTGTGACCGCTTGTAATTTGAGTAAATCAGAAAAACTCAGTCTCATCTTCACAAAGAGTCCAGTCAATTGTTTGTGCTCCAAAGGCTTCAGAAACTACTTCAGTTTGAATTGGGTGATTCTAGTCTGGTGTTTTAGGTAAAATCAGCCAGAAGTGGTTTTAAAGTTTAATTGACAGACGGACAAGATAGTACGATAGTAAGTAATAGTTCTTACCTCTAGATGGAGCCATAAGGGCCAGCTCTTCATGTTACTGATTGACAGGCTTCTTAAGATGTAGATCAGTGGTGAACCTCCGGAGAGGCAAATGAGGACAATGAGACGCTCCAGGCCACAAACCAGGCTAATCACTGTGTGCTTTTGTGAATTTATGTTACTTTTTTGGAACTAACTCCATTTTTAGTAAGCGTTTTAATGCAATTGGTTGATTTTAAAATAACCTTTTCTCTTTTTTTTTTCCTTCCGTCCCACAGCCAGAGATGGACTTCTTCGGACGAATAGTGGCCCCGAAACCGGAGATAAAGAAGTCGTCCTCAGACTCTGGTAAGATGTGGGCTTTATTGATCTAAAGGGGAAAATTTAGAGGTCTCTCAAAAAAAACCCATACAGTAATGCAGAATTTGCAACAATTGCTGCTCTTCAAATTGCATTCTGTCTGTCTGTAGGATTTTATGGATATGGGAGAAAGTAAAATAACTACTGTGAAAAAAGTTGAATAATTGTTTCCACTAATATACCCTTTAAAAAAGAATGTGAACCCTTCTTGATTTCCCGAATTGTTTGCATTTTTTACCACATCTTAATATTTCACAAAATTTATATTTTACACATTAAAGGAGGAAAATGTAAACCTGTCTGATCCAGTATGAAAAATAACTGGGTGTTCCACCATCGGTAGCAATAATTGACACCAAATGTGTCTTTTTCTTCCATCACTCTGGAGTCATTTTGGTCACTTTTTCTTGAATTGTTTCATCAACCATATTGTAGGATTTTAAAGAATAAACAGGGTCAAACCAAAGCATCCTTGTCCCGCAGCAGAACCCAGGAGTGTCTGAGCTTGAGTGAAAGGCAAGAGGACCTGCTCCTGAAACCCCAACCCATCACACAGTCACCTCCACGTGTGACTGCTGGCACGCTGTTCTTTTTATCAAGAGCTGTGTTCATTTTACTCCACATGTAATCTGCCACACAACTTCACAACGTTCAACATTTGTCTCATCATTATACAATATTCTTGAGGTATCATCCACATGTTTCTTGGCAAACGTGAGATGAGCCTTTGTGTTATTTTTGTCAGCTGTGGTAGCATTTTTGTCCAGCGTCTCTTAACTGAGTGAGCTCTGCACAAAAAATGAAAGTTTCTTATTTGTTCTCATTATTTTTTAATCGCGGCATAATGTGGTTTTTTTTTTAGTTCTGGTGTCTGGCAGGCTCTCTCTGGTGGTAATCTGGCCCGAGTTTGGCCAGTGAACTGTAGTTAATCAAAAGGTTCACTTGATTTTTATCACGCAGGGCCAGATAAGGTTGATTTTTTTTTTCCCCCCCTTTGGAATATAAAATAATATACTGATCTGGAAGGGTTCACTCACTTTAAATAATGCAGTTCAACATTTTTGTGGGGATATTTCTTATACTAAAATATTATAATCGAAACAGGAATTTGTGGTCCTACCCCCATCACATTCAGAAAACCTAGCCACTAATACGACTGAAATACAGCAAGAAACACTATAGCCATATAAATGTAGCTGTTATGTATTCTATTTGTGGTCCATCTATATGATGTAGGCCAGGAACAGTGTGTGCTCAGTCACATTAGTTTACTGAGGTGAAAGTGAAGCTAATCTAATGTGCACACTGCCGCCTGCTGACTACTTACCTCTGAGGTACTTGGATGTCCTCTGTATGCTCAGTGCTGTCTTGTTTTTGTTTTTTTTTTCCTCCAGAATCTAAAGGCACAAGCACCAAGGCTGTGCAGTGATTTGATCTGATTTATTATGTCCAACTGTTACAACAATCAGACAATCGAGAAAAAATGACCACATACACATACACATTATAATATTTAGAATAATTGTTTGTGGTCTTTTTTTTTTTTTTTTTTTGGTAATCGAGCAGCCCTAACCAGCACTTTTGTGAATACATGTATTTCAACATATAATTAGTAATGCGTAATTAGTAACGTGTTGGTCAGTTAGGGTTGTCAAAATATATAAAATATTAAAACAAAATACTTGTTTGATACTTAATAATATAATAATAGAACTGGTACTAGACCAAATGGTAACAAAACTATTATTATTTTATGTTTTTCTTCATTTCTTAATTTTCATTGTGGCATTGAGTATCAAGCCTATTCCTTGGTGCATTTTATGTATATCTCAGACTAGTGTTGTTACAATACAAACAATTCTAACTCAATTTTGACAGTACCATGGACTAGGTTTCTGGACAGTGTTTTAAAACGCAAGACGTTTTGACATCCATACAAAAGTAATTTTCGATCTGCGAAACTTTTCAGAGGTCGTGTTTCACCTGAAGATGACCTGACGAATGAGCGATTATGCTGACTCATGGTATATGATGAGGTTTTAGTAACTACAGGCCTTCAATAACATTTTCCAATTCCTCTTTAATCCCCCTTTATTGATTGATTAAAAACAATGCTCCATTTTGCTGTGGAAGGTGCCAATTTGAAATCAAGATCATGATTTAAAAAAAAAAAGAAAAAATGCAATAAGCGGCAATATTGAAACTACTTCATATCACTGACAAAAACTGTGAATACTTCTAAATAAATGTCATAAAAAAGCATGAGCTGCAATTTAAAATAACAGAAGGAAACACTTAAGTAGTTGGCTAGAATCATTAATGATAGATATTCAAGACTCTACGGCACAAATGTTCATGCAATAGAATAAAAATAGGAAAGGTTCTCCACTAGAGCATACAAAAGGTACATGCAGTAAATATTAAACCGCAGAAAAATAGGCTTACTTGAAATATTTTGAGTGAAAATGTAAATTAAAACATTATTGTGTCTACATTTTCAAACTGATTCATTTAAACCAGATAAACTCGGTGTATTTTTACTAAAACACAGCCTCTTTTACCAGGAGAGAAGAGTGTGGTGGAGGCCATGGGGAAGGCCGTGGGCAACAGCGACGTGTGGTTCCGCTTCAACGAAGGCATGTCCAACGCCGTCAGGAGAAACGTCTACATCCGAGAACTGCTCTAACTCCTCCCCCCTGCCACCGTACCGCCACTAAACGTATCCTATTTTTGTACAAACATACCAATCAGTGTACCGGTTAAATTCAAAACAGTCTTTATTGTGATCGACGGTGTAAAGAGCCAATAAAAACGTGACGATTTTCTCCGCAGTCCTTCACATCACATCAGTCTCCCTAAAAGCTACTCAGTGCTGCAGGACATTCACACATAAATAAAAGCATTCACAGTCTAAATAAATAGCTGAAAAGATAATTCTAGTGTTTTTTAGTGCATGATTGTATAGTTCCTATTGTGCATATGTGCGCGGTGTTTGCGGTTTCATCAGAGGATCACACATTTGCCCTTCTCCACCCAGGGGTTAGCTCGCATCAGCTCCGGGTTCAGGAAGGGGTCCTCACACACACAGCCCTCGATCCACTTCACCAGTCTGAGTGGGAAAACGAAAAAAAAGAGTTAAAAAAAAAGGAGAAGTGGCGGCAATGTAGACAAAAATGTCAAAATTTTCTTAGAATCGAGATTGTGATCTGGCTCTGTAATGACTGATGCAAACTCATGTAAAGTAACTTCCTTTCTGACAGGTGAAATTTTATTAAAATTTCTGTCACTCACTCGGAGCATTCCTAGTGGTGTAACAAATATCTGAAATCAACAAAATGAGCTCAAAAAGAGACAGAAAACGTCTAGTGTCATCTCCCAAACTAAAGTGATATTTATCTGTTCACCTTTTGTGCAATACTTGAACCTGAACCAGACATTTACAGGCACATTTTAGCACATTCTGATGCATTGTGAAAATATTGTCTCAGTTTCATTAAACGACAAATCTTATGCATTATTTGTATCGTTATTGGTCCTTATACAGGCTTGAGTGTCTTTACTTTGGTGTATCATGTTTTAAAACAAAAAAGTACACGTGAGAATCTTTGAGTGTGGAGTTAGAGCACCGTCTACTGGCAGCAGAGGGAAATACAAAGAACAAACCTAGCTTGCCCCTGACATACTTATGTAAGCATGCAGAATTGCTGAGAACTAGTCCAGCAATGATTTATGGACTTAAACAAAATTCAGAACCCAGTGTTTTTTTAAACTCCGATTGGAGTATTTAGCATGAATGAAGCTAAATACAGTTCCAGGTATGTTTTTTTATGTGAAAGAACACATTATGCAAAACTGACTTGATGCAAAGAAAAAAATAGGTATTCATTTTTGTTTTTTCATTATAACCCACCCCTAGCTGAGCAATAAGAGATGTGGATGGGATAAAAGTCTGTTTGTGAATAGATGTAACATGGCACACACCAGATTGATATGTGTAGCACTCTGAATTTAGTTCTACACGTTGATCTTTAAGAATTTGTGAACTCACAAAAATTGCGACATCAACAAGACATTAACATCCATGTTGTAGCACATTTCTAAGTGGTTATGTAAATATTGTGTAAATGTTATCATCTAGATCAGCGGTCACTAACCTTTTTCTTACACTAACTTGTGACCTAGGAAAATAAATGTTTACTATAGTTGTATATTGTAAATTATTACTATTATAAATTATTATTTTTAAGGATATTGCTGTCCAAAATCCACCAAAACATTCTAATTATAATAACATTTTAATATTCAAAGCTTTGGTAGCAATATTTTTGGTAAACGTGGGTAGCAAAAATTGGTCAACTCTGTCATGCCTTTCTATACAGCAGGGATGTAAACACTGCTATCAAACTGTAGTGTTGTTGGTTTTTTTGTGGGTGCATTGCTCAGTAGATAACGTTACAACTGTGGTTTTCAAACTACGCAAAATGTCAATATCAGGAATGTTGATCGTAATAAGGAAACCCTCAAAAGCTGTAAGGAGATATTTCTTCACTTTTGCTTATCATTTTACAGTTGATACACATGCAATACTTCAAAAGCCAAGGCACAATTTAGCACAGGTACATTATCAAGACATAATACATGTCAATGGAAATAAAAGCAGTACCATCCACTTGTCCAGCAGTTTGCCAATGAACAGATATTCGATCTAAGTTCAGAAGCTTTCCAGATGAAATTACTGAGATCAGACAATTATTCCTCACTTTGTTATCACCACAAAGCCTGTATCGACTGGTTAAAATCAATGTGCCCTCACTGACAAATGTCTGTGTGTATTGATTGCGTGTACTCACTCGGTGACAGTTATGGAAGACTTCTCTCGGTTGATGGCCAGTTGGTACTGAAGGCTCTCCACCTCTCTCCTCATCTGTGGCACGTCCATTTCCTCCATGATGCTGCACATAAAACACATTAAGGATCATTACGCGAACTAATTTTATCCATTTGTGTGATAATTTTGTAGAAAGCAACGTTTTTACAAGACATTTTTGGCTTTCGAGGATTCGTGACAAGATGCAAACTGGCTCTTAATGCTATTTTACTGTTTTTAGGCTGTACTTTTTGCAGTTTAGTTTAAAACGTATAGATCAATATTAAATAATGCCTACGTTTTTGTGTGGCTGTTATGTGTGTTCTTAAAGGCACAGTATGGAACTTTCTGGAGGTGGAAATTTACCTGCGTGACTCCATGGAAATAGAAAGTTAAAACCATACTTCGTAACATTCTCCATAGAGATAGATACGTTTTATCCTGTACTGTAGAATATTGTAGCAAATGGAACAACATTTTCGTGGAAACAAGAAGCATGAGGCGCCTCCGGGCAAAGTATGAGTCAGGTTTGTGGAGATGCAGGCCCACATACAGTCAGGAGAAAGGTTTTTATTCATTTTACTGCACTATCCAAAAGGAAATAGAAAAAAAAAAAGTTCTTTGTTTGTTTTACTCTTTTTTTAAGGCTGAAAAGTTACATACTGTGCCTATAAGCAAATGTAAGCTAAATTTGTAGGTTATTTGTGACTGCTCTTTGCTGTGATTCCAGTTTGTAAATAGTAATACGCAAAACCTATTTGATATTGTTGCGATGAATATGTTCTTATAATTATTGAGCATTTTCAGTATTTGGATTCGGTGACAGTCGTTACAACAAGGTTTTTCACTCGTTGCAACCCCTTCTTCCAAGATAAGCAAGATAAAAATGGGTACATAGGTTAATAGGAAAGAAAGAAACTATTTAATTAACCTATGTTTAAAAAGTGATATATATGAGTATTGCTTATTATTGTTTTTATGTAGCGCTATAAAGTAATGGATTGTCTGTCTTCGTTCCAGTTATTAGTGATTTACGAAAGCTGTTCATGGTTTGATCTCAAAATTGCATTTGAGCCGGAGCACAAATCAGGCAGAGCAAAGTCCAGTACTTTCAGAACAGAGCTCACGCACTGCAGGCAGATTGGCAAGATTTTACAAGGAAAAACTGGCTTGCTTTTCCCCCCCTTTCTAAAAAGACAATGTTGTTAAGGTTTTTAAAAAAATATATATTTCAAACAAATTTCTAGAAATATAACGAGAGTTGTCTTTTGTCTGATCTTTACTTTTCTGTGCGCTACAGAAATGTCCATGGCCTGTTATTTTCAATTCTAGGCAAGGTGTAAGATTGTAATTAATGGAGCAAATTGTGACATTTTAATTTTGTTCTTTATAATAGCCTACATATTCAGAGAGACACGTGGAATACATAAGATATCATTTGGAATATCCATGAGTTTTAGAATGATGAAAAATGAGATTCCTATTGCAATGAACAATTTAAAACAACATATTACATCTCTTTAATGGAGAAAAATCCTCAAAATGTTAAGTTTTGTTTGTTTAGCGTTTGATTCAGTTTAGAGAAGCATTTCATGGAGCTAAATTATTTCCTGATTGTGGAAAAAGATGGATGCAGAGTTGTTTTAGTTTATTCTCGCGCAAAAGAGAAAATTAAGAACCCAGGCTGTACTACAAATACAATCCGGCTGTATTCTAGGCCCATTTGACATTCTACATCTTCCCAACTTGCCCTAAGTGAACTGCCCCGCCCTGATCCACCATCACAAACCCATTAGTGACGACTCGGAGTAGCTGTAGCTCTCCCCAAAGGTCTGGAGTCTCTTCAGCGAGCGCGCACGGAGCGCTCGGGCCCTGCTTGCGCTCACCCCTCCCCCGCTCCGGAGCTGCCTTTTTTCATCGCACTAATGGCTCTAAGTAGGTCGGCTGCCTGCATCCCTCCTCCACCATCCAGCATCCATCCTCCTGCCCTGCTGCGTCCAGATGTTCCCCCCCAAAAACCCCTCGAAACCGTGTCTTTACGCCCCAATCCTGTGCGCAACAATGACCAAGCTAGCGCGTTTTAGCCTGTATTTTTAGATTTCCTCCGTAAACAAGATGCTATTTCTGGCAACACGTTCAAAAGCAAGTGGTAAAAGCTCTTAAAACGGGGTAATTTGTCTTACCGTAGATTCTAAGAGTAAATCGGGGCGCTGTGAGTCGTTAGCCGGTGGTGTTGCGCAGCGGTGTTCGGTCCGGTGCGTTTTGGAGCGAGGAGCGGCGCAGTGGTTCCCCCGCGGATGAAGTCACGAAGTCGGCTACAGTCAGTGGTGGATGTCCGGCGGCAGGCAGAGGCAGGGCACTCCTCCCTCTGGTGGTGGCGACGGTGGGAGGCGGAGACACACAACACCACGGGCAGGATGCTGCTGCTGTTTTGCCTGTCAAACCAAACGGCCGTGGTTCCTGGTGGAGAGAGAATAGTCAGTCACCTGTGCGTGTGTGGGGGGGAAGTAGTGCGCACGGAAAAGAGAAAAGGCACGCAAATGAGGACGCGCTCCGCAGGGAAAACAGCCCATTTCCCTGTCAAATGGAAAAGGCGTGTCCGCGCAGACCTAGGACATCATTAGTGCACTATTGTGGTTCATCTGATTAAACTAATTAAATAACACAATCACTTTGAGGTGGTTATGGCAAATATATATCACCATTTCGATGTTATGACTATTCACGTGCACGTTTATTCTAGTAAAATAGTGTTCGTTCTGGTCATACAAATGTAGCCGGTGTGTAAGCGTGTGCAGGTGTGGCATTGAAAGCCTAATGGGCCTATGCAAAGTTGCCTTCAAGAACTTACAAGATAGTTCCACATAAGCCTTTAAAAGTAGGTTTTGCAAAGGACCACGAGTCAAGTCCAGGCCCTCTGCTTTGAGTCCAAATGACCAAAAACAGTTCAAACGTTTGCATCTTATTTTTGTGAATGGTTCTTTTTAAAAATCCTGGTCTCATTTAAGTATTTAAGCATTAAATTGTCTCAAGTCACAGGGCCTTCAAGTCCAAGTCGAATCCCAAGTCTTAGGTTAATTTTTTTTTCTTTCAAGTCATGAAAACGGGGGGCTGCTTCTCAAATGCAAGGTACCCTGCTTTTCTCCAGCGTCCAATCCAAGTGTCATGCCTCAGCCTAAAAATATTGCTAATGGAACCAGCTTCAGAGACAACGAGCTGCAGTCACACAAAAATGTATATTCATGTTTGAGCAATTGAACACACGAGTGGAGGGAGGGCTTTCTGGGCAGAGGGGGCGTATTTTATTTACTTTATTTAGGACATGAACATCTGGAACATGACTTGGGAGGTAGTGACATGGATGCCAACCATGTCCAGATCAGACCAAAGGAAGGGAAACCACTTTGCATTTGAGAAACACCCAGCTCAAGTCACGGTCTGCACATCCACACAAAATCTGACAGATGGGAATCATTTAATGCATTTTTATTAAATATTTTACGTTGCTTTTTCCTCGTTTGATTGAACACCTTCCTGGTCCGCTCTGTGTCAAAACCTACAAGAAAAATCAAATGTTAGACTAGCAAAAAAACAGTGGGTGGAAATATTTGATTAGCTTCATCCTCAGAAACAGGGTAGAATCAGGAGCCAATACAGCTCTCATATGAGGTGTCAGAAAATATTTAGGTGTTTCATCAGTGGATGTGTCCAAAATGACATTGAAATCATACATGTTCTGCTCACCAAAACACTCCACCATGGATGTTTTTACTCCAGCTCCCCAGGAAAACCTACAATAAAGACATACATTTTAAATAACGTGCCATGTCAAGAAGACAAATCTAATATTTCTCAAAGCCTTCAGGAATAAAGCAGTCGAATCAAAAGCTGTGATCAGCTTTCATACGAGGTGTCAGAAAATATAATTAATGTCATCACTGGCTAATGGAGTTCACAGATTCAGTAGAGTTTAGGAGACTCACCTGCGACACAAAGTGGAATCTAGTTATTCTCTGCTTTGTCAGATCACATGATGTCAAAGCTCCCAAATCTGTTAGAAAAGGAAACAGTGTTTGATTATATTCACACAGAAATAATTAGAAATGCAAACCCAGCAGCAGTTATTTTATCTTAAAATAAATTGTTATATGAAAAACAGCAGCCCCAAACCAACCGCATTTTCATCACCAATGTGGGTTAGTTAAAAACACAACATAGTGCTCACCTCAACATTCCTCAAAAGGTAGTTTTTTTTCTCTGGCTCCCCAAGAAAACCTACAAGATGACATAAACCGTAAACTTTAACTGTTGGCAATGTCTAGAACAAGACAAACTTATATTTCTCAAAGCCTCAGAGAAAAAGCAGTGGAATCAAAAGCTGTGATCAGCTTTCATACGAGGTGTCAGAAAATATAATTAATGTCATCACTGGCTAATGAGATAGAATTCAATTTATTCTGTGAAGCGATTAGAGCTGCAGATTTAAGAGACTTACCTCCAGCAACACCTAGTGGAATCTCGATGGAAGCATTCTCTGCTTTTTCAGGTCAGTGTATCACGTCTGTTGGAAAAGATTAACGTATACACTCACAATGAGCATTATAAACGCAAACACACAAGCCATTTTACCTGGATTAAAAATAATACAAAACAATAAAATGGCATCCTAAACTATATATATATATATATATATATATATATATATATATATATATATATATATATATATATATATATATATATATCCTATGTGTACAAATGAATCAAATTTAAACCTGGTTCTGTCCATCTGTCAGATTTAAATGCCCCAAATGTGTGTATTTATGGTCATTTTTACACATAAAATGCCTTATTTCTACATGAAAACATGATGAAACCCTTTTAATTCATTTTTTTCTTACATTTATGTGAGTAAACTACAGAAGTTTACAATTGATATATTTAAATTTAAGATTTTTTTTCCTATTCACCTGAAGTGTGACACTTTCATATCATCCAAAACATTTCCTGCTCACCTAAACACTCCATTGTTGTTTTTGCTCCAGTTTCCCCAAGAAAACCTGTGAGACGAAATATATAATTTTCAAACGAGTGCAATGTCACAAACAAGACAAACTTCAAATTTCTCAAAGCCTCAGAGAAAAAGCAGTCGAATCAAAAGCTGTGATCAGCTTTCATACGAGGTGTCAGAAAATATAATTAATGTCATCACTGGCTAATGGAGTTTACAGATGCAGTAGTAGATTTTAGAGACTCACCAGTGACACCTAGTGGAATCTATTTAGTCAATGTTGCCAAATCTGTTGGGAAATTAGAAAAGGTAACATTATTTAAACGTATTCACAGAACAATTATAAATGCAAACACAGCAGTCATTTAATCTGAGTTAAAATAAAAACAATTCTTATTTCTTAGCTATGCAAAATAAAATAACCACATGCCTCAGTCTTCTCGATCAGAATCATATAGTTCTCATATGAGGTGTCAGAAAATATATTGTTTTTCATCACAGGCAAAATGTACTACTATTACTACAAAAAAAACAACAACAACATAGCAATCCAGCAAATGGACTGCAATGATCAGGAATTCCTTTTAGTATTTATTTGCAGATTGGCACTATATTAAAATAGTACATGTCAAAAAGCTGGGATCATCAACAAGAATTTCAGTGTAAATTAAGACTATGACAAAATTACCAAAGTTTCTTCTTGCAGCCGCCACGTGTTGCTCCTGGAGTGGTGCGTTCAGCTCACATCCTCCACCTTCTTTTCTCTAAAACCACTTTTCTTGCCTCTACAAGAATCTTCCCACCTCAGTCTTACCACCTGAACCTGCACCATTCTGCCAAAACTGTTAGAATCGATCATAGTGGCGCAGAGCAGCAGTTTTTCAATGTCCCCAGAGCAGAAGTTTGGGGTTAAATGAATGAAATGGCATGTGAACTCTTTCCTCTGTTCTTGTACAAGGGAAGGGGAGGGCTGTGAAAGGAGGCGACGCACACGTTTTATACCGCCCTCTATCGGATCGGGGGAGGATAGACACAGAAATGAAAGAAAATGACCAAATCATATCTGCAGGAGTGGTGCAAGAAACACACATGTAATACTGTCAACATAAAGCTTTTGTCACTGTACTTTCAATAACTTTAGCAGGAGTAAAACCAAAACAAGTGACAAAAAAAAATCCCAGGAGAAATAGTTATTTTAAGGCGAGACAATACAGATTCTCCTCACTTTTACCCAGGTAAAGCTGAAGTGAAGCCTTTTGAGAACGTCTTGTGGAGAGTATTTATAAATGAACAAGTATTTTAATCCAAAACAGACAATTTATATGTTTCCCATGTCATTTTTGTGTGATATCTGCTCTGTCAGAGTCATACAACCACCACTTAACGATTATTTGATTACATAATTAGTTGACAACTATTTCAGTAATGAATTAATTGCGATTCATTGATTAAGTTGTTGCAGCCCTCAAGTTCCTCTTTTGAAATAAAAGTTAAATTTTTAAAAATGACCTTTTCACTGCTGCTCCATGAATGGTATACATTATTGCAGTTAATTGGAGTAAAAAAAAAAAAAAAATTATATATATATATATATATATATATATATATATACATATATATATATATACATATATATATATAATGACATTTTGGGGGTTCTGTCATTATAAACATTGAAAATCATTTAGTTCTAGTACTCTTTATATAATCTTATCATATAAGTATAAGTTTATAAGTTTATCAGAGTTGTTCCACCCATACCCAACTTGAAAAAACACTTAATATTAGGTCAATCTTTTGAGACCTAATATTGCTACATCACAGGAAGACGACATAAAGCCTTGATTCTTTCATTAGCAAAAGTTAGTTTTACTCCAATTCTTTTTGTACTTATGGTCTACTCAGTGCACCTTCTATTGAAACAAGCTTAATGTCCCAGGCTGATCATTTCATTTATTTAATTCATTTTATGTAATTTCTATTTTATTTTAGTGGAATGAGTAATGCAAATTTATACTCAAGGAAAAGTAACCTTCAAGGCACTCAAAGTGCTTTTACGTCATGGAACCACTCACCCAGTGTACACTGGGGGCGAGGAAGGTTAAGAGTCTTGCCCAAAGACACAACAGCAGTATTCACCTGAGGGAGCTGGAATCGCACCACCATGTAGACCATGTAAAAGCGCTTTCAGTGCCTTGAAGGTAGAAATATGCTTTATAAAAATTTTACCATTTACCACTTACTACACAGCCCAGTAGAAGTGTATCATAAGGTAACGTCAACTGAATGAAAAACAAATAAGAAACAGTTTGAATCCAAATTAACAGGGATTTATTGGACAATGCGGCTCAGTTGTGTCATATTTTGGGGCTGGCGGGTGGGTTGGAAGGTCTTAAACTGTAGATTGAAAAGCAAAATTCATTACTTCATGTGAAAAAATGCAGAATAACAAAACTATCAAATCAAAAACACAGTCACTGACTTACCAAGGGCTTGTTGTAGACAAATAACACTATAGGCCAAAGACAATGGTCAATTTAGAGCAATAATATCCTGATTTGACCTGTAACACAAAATATTAAATTGTAATGTAGTGAATAATGAATATAAGACAAAACAAAGACTTGTTTTGTACATACTTGCAGTACAGTGGGCTGGAATGGTTTATACTGAGGACAAAGAGGTTATGGGCTGGTGTTTTAAATCAGGGCTGCAAGTGGGAAGAATTGTGTGTAGGAGTTGGAGAGCCAAACGATGGTTAAAAATGGTACTGTAGATTAAAAAAGAAAATAGTTTTACTTTATGAAAAAAATGCTGAATAACAAAACTATCAAAATCAAAAACAGTCTCTGTTTATTACCTTTTTGGACGAGGGTCTTGCTTGAAATGTGACACCGGATACAGACGAGAAGATGGACTCAGATGGACACAGAAGATGTTGAGTGTGTCTTTGAATGTTGATGTTGAAAGCTGCAAAACACAGACAGTAAATTGTATTTTTAATCAAACTGTTTCATGTAATGTTTTGTTTAGATCGCCTGTAACATTGTGAGGATAATGACACATGGAAGAATGAAAAAATGTAACAGAAAAAAATGGCACGGCAAATGTTCTAAATGAACTTAAAACTGAACAGAACATCTTTTTACCTTTTCGTGTTGAGATGATCGTTTGCCCCTGTCGTTGTTGCTGGTAGGCTGGGGCATTGGTTGTGCACTGTGATGTTACATGTGCTTTTGGTGGAGAGACGAGGAGGATCATAATGGCTGCTTGCCCCTGCAGATCTTGATGGTAGGCTGGGGCTGTAGCAGTTGTTTTAATGGAGGAGATTTGGGAGAGAGTTGAAGAGGTCTTTGCTGATGTTGGAGCAATATTTCAGACGGAGGAGGCCTGTAGATGGTACGATGGGCTGTGACAAGATGATGAGAATAAGATGGAGACTGGAAGGGTTGCTTTTGCCCCTGAAGATGTTGATGACAGGCTGGGGCAGAAGAATCAGAAGGCTTTGGAGACACAGAAGATGTTGGTTGTGTCTTCGAAGCAGTGGCTGATGTTAGAGCCATGTTTGGAGCTGAGAGAATAGATCTTTGTTGGACTGGCTCGCCCCTGAAGATGTTGATGTGACGCTGGGGCAGTAGCCACAAGGTGGAGGCAGAAATGATGGTGACTTTTCTGTTTCAGGAGGCGCTTGTGGAAGACGGCTGGTTTGGTGGAGGAGCAGCTTGGTGTTGAGAGCTGCAAAACAAAGACAGGAAAGAATATATAAAATGACACATTTAATATAAAAAAATAAGCAAAAAGAGTTAAAGCACACAGTAAGTTCTATATCTGAAATGAGAGCCCTTGTGCTCTCCTCAAAAGTAAACCACTCGAGTTAAACATTTCCTCAAATAGTATAAACAACAGGGGGCGCACAAACAGAAGAAGCAGCCTGGTCTTATGGCTCCTGTGTGACAAGGCCCCGCCTGAGGGTCCCAAGGCTGTAGCAGGAGTGTCTATTCAGGATAGAAGGACCCTGAGTCATTTGGACCTGAGGGTAACGTGACGTGTTCAAAATGTACACAAAAAGTCCCCTTCCTCCTGCTGTCGTCATCTGTGATCAATGTGAATTTATTACAAATGTGCTCTGGTACATATTCTTCACTTCTACATCGTCAGTACAATTTTAACTGAATAAGATCTATGAATTTCAACAATAAGTTTATTAACAATATGAATAGAACTAGAATAGCAATAGTCCAGTCCTATTTCAAACCTGGTTTAGGCCTAATTAAAACCTAGAATGGTCTTTCTTTTTTCTACCTGGTTTAGATCAGTTTGTATTCTTTGTTTACATGGTGTGAAAAGTTTGAGCACCACTGCCTTAGGGTTTAGATCGGGGATAATCATACATGCTCTAAAGCTGGTATCCACCATTAGTCCTTGTTTACTTCTATTAAAGTTTATTCAAAACTATTACAGCAAATACAACTGTACTTATGAGGCATATGTACAAAACAATGCATATTGAAAAGGATAAGAAGTGTAAAATATAAATGTAAAGGACTTGTACCAGCACATGTCCATTACATGCACTGGCACAGTCCATATAAGACTAAAGTGTCATGTTTGTAATGCTTAGATTTTGAGACATCGCAGATGTAGACATGGCCAATTGTCACTTCGATTTTTGTCTTGATGAGGAGACAAGTAAGACTATGTCTTGTTCAGATCGTCTGTAACATTGTGAAGATACTGATATATAAAAGAATAAAAAAGGGTAAATATTCTAATAGAGCTTTAAACTGTAGATGAATTGAACTGAACAAGAACATCTTTTTACCTTTTCGTGTTGAGATGATCGTTTGCCCCTGTCGTTGTTGCTGGTAGGCTGGGGCATTGGTTGTGCACTGTGATGTTACATGTGCGTTTGGTGGAGAGACGAGGAGGATCATAATGGTTGCTTGCCCCTGCAGATCTTGATGGTAGGCTGGGGCTGTAGCAGTTGTTTTAATGGAGGAGATTTGGGAGCGAGTTGAAGAGGTCTTTGCTGATGTTGGAGCAATATTTCAGACGGAGGAGGCCTGTAGATGGTACGATGGGCTGTGATAAGATGATGATGATAAGATGGAGACTGGAAGGGTTGCTTTTGCCCCTGAAGATGTTGATGACAGGCTGGGGCAGAAGAATCAGAAGGCTTTGGAGACACAGAAGATGTTGGTTGTGTCTTCGAAGCAGTGGCTGATGTTAGAGCCATGTTTGGAGCTGAGAGAATAGATCTTTGTTGGACTGGCTCGCCCCTGAAGATGTTGATGTGACGCTGGGGCAGTAGCCACAAGGTGGAGGCAGAAATGATGGTGACTTTTCTGTTTCAGGAGGCGCTTGTGGAAGACGGCTGGTTTGGTGGAGGAGCAGCTTGGTGTTGAGACCTGCAAAACAAAGACAATAAACACTAAAATCTACAAATAAATTCTAAACAACACAATAAATTCAAAATTGTAAACACCACACAATAAAATGTAAAATGCAATAATAAAAAGTGCAAAGCTCCTCAGCCTCAGAAGGAGACTGAGGGCAGTGGTTGGTGGGTGGGGAGAGGTGGGTTAAGAGGAGTGGGCGGCTGGTCTTTTAGGAGCCAAACCCAGGGCCAGGAGGAAGTCCGGAGCAGGAGCTGAAGTCTGGAGGCTGGAGGGCGCCATCTATGGACAAAATAAACATATCACTGATGTGTCTATACAGCTTCTACATATTTTTATGGCAACTTGATTGTTTTTGATGAGGTCTTTTTCACACAGTTCTATACCTGGTCCAGTGTAAACATCTGGTCTTCACCAATTACTACACTTAAAAATGTTTGGTGGTCAAAATACTTCTTAAATGTTGTAATAGTTTGAAATAAACCAAATCCAGGTCTAAACTATATCTCAGACATGACTAAATTAACCAAGTGAAACAAGTACTAACCGATAACTAAATAGGGATTAAATAGGGAGGGTCCCACTGGGCTTTAGAAGAGAACCACAGATCTAAACTGTAAACTTCAATTGCTAATTACATGTGGGATCCAAAGACATGAAAGAATAGGCCTTAAGGTGTCTCTCTACCTGCTCGCACACGTCCTCCACAGTGTAGACAGGCTCCTCGAGGTGCTCCGGCTCGACTGCAGGGTGACACGGCCTCTTACTGTGGGGCTCCTCCTCAGGGACAGGGCTGGAGCCAGTGGTCTGGACAGGACAATGGACAGAAGGAATAAGGAACCTTCATTGGTGTTTTATGAAAACTATAATAGTATTTCTAATAAACGGATATGATCTTACCTGGTCTGGGAGCTCCCCAATGGTGGACTGGAACCCACGCGTCCTCTTCCTCTTCAGCCCGCGTCGGCGTGACTTCTGAGAGGCAGGCTCCGCACGGACCGCAGCCTGCACCAGAGAAGGAACGTGGAGGTTTGAGAAACTACTTTCTCTTGACTGTTAAAGTATTCTTCATAATACACTTTTGCTGGTCTTTACCTGCTCTCTCAGAAGGTCGGGCTGAGGCTGAGTACGACGAGCTTCAGCAGAGACGGCGGGCTGCGTCTGAAAGAGAACAGATGTTTTAGGAGGAGGCGGCTCTTGAGAAATGTCCACATCAATAAGAGGCGGATAGGGCCCTGTGCTGTTGGACTCCACGTAGTGAAGGAGACCTCCAGCGGTCTCCATCTCAGAGATGAGGGGCCGGTTGAGCTTTTCCCACAGCCGCTGCTTAATCTTGCGGCCCAGCGCCAGGCTGTAGGGACGGGGGCGACCGCTGGGGAACCTGCAAACAACCAGAGGAGTCCAGTTATGAACAAGGTTTACACAAGGCTAAGCAAAGGACCAATTAGACTGAGCCAAGACTAAAACCAGACTTAACAAGGTCTAAAGCTGGATAAAACAAGGACTAAACCAGGATTAGCACATGGTTCAGGACCAGCAACAAAAGCCACTTACCTATAACTATACCCAGCTGTAACCATACACAATATTTCAATAACGCAACGAGAAACAAGAAATGTGATTTATTAAAACTGATCTATTAAAACCACTGAAAGAAAATTGTACTCAATAATCAAATCATAAGACGACTGATATGGATTAGTAAGAAACTGTCAGCAGAAGTGAATCTGGCTGGTGAAACGTACATCAACATGGGGTCGACGACCGAGTGGTAGACACTCTGATACTCCTCGACAGTCAGGCCGTGAATGAGCAGAGGGCTACCAGGAGCAGGACAGGAGGAGGGCGGGGCAGGGCTGGGACAGCGCTGGACTGGGACGGAGGGCTCAGAGGTGGGGACCTGGACCTGTTCAGGAGGAGTCACTATCTTTATTTATTTTTCTAGCATTTACTGCATCAGAAATGTGTTCCTCTTGTGTTTTTATGAACAATGTCCTTGTTGTTGCTTGGAAAGATTGCAGAAGAAACTTTGTAGACTTGAATTGCCTTCTTACCGGATTAGCCAGCGTCCTCCTGGAGACCCGTCCGGGCTCCTCCGCTGGCACAGAGGTGGCGACAGGGGCCACACCCACGACTTGGGGCGGCTCAGGAGCGTTGCTCGGGGCCTATGGGACACAGAGGTGAGTTAGTTCAGAATAAGATTTAGTAAAGTGCAGTAGTTCTCAAACTGTGGTGCGAGTTTCACTGGTGGCACTGAGTACATGATGCTTGTCATTCTTTAAAGCTCATTTTATCCACAGCGGTGTGATGAGACATGTTTTGTAATCATGGCACAGTCTATGAATCCTCCTCCGCTCGTGTGATTGTCACTTACCTGTTCAGTCAGACCCCCGGACTCTGTCCTGCAGCAGAGGCTGTAGGTGTGGTCAAGCAGAACCTGGAAAACAAGAAGACAAGAGCTCAAGTTATGTCATGCTCTACGGTTTAGTCTAAAACTTTTCCCACAAACTACATCAAGTAACATCAGTCTGGAAAAGACTAGATAAATCATGGCCTGCAATCAGAGAAAAGTGTTGGAGAAACACATTTAATCAGAACTGAACTTGGACTAAACTTCACCAGGACAAGCTCCATCTGTAAAGAAGGACTGTAGCATAACGTCATTATTGACCCATAATTCAAATAAGGATACAATGTTATGTTAAATGTAGAGCTAAATACATCCAACTTTGATCGTATTTATCCGACTTCAGAAGTAAGTTTAATATGTTTTGTAATTGGAGTAAAGGCCAAACACAAAGGCCTTCTACCTGCACAAGGATTGTAACGTTGCAGTGTAGTATTCGGACATATAATTGGATTTACATGTTAGTGAGCTTTATTTCGGCCTCAAACACGTGACACATTTTGCGTTTGCGCAGCAAGTGGCCCTCGTTGCGACCTTAAACTGGCACTGCATTTTATCAAATTAGGGATCTTATCTAAAGTGACTTGCGCTTAAAAACAACTTTATGAAGTTATATCTGTCGGAACAGTCCAGTAAAATAGACTTCAAACGAGGATCTAGGTAAATCTGGATGGTAAAAGTGCGCTGTAGGGGGGGCTGTTATATCTTACGTGCTCCATGCTGAAAGCGCTTTATAAGACCAGGACACTTGACAAATGCAGTCAAATCACCGCTGGATCAGCAACTTTTGGACAAATCGTGAAAGGCAAAAAAGTGCGACTGTTTTTCTCGGCCAAGACTTTGGACTGTTGTGGAAAAACGAAAAATGCGACGCCATAGCAACAACACACTAAACTCATGACGTCCTCATTTTACTCATTTAACTTGGTCTAACTGTAACCTTTGATTTATGTGTAAGTTATTATTCACATTTATTTACATTTAATTGGGTAATTTGTATTTTGTATATTAATTTGGGGATTCATATATATTGATTTCTAATTATATATTATTTTTGGGTACATTTTATTAATTTATCTTTGCCGCATTATTTTGGTTCCTATTGTTTCTAGTAGAGCGCATTTGTTGAGCGCACAAAGAGTTAGCGCAGAGAGCACGTTGTGGCGTGATCAAGAAATAAAGACGCAGTGGAACACTGTCCTGCCGTGCTGGTTATTTCGCAAGGAAGATAGCAGAAACATTTATAATCAAGCTGAACTGTAACCCGCCATACCCACAGCCTCAAGAGTCTGGTGAGACAAAAATGGTTACATAACTAATAATAATGTCAGAAGCACGTTATTTGTGCTTATTTTCAATTAAAGTTGACTAATGTTTATTATTGATTCATTTTAATGGTGTTCAGCGTTGGCGAACTGCGCCTGAAATATGAACACAATAGACATACAAGTCAATTTCAAGTCAAAACTCAGTAAAGATGCCAAAGTGACCCTAAAGAGACCCCCATTCCCTGCGCACACCTGCGGACACTACCTGTCTTCAATGTATGTGACCAGAGCGCTGTCCATGTGACAGAAATGAAACTACCTCACAGTCCTAGTGCTTAAAGGCTTAAATGCATAAAAACAAGTTTAGATCAGAGTCAAACGCTGCTCTGTGTTACCCCTGTGCACAGACCACATTCTAATCCCCGCACTATTATTCCACTTCAGCCACACTGGGCTTTCAACAGAGAAGTCGTTTATGTAGCACTTGTACATATTTGTATGTCAGGCCTCTGGATGTGTAAGCCAACAGTTCATTCATTCTGTGCTCCTGTGAGGTCTGACTTTGAGTGTCCAATCTTTGGGGCTGTGGTGACATCCCCGTGCAGATCTGTGGAGAGGCGAGCCTGCTCACAATCATGTTTTTCAATGTATTTTTAAGAATAAACACACACAACTGAATAAATGGAAGATCCATCTCTGGATACAAGATCACAAGCAAGTGCCCACTAACTCCCACCAGAAAAGTTACACACCTTAGCTTTTGGAAACTAAAGGTGCACTATGGAATTTTTACAAAATGTTAATATTTAGGTTTATCCACTGACTCTACAGTTGGTGGGACACTCCCTATTTCTCCTGTTTATGTTGTATTTTATAAAAACACACTGTGCTTACTTCAGTGTACAGTGTGCCAGGAGGAAAGAGTATGTTTTTATGATAGAAATAATGGTCTAAAGGAATCAGACCTAAGTCCATGTGCCCTTGTGTCCCATAGAAGGCACTTAAGGCCTTCCTCTCTGCACCATAAAAAGGGCTTTGACTGGAGGGCTTTCCACTGGATGGACTGCAGCAGCTTAAGTTTAGATTCCAGTGAAGTTGAGATATGTCCTTGTGTTTGTGTTTGAGCTGAAGACAGAGACCGGCCCAGGGTGTGACACGTGTTTATTATTCAAACTGCCTCATCATGAAATATCATATAAATGTCCACAAATGTGTTTTAGTCTGAGGCTGGAGTCAGCACGGATCCATCATGTCCCGGTGAGTCATTTACAACAAGTTTTGAATTCATTGAATAATGGATCATTTCCACAGAGGTGTGTCTTATGTGGAGCTGTCCATGGTATCAACCACACACTGCAGTGAAGCACCACCAGAGGGAGCCCTGATCCTGAAGTCAGAGCGGGACTCAACAGTCACAGAATACTAGAGCGGAACTAATATTCGGGATCATTTTTGTAACATTTCAGTTGAGTCAAGTTTCCATAGAAAGAAGAAATGTATCCACAATCTGCGCCATCTCTGTCCAAACATCTAGATTAGATTATTCTGCAAAGATAAAGTACACTTTCCAAGTAATGTTTTTACAGATTTAGACTTCAAAATGAAAGTATAATTTAATGTTCTGTTCTTCTGCTGCAGTCAGAAGAACAGATTCACTGGGACCAGTCGAGTCGGAGGTGTCTGTGATTGTGAGCTGTCGATGCTCTCGTCCACATCAGAGGAAGAGCTGAACAAGTCCTGGTCCAAAAGGAGACTTGACTCATCACAAGTGAGAAGGCCGTGTCTGTTGAATCTGCTGTTGATGTGAAGTTCAGTCTAATCGCACACTTACTTTCTCCTGATGAAGTTCTCCAGAGGAACTCAGACCCCCAGGAACAACGAGAACCTTCAGCAGTGGTGAGAGAAAAGCACTGTGACCAAAGCACTATGTGGAGGAGCCAAGAACAAGCGAGGGAGGGAGGAAGAAGTTCATCAGAAGATAACACTTAAGATTAGGAAATAGAGGATTAGAAACAGAGAAATAAAGGATTCAAAGTGCTTTACAAAACAGGAAATAAAACACAAGCATCATTGATATTTTTCCCCTTGTTATATTTATTATGTAGACCTTATTAAAAGCAAAAATGCTCCTTTTATCCAGCAGAGGTCAGTAAGACACCACTTTTACTGTTACCAAGTCTTATTTTAAAAATATTTTCTCTCAAAGAAGATGAGGGTTTAACGAAACGTATTCCTAGTATCTTGGGTGTGTAGCTGTCACAGAGAGCATGTAACATGAGTCATTGTACATGGATGTATCTGCTCTTGGGCTGAGATGATCTGGAGTTATGACCTCTGAATCCTAAAGCCCACAGGGATAGCTAGTACTTTGGACGCTTAACATGGAGAAAACATCAACAGATAAGCATTTTATCAAAGTATAATAAAACTGAAGCAGTTACTCAACTCTACTCATTATATTTGAATTTTAATACTTAATTATAGAACGTATGAACCCTCTTGGGCTCTGCTCCTCTCATGCGCTCTTCTCCTCTCATGTGCTCTTCTCCTCTCATGTGCTCTTCTCCTCTCATGCGCTCTTCTCCACTCATGCTCTTCTCCTCTCATGTGCTCTTCTCCTCTCATGTGCTCTTCTCCTCTCATGTGCTCTTCTCCTCTCATGCGCTCTTCTCCTCTCATGTGCTCTTCTCCACTCATGTGCTCTTCTCCTCTCATGTGCTCTGCTCCTCTCATGCGCTCTGCTCCTCTCATGCGCTCTTCTCCTCTCATGTGCTCTTCTCCTCTCATGTGCTCTGCTCCTCTCATGCGCTCTGCTCCTCTCATGTGCTCTTCTCCTCTCATGTGCTCTTCTCCTCTCATGTGCTCTTCTCCTCTCATGCGCTCTTCTCCTCTCATGTGCTCTGCTCCTCTCATGCGCTCTGCTCCTCTCATGCGCTCTGCTCCTCTCATGCGCTCTTCTCCTCTCATGCGCTCTGCTCCTCTCATGCGCTCTTCTCCTCTCATGTGCTCTTCTCCTCTCATGTGCTCTGCTCCTCTCTTGGGCTCTGCTCCTCTCATGTGCTCTGCTCCTCTCAATTCTTCTCCTGTCATTTGTTCACCTCTCAGTTCTCCTTCAGTATCTCCTGATTCTTTTGCAACCTCCACATCCATCTCCTCATCCGACCTATCATCTTTTTGTCCATCTCGGAGCAGAAAATAGCCAGTTATTAATCTGCAGTAATCTTAACTATATTACATATTTTACCCTTGAAATGTTTGCTTATAGAATAATTAGAATGCCATATCATTTTTGTTTTGTTTTTCTCTTACCTGTTTTCTTGGTAACCCAGTTGGTTATAGATGAAGTGCCTTTGGCTGCTTCATACAGTTACTTTTTTTTTTTTTTTTTTTTTAAATCTTCTTTCTTTCCGGGACATCTTTAAACTGGAGAATAAACTTTTTTTTTAATGTGAAAGACACATATGACTTGCCTATGGCAAATGGCATTATTATGTAATTATTAAACTCACAGACCACATTTTGAAATAAGGAAATAATTCGAACTTACATTTTTGCCCATACCCCTTATTGAAATGACTCGTGACAAAATTGTGTGCACCTTAATAGCATTTTAGCCTACTTACATGAGTAACGGATTCCACAATTAAACCAAATAAATAATCTTACTGAATAACGTTATATGTTAGATATATATATCTATATCTATATCTATATGTTAGATAAATGCCGTTAAATGGCACAGTATGTGTTGGCTTTTTTGTGACAAACCAAGGCGCACTTTGTGGCGCGGCTCCTGTCATTTAATTCAGCTACCGACTGCAGTGTTCGAACCCTGACTTGCTTTGCTTTTTGCTTTTCTGTTCTCCGGATGGAACAACAACAGATTGAAAAAAATAACAGTAGCAAGTGACAATCCGCGGGGCAGTGCAAGCCAGGGATTCGTATAGTCTACTCGCTCGAGGAGCGCACTATATATATATATATATATATATATATATATATATATATATATATATATATATATATATATATATATATATATATATATATATATATATATTCTAATATATATATATATATATATATATATATATATGGAGGAGGGGCCTCTCCAACACTCCCCCCTCAAGCCCCCTTAGCCCCCCCACTGCACGTGCCTGGGGTTACCCCTGTGCACCTACCACATTCTAATACCCGCACTATTATTCCACTTCAGCCACACTGGGCTTTCAACAGAGAAGTCGTTTATGTAGCACTTGTACATATTTGTATGTCAGGCCTCTGGATGTGTAAGCCAACAGTTCATTCATTGTGTGCTCCTGTGAGGTCTGACTTGGAGTGTCCAATCTTTGGGGCTGTGGTGACATCCCCGTGCAGATCTGTGGAGAGGCGAGCCTGCTCACAATCATGTTTTTCAATGTATTTTTAAGAATAAACACACACAACTGAATAAATGGAAGATCCATCTCTGGATACACGGTCACAAGCAAGTGCCCACTAACTCCCACCAGAATAGTTACACACCTCAGCTTTTGGAAACTAAAGGTGCACTATGGAACTTTTACAAAATGTAAATATTTAGGTTTATCCACTGACTCAACAGTCGGTGGGACACTCCCTATTTCTCCTGTTTATGTTGTATTTTATAAAAACACATTGTGCTTACTTCAGTGTACAGTGTGCCAGGAGGAAAGAGTATGTTGTTATGATAGAAATAATTTTCTAAAGGAATTAGGAAAAGGCTGATCATTTTCGTATTCATTTTTATTTATTATTTTAGTGGAAAGCGTAGTGCAAATTTATACTCAAGTCAAATTTACTACACAGCCCAGTAGAAGTGTATCATAAGGTAACGTCAACTGAATGAAAAACAAATAAGAAACAGTTTGAATCCAAATTAACAGGGATTTATTGGACAATGCGGCTCAGATGTGTCATATTTTGGGGCTGGCGGGTGGGTTGGAAGGTCTTAAACTGTAGATTGAAAAGCAAAATTCATTACTTCATGTGAAAAAATGCAGAACAAACAACACTATCAAATCAAAAACGCGTCACTGATTAGTACCTTTTTGGACGAGGGTCTTGCTTGAAATGTGACACCGGATACAGACGAGAAGAAGGACTCAGATGGACACAGAAGATGTTGAGTGTGTCTTTGAATCTTGATGTTGAAAGCTACAAAACACAGACAGTAAATTGTATTTGTAATCAAACTGTTTCATGTAATGTTTTGTTTAGATCGCCTGTAACATTGTGAGGATAATGACACATGGAAGAATGAAAAAATGTAACAGAAAAAAATGGCACGGCAAATGTTCTAAATGAACTTAAAACTGAACAGAACATCTTTTTACCTTTTTGTGTTGAGTTGACAACTCGTTTGCCCCTGTCGTTGTTGCTGGTAGGCTGGGGCATTGGTTGTGCACTGTGATGGTACATGTGCTTTTGGTGGAGAGACGAGGAGGATCATAATGGCTGCTTGCCCCTGCAGATCTTGATGGTAGGCTGGGGCTGTAGCAGTTGTTTTAATGGAGGAGATTTGGGAGCGAGTTGAAGAGGTCTTTGCTGATGTTGGAGCAATATTTCAGACGGAGGAGGCCTGTAGATGGTACGCTGGGCTGTGATAAGATGATGATAATAAGATGGAGACTGGAAGGGTTGCTTTTGCCCCTGAAGATGTTGATGACAGGCTGGGGCAGAAGAATCAGAAGGCTTTGGAGACACAGAAGATGTTGGTTGTGTCTTCGAAGCAGTGGCTGATGTTAGAGCCATGTTTGGAGCTGAGAGAATAGATCTTTGTTGGACTGGCTCGCCCCTGAAGATGTTGATGTGACGCTGGGGCAGTAGCCACAAGGTGGAGGCAGAAATGATGGTGACTTTTCTGTTTCAGGAGGCGCTTGTGGAAGACGGCTGGTTTGGTGGAGGAGCAGCTTGGTGTTGAGACCTGCAAAACAAAGACAGTAAAGACTGTTTGAAATTACACATTAATTTTAAAAAACAAGCAAAAAGAGTTAAAGCACACAGTAAGTTCTAATATCTGAAATGAGAGCCCTTGTGCTCTCCTCAAAAGTAAACCACTGAGCAAATATTTCCTCAAATAGTATAAACAACAGGGGCGCACAAACAGAAGAAGCAGCCTGGTCTTATGGCTCCTGTGTGACAAGGCCCCGCCTGAGGGTCCCAAGGCTGTAGCAGGAGTGTCTATTCAGGATAGAAGGACCCTGAGTCATTTGGACCTGAGGGTAACGTGACGTGTTCAAAATGTACACAAAAAGTCCCCTTCCTCCTGCTGTCGTCATCTGTGATCAATGTGAATTTATTACAAATGTGCTCTGGTACATATTCTTCACTTCTACATCGTCAGTACAATTTTAACTGAATAAGATCTATGAATTTCAACAATAAGTTTATTAACAATAAGTTCAATAGTGTGTTCTGTCGGACCTTTATGGTTTATAATTCTTACGGCTTTCTTTTGGAGCAGGTGAAATTGGTCAGTAAAAACGTCACACACCTCAATACAAAATATAGGACTGTTTTCTTTGTATAAATTATATCATTTTTCCTCTTGCAGCCCTAATTCAGAACACCAGCCGTTAACCTCTGTAGCCTCGTAGAAAGCATGAATAGAACTAGAAAAGCAATAGTCCAGTCCTATTTCAAACCTGGTTTAGGCCTAATTAAAACCTAGAATGGTCTTTCTTTTTTCTACCTGGTTTAGATCAGTTTGTATTCTTTGTTTACATGGTGTGAAAAGTTTGAGCACCACTGCCTTAGGGTTTAGATCGGGGATAATCATACATGCTCTAAAGCTGGTATCCACCATTAGTCCTTGTTTACTTCTATTAAAGTTTATTCAAAACTATTACAGCAAATACAACTGTACTTATGAGGCATATGTACAAAACAATGCATATTGAAAAGGATAAGAAGTGTAAAATATAAATGTAAAGGACTTGTACCAGCACATGTCCATTACATGCACTGGCACAGTCCATATAAGACTAAAGTGTCATGTTTGTAATGCTTAGATTTTGAGACATCGCAGATATAGAGATGGCCAATTGTCACTTCGATTTTTGTCTTGATGAGGAGACAAGTAAGACTATGTCTTGTTCAGATCGTCTGTAACATTGTGAAGATACTGATATATAAAAGAATAAAAAAGGGTAAATATTCTAATAGAGCTTTAAACTGTAGATGAATTGAACTGAACAAGAACATCTTTTTACCTTTTTGTGTTGAGATGACAGGCTCGTTTGCCCCTGTCGTTGTTGCTGGTAGGCTGGGGCATTGGTTGTGCACTGTGATGTTACATGTGCTTTTGGTGGAGAGACGAGGAGGATCATAATGGTTGCTTGCCCCTGCAGATCTTGATGGTAGGCTGGGGCTGTAGCAGTTGTTTTAATGGAGGAGATTTGGGAGCGAGTTAAAGAGGTCTTTGCTGATGTTGGAGCAATATTTCAGACAGAGGAGGCCTGTAGATGGTACGATGGGCTGTGATAAGATGATGATGATAAGATGGAGACTGGAAGGGTTGCTTTTGCCCCTGAAGATGTTGATGACAGGCTGGGGCAGAAGAATCAGAAGGCTTTGGAGACACAGAAGATGTTGGTTGTGTCTTCGAAGCTGTGGCTGATGTTAGAGCCATGTTTGGAGCTGAGAGAATAGATCTTTGTTGGACTGGCTCGCCCCTGAAGATGTTGATGTGACGCTGGGGCAGTAGCCACAAGGTGGAGGCAGAAATGATGGTGACTTTTCTGTTTCAGGAGGCGCTTGTGGAAGACGGCTGGTTTGGTGGAGGAGCAGCTTGGTGTTGAGACCTGCAAAACAAAGACACAAAAACACTAAAATCTACAAATAAATTCTAAACAACACAATAAATTCAAAATTGTAAACACCACACAATAAAATGTAAAATGCAATAATAAAAAGTGCAAAGCTCCTCAGCCTCAGAAGGAGACTGAGGGCAGTGGTTGGTGGGTGGGGAGAGGTGGGTTAAGAGGAGTGGGCGGCTGGTCTTTTAGGAGCCAAACCCAGGGCCAGGAGGAAGTCCGGAGCAGGAGCTGAAGTCTGGAGGCTGGAGGGCGCCATCTATGGACAAAATAAACATATCACTGATGTGTCTATACAGCTTCTACATATTTTTATGGCAACTTGATTGTTTTTGATGAGGTCTTTTCACACAGTTCTATACCTGGTCCAGTGTAAACATCTGGTCTTCACCAATTACTACACTTAAAAATGTTTGGTGGTCAAAATACTTCTTAAATGTTGTAATAGTTTGAAATAAACCAAATCCAGGTCTAAACTATATCTCAGACATGACTAAATTAACCAAGTGAAACAAGTACTAACCGAGAACTAAATAGGGATTAAATAGGGAGGGTCCCACTGGGCTTTAGAAGAGAACCACAGATCTAAACTGTAAACTTCAATTGCTAATTACATGTGGGATCCAAAGACATGAAAGAATAGGCCTTAAGGTGTCTCTCTACCTGCTCGCACACGTCCTCCACAGTGTAGACAGGCTCCTCGGGGTGCTCCGGCTCGACTGCAGGGTGACACGGCCTCTTACTGTGGGGCTCCTCCTCAGGGACAGGGCTGGAGCCAGTGGTCTGGACAGGACAATGGACAGAAGGAATAAGGAACCTTCATTGGTGTTTTATGAAAACTATAATAGTATTTCTAATAAACGGATATGATCTTACCTGGTCTGGGAGCTCCCCAATGGTGGACTGGAACCCACGCGTCCTCTTCCTCTTCAGCCCGCGTCGGCGTGACTTCTGAGAGGCAGGCTCCGCACGGACCGCAGCCTGCACCAGAGAAGGAACGTGGAGGTTTGAGAAACTACTTTCTCTTGACTGTTAAAGTATTCTTCATAATACACTTTTGCTGGTCTTTACCTGCTCTCTCAGAAGGTCGGGCTGAGGCTGAGTACGACGAGCTTCAGCAGAGACGGCGGGCTGCGTCTGAAAGAGAACAGATGTTTTAGGAGGAGGCGGCTCTTGAGAAATGTCCACATCAATAAGAGGCGGATAGGGCCCTGTGCTGTTGGACTCCACGTAGTGAAGGAGACCTCCAGCGGTCTCCATCTCAGAGATGAGGGGCCGGTTGAGCTTTTCCCACAGCCGCTGCTTAATCTTGCGGCCCAGCGCCAGGCTGTAGGGACGGGGCGACCGCTGGGGAACCTGCAAACAACCAGAGGAGTCCAGTTATGAACAAGGTTTACACAAGGCTAAGCAAAGGACCAATTAGACTGAGCCAAGACTAAAACCAGACTTAACAAGGTCTAAAGCTGGATAAAACAAGGACTAAACCAGGATTAGCACATGGTTCAGGACCAGCAACAAAAGCCACTTACCTATAACTATACCCAGCTGTAACCATACACAATATTTCAATAACGCAACGAGAAACAAGAAATGTGATTTATTAAAACTGATCTATTAAAACCACTGAAAGAAAATTGTACTCAATAATCAAATCATAAGACGACTGATATGGATTAGTAAGAAACTGTCAGCAGAAGTGAATCTGGCTGGTGAAACGTACATCAACATGGGCTCGCCGACCGAGTGGTAGACACTCTGATACTCCTCGACAGTCAGGCCGTGAATGAGCAGAGGGCTACCAGGAGCAGGACAGGAGGAGGGCGGGGCAGGGCTGGGACAGCGCTGGACTGGGACGGAGGGCTCAGAGGTGGGGACCTGGACCTGTTCAGGAGGAGTCACTATCTTTATTTATTTTTCTAGCATTTACTGCATCAGAAATGTGTTCCTCTTGTGTTTTTATGAACAATGTCCTTGTTGTTGCTTGGAAAGATTGCAGAAGAAACTTTGTAGACTTGAATTGCCTTCTTACCGGATTAGCCAGCGTCCTCCTGGAGACCCGTCCGGGCTCCTCCGCTGGCACAGAGGTGGCGACAGGGGCCACACCCACGACTTGGGGCGGCTCAGGAGCGTTGCTCGGGGCCTATGGGACACAGAGGTGAGTTAGTTCAGAATAAGATTTAGTAAAGTGCAGTAGTTCTCAAACTGTGGTGCGAGTTTCACTGGTGGCACTGAGTACATGATGCTTGTCATTCTTTAAAGCTCATTTTATCCACAGCGGTGTGATGAGACATGTTTTGTAATCATGGCACAGTCTATGAATCCTCCTCCGCTCGTGTGATTGTCACTTACCTGTTCAGTCAGACCCCCGGACTCTGTCCTGCAGCAGAGGCTGTAGGTGTGGTCAAGCAGAACCTGGAAAACAAGAAGACAAGAGCTCAAGTTATGTCATGCTCTACGGTTTAGTCTAAAACTTTTCCCACAAACTACATCAAGTAACATCAGTCTGGAAAAGACTAGATAAATCATGGCCTGCAATCAGAGAAAAGTGTTGGAGAAACACATTTAATCAGAACTGAACTTGGACTAAACTTCACCAGGACAAGCTCCATCTGTAAAGAAGGACTGTAGCATAACGTCATTATTGACCCATAATTCAAATAAGGATACAATGTTATGTTAAATGTAGAGCTAAATACATCCAACTTTGATCGTATTTATCCGACTTCAGAAGTAAGTTTAATATGTTTTGTAATTGGAGTAAAGGCCAAACACAAAGGCCTTCTACCTGCACAAGGATTGTAACGTTGCAGTGTAGTATTCGGACATTTAATTGGATTTACATGTTAGTGAGCTTTATTTCGGCCTCAAACACGTGACACATTTTGCGTTTGCGCAGCAAGTGGCCCTCGTTGCGGACCTTAAACTGGCACTGCATTTTATCAAATTAGGGCTCTTATCTAAAGTGACTTGCGCTTAAAAACAACTTTATGAAGTTATATCTGTCGGAACAGTCCAGTAAAATAGACTTAAAACGAGGATCTAGGTAAATCTGGATGGTAAAGGTGCGCTGTAGGGGGCGCTGTTATATCTTACGTGCTCCATGCTGAAAGCGCTTTATAAGACCAGGACACTTGACAAATGCAGTCAAATCACCGCTGGATCAGCAACTTTTGGACAAATCGTGAAAGGCAAAAAAGTGCGACTGTTTTTCTCGGCCAAGACTTTGGACTGTTGTGGAAAAACGAAAAATGCGACGCCATAGCAACAACACACTAAACTCATGACGTCCTCATTTTACTCATCTAACTTGGTCTAACTGTAACCTTTGATTTATGTGTAAGTTATTATTCACATTTATTTACATTTAATTGGGTAATTTGTATTTTGTATATTAATTTGGGGATTCATATATATTGATTTCTAATTATATATTATTTTTGGGTACATTTTATAAATTTATCTTTGCCGCATTATTTTGGTTCCTATTGTTTCTAGTAGAGCGCATTTGTTGAGCGCACAAAGAGTTAGCGCAGAGAGCACGTTGTGGCGTGATCAAGAAATAAAGACGCAGTGGAACACTGTCCTGCCGTGCTGGTTATTTCGCAAGGAAGATAGCAGAAACATTTATAATCAAGCTGAACTGTAACCCGCCATACCCACAGCCTCAAGAGTCTGGTGAGACAAAAATGGTTACATAACTAATAATAATGTCAGAAGCACGTTATTTGTGCTTATTTTCAATTAAAGTTGACTAATGTTTATTATTGATTCATTTTAATGGTGTTCAGCGTTGGCGAACTGCGCCTGAAATATGAACACAATAGACATACAAGTCAATTTCAAGTCAAAACTCAGTAAAGATGCCAAAGTGACCCTAAAGAGACCCCCATTCCCTGCGCACACCTGCGGACACTACCTGTCTTCAATGTATGTGACCAGAGCACTGTCCATGTGACAGAAATGAAACTACCTCACAGTCCTAGTGCTTAAAGGCTTAAATGCATAAAAACAAGTTTAGATCAGAGTCAAACGCTGCTCTGTGTTACCCCTGTGCACAGACCACATTCTAATCCCCGCACTATTATTCCACTTCAGCCACACTGGGCTTTCAACAGAGAAGTCGTTTATGTAGCACTTGTACATATTTGTATGTCAGGCCTCTGGAAGTGTAAGCCAACAGTTCATTCATTGTGTGCTCCTGTGAGGTCTGACTTGGAGTGTCCAATCTTTGGGGCTGTGGTGACATCCCCGTGCAGATCTGTGGAGAGGCGAGCCTGCTCACAATCATGTTTTTCAATGTATTTTTAAGAATAAACACACACAACTGAATAAATGGAAGATCCATCTCTGGATACAAGATCACAAGCAAGTGCCCACTAACTCCCACCAGAAAAGTTACACACCTTAGCTTTTGGAAACTAAAGGTGCACTATGGAATTTTTACAAAATGTTAATATTTAGGTTTATCCACTGACTCTACAGTTGGTGGGACACTCCCTATTTCTCCTGTTTATGTTGTATTTTATAAAAACACACTGTGCTTACTTCAGTGTACAGTGTGCCAGGAGGAAAGAGTATGTTTTTATGATAGAAATAATGGTCTAAAAGAATCAGACCTAAGTCCATGTGCCCTTGTGTCCCATAGAAGGCACTTAAGGCCTTCCTCTCTGCACCATAAAAAGGGCTTTGACTGGAGGGCTTTTCACTGGATGGACTGCAGCAGCTTAAGTTTAGATTCCAGTGAAGTTAAGATATGTCCTTGTGTTTGTGTTTGAGCTGAAGACAGAGACCGGCCCAGGGTGTGACACGTGTTTATTATTCAAACTGCCTCATCATGAAATATCATATAAATGTCCACAAATGTGTTTTAGTCTGAGGCTGGAGTCAGCACGGATCCATCATGTCCCGGTGAGTCATTTACAACAAGTTTTGAATTCATTGAATAATGGATCATTTCCACAGAGGTGTGTCTTATGTGGAGCTGTCCATGGTATCAACCACACACTGCAGTGAAGCACCACCAGAGGGAGCCCTGATCCTGAAGTCAGAGCGGGACTCAACAGTCACAGGATACTAGAGCGGAACTAATATTCGGGATCATTTTTGTAACATTTCAGTTGAGTCAAGTTTCCATAGAAAGAAGAAATGTATCCACAATCTGCGCCATCTCTGTCCAAACATCTAGATTAGATTATTCTGCAAAGATAAAGTACACTTTCCAAGTAATGTTTTTACAGATTTAAACTTCAAAATGAAAGTATAATTTAATGTTCTGTTCTTCTGCTGCAGTCAGAAGAACAGATTCACTGGGACCAGTTGAGTCGGAGGTGTCTGTGATTGTGAGCTGTCGATGCTCTCGTCCACATCAGAGGAAGAGCTGAACAAGTCCTGGTCCAAAAGGAGACTTGACTCATCACAAGTGAGAAGGCCGTGTCTGTTGAATCTGCTGTTGATGTGAAGTTCAGTCTAATCGCACACTTACTTTCTCCTGATGAAGTTCTCCAGAGGAACTCAGACCCCCAGGAACAACGAGAACCTTCAGCAGTGGTGAGAGAAAAGCACTGTGACCAAAGCACTATGTGGAGGAGCCAAGAACAAGCGAGGGAGGGAGGAAGAAGTTCATCAGAAGATAACACTTAAGATTAGGAAATAGAGGATTAGAAACAGAGAAATAAAGGATTCAAAGTGCTTTACAAAACAGGAAATAAAACACAAGCATCATTGATATTTTTCCCCTTGTTATATTTATTATGTAGACCTTATTAAAAGCAAAAATGCTCCTTTTATCCAGCAGAGGTCAGTAAGACACCACTTTTACTGTTACCAAGTCTTATTTTAAAAATATTTTCGCTCTTCTCCTCTCATGTGCTCTGCTCCTCTGATGCGCTCTGCTCCTCTCATGTGCTCTTCTCCTCTCATGTGCTCTGCTCCTCTCATGTGCTCTTCTCCTCTCATGCGCTCTTCTCTTCTCATGCGCTCTGCTCCTCTCATGCGCTCTTCTCCTCTCATGTGCTCTTCTCCACTCATGTGCTCTGCTCCTCTGATGCGCTCTGCTCCTCTCATGTGCTCTTCTCCTCTCATGTGCTCTTCTCCTCTCATGTGCTCTTCTCCTCTCATGTGCTCTGCTCCTCTCTTGGGCTCTGCTCCTCTCATGTGCTCTGCTCCTCTCAATTCTTCTCCTGTCATTTGTTCACCTCTCAGTTCTCCTTCAGTATCTCCTGATTCTTTTGCAACCTCCACATCCATCTCCTCATCCGACCTATCATCTTTTTGTCCATCTCGGAGCAGAAAATAGCCAGTTATTAATCTGCAGTAATCTTAACTATATTACATATTTTACCCTTGAAATGTTTGCTTATAGAATAATTAGAATGCCATATCATTTTTGTTTTGTTTTTCTCTTACCTGTTTTCTTGGTAACCCAGTTGGTTATAGATGAAGTGCCTTTGGCTGCTTCATACAGTTACTTTTTTTTTTTTTTTTTTTTTTAATCTTCTTTCTTTCCGGGACATCTTTAAACTGGAGAATAAACTTTTTTTTTAAAATGTGAAAGACACATATGACTTGCCTATGGCAAATGGCATTATTATGTAATTATTAAACTCACAGACCACATTTTGAAATAAGGAAATAATTCGAACTTACATTTTTGCCCATACCCCTTATTGAAATGACTCGTGACAAAATTGTGTGCACCTTAATAGCATTTTAGCCTACTTACATGAGTAACGGATTCCACAATTAAACCAAATAAATAATCTTACTGAATAACGTTATATGTTAGATAAATGCCGTTAAATGGCACAGTATGTGTTGGCTTTTTTGTGACAAACCAAGGCGCACTTTGTGGCGCGGCTCCTGTCATTTAATTCAGCTACCGACTGCAGTGTTCGAACCCTGACTTGCTTTGCTTTTTGCTTTTCTGTTCTCCGGATGGAACAACAACAGATTGAAAAAAATAACAGTAGCAAGTGACAATCCGCGGGGCAGTGCAAGCCAGGGATTCGTATAGTCTACTCGCTCGAGGAGCGCACTATATATATATATATATATATATATATATATATATATATATATATATATATATATATATATATATTCTAATATATATATATATATATATTCTAATATATATATATATATATATATATATATATATATATATATATATATATATATATATATATATATATATATATATATATAGGAGGAGGGGCCTCTCCAACACTCCCCCCTCAAGCCCCCTTAGCCCCCCCTCTGCACGTGCCTGGTGTTACCCCTGTGCACAGACCACATTCTAATCCCCGCACTATTATTCCACTTCAGCCACACTGGGCTTTCAACAGAGAAGTCGTTTATGTAGCACTTGTACATATTTGTATGTCAGGCCTCTGGATGTGTAAGCCAACAGTTCATTCATTGTGTGCTCCTGTGAGGTCTGACTTTGAGTGTCCAATCATTGGGGCTGTGGTGACATCCCCGTGCAGGTCTGTGGAGAGGCGAGCCTGCTCACAATCATGTTTTTCAATGTATTTTTAAGAATAAACACACACAACTGAATAAATGGAAGATCCATCTCTGGATACAAGATCACAAGCAAGTGCCCACTAACTCCCACCAGAAAAGTTACACACCTCAGCTTTTGGAAACTAAAGGTGCACTATGGAACTTTTACAAAATGTAAATATTTAGGTTTATCCACTGACTCAACAGTCGGTGGGACACTCCCTATTTCTCCTGTTTATGTTGTATTTTATAAAAACACATTGTGCTTACTTCAGTGTACAGTGTGCCAGGAGGAAAGAGTATGTTGTTATGATAGAAATAATTTTCTAAAGGAATTAGGAAAAGGCTGATCATTTTCGTATTCATTTTTATTTATTATTTTAGTGAAAAGCGTAGTGCAAATTTATACTCAAGTCAAATTTACTACACAGCCCAGTAGAAGTGTATCATAAGGTAACGTCAACTGAATGAAAAACAAATAAGAAACAGTTTGAATCCAAATTAACAGGGATTTATTGGACAATGCGGCTCAGATGTGTCATATTTTGGGGCTGGCGGGTGGGTTGGAAGGTCTTAAACTGTAGATTGAAAAGCAAAATTCATTACTTCATGTGAAAAAATGCAGAACAAACAACACTATCAAATCAAAAACACGTCACTGATTAGTACCTTTTTGGACGAGGGTCTTGCTTGAAATGTGACACCGGATACAGACGAGAAGATGGACTCAGATGGACACAGAAGATGTTGAGTGTGTCTTTGAATCTTGATGTTGAAAGCTACAAAACACAGACAGTAAATTGTATTTGTAATCAAACTGTTTCATGTAATGTTTTGTTTAGATCGCCTGTAACATTGTGAGGATAATGACACATGGAAGAATGAAAAAATGTAACAGAAAAAAATGGCACGGCAAATGTTCTAAATGAACTTAAAACTGAACAGAACATCTTTTTTACCTTTTCGTGTTGAGTTGACAACTCGTTTGCCCCTGTCGTTGTTGCTGGTAGGCTGGGGCATTGGTTGTGCACTGTGATGGTACATGTGCTTTTGGTGGAGAGACGAGGAGGATCATAATGGCTGCTTGCCCCTGCAGATCTTGATGGTAGGCTGGGGCTGTAGCAGTTGTTTTAATGGAGGAGATTTGGGAGCGAGTTGAAGAGGTCTTTGCTGATGTTGGAGCAATATTTCAGACGGAGGAGGCCTGTAGATGGTACGATGGGCTGTGACAAGATGATGATAATAAGATGGAGACTGGAAGGGTTGCTTTTGCCCCTGAAGATGTTGATGACAGGCTGGGGCAGAAGAATCAGAAGGCTTTGGAGACACAGAAGATGTTGGTTGTGTCTTCGAAGCTGTGGCTGATGTTAGAGCCATGTTTGGAGCTGAGAGAATAGATCTTTGTTGGACTGGCTCGCCCCTGAAGATGTTGATGTGACGCTGGGGCAGTAGCCACAAGGTGGAGGCAGAAATGATGGTGACTTTTCTGTTTCAGGAGGCGCTTGTGGAAGACGGCTGGTTTGGTGGAGGAGCAGCTTGGTGTTGAGAGCTGCAAAACAAAGACAGGAAAGAATATATAAAATGACACATTTAATATAAAAAAATAAGCAAAAAGAGTTAAAGCACACAGTAAGTTCTAATATCTGAAATGAGAGCCCTTGTGCTCTCCTCTCCCTCTTCTCTGAGGGTCCCAAGGCTGTAGCAGGACTGTCTATTCAGGATAGAAGGACCCTGAGTCATTTGGACCTGAGGGTAACGTGACGTGTTCAAAATGTACACAAAAAGTCCCCTTCCTCCTGCTGTCGTCATCTGTGATCAATGTGAATTTATTACAAATGTGCTCTGGTACATATTCTTCACTTCTACATCGTCAGTACAATTTTAACTGAATAAGATCTATGAATTTCAACAATAAGTTTATTAACAATATGAATAGAACTAGAATAGCAATAGTCCAGTCCTATTTCAAACCTGGTTTAGGCCTAATTAAAACCTAGAATGGTCTTTCTTTTTTCTACCTGGTTTAGATCAGTTTGTATTCTTTGTTTACATGGTGTGAAAAGTTTGAGCACCACTGCCTTAGGGTTTAGATCGGGGATAATCATACATGCTCTAAAGCTGATATCCACCATTAGTCCTTGTTTACTTCTATTAAAGTTTATTCAAAACTATTACAGCAAGTACAACTGTACTTATGAGGCATATGTACAAAACAATGCATATTGAAAAGGATAAGAAGTGTAAAATATAAATGTAAAGGATTTGTACCAGCACATGTCCATTACATGCACTGGCACAGTCCATATAAGACTAAAGTGTCATGTTTGTAATGCTTAGATTTTGAGACATCGCAGATATAGAGATGGCCAATTGTCACTTCGATTTTTGTCTTGATGAGGAGACAAGTAAGACTATGTCTTGTTCAGATCGTCTGTAACATTGTGAAGATACTGATATATAAAAGAATAAAAAAGGGTAAATATTCTAATAGAGCTTTAAACTGTAGATGAATTGAACTGAACAAGAACATCTTTTTACCTTTTCGTGTTGAGATGATCGTTTGCCCCTGTCGTTGTTGCTGGTAGGCTGGGGCATTGGTTGTGCACTGTGATGTTACATGTGCTTTTGGTGGAGAGACGAGGAGGATCATAATGGCTGCTTGCCCCTGCAGATCTTGATGGTAGGCTGGGGCTGTAGCAGTTGTTTTAATGGAGGAGATTTGGGAGCGAGTTGAAGAGGTCTTTGCTGATGTTGGAGCAATATTTCAGACGGAGGAGGCCTGTAGATGGTACGCTGGGCTGTGACAAGATGATGAGAATAAGATGGAGACTGGAAGGGTTGCTTTTGCCCCTGAAGATGTTGATGACAGGCTGGGGCAGAAGAATCAGAAGGCTTTGGAGACACAGAAGATGTTGGTTGTGTCTTCGAAGCAGTGGCTGATGTTAGAGCCATGTTTGGAGCTGAGAGAATAGGTCTTTGTTGGACTGGCTCGCCCCTGAAGATGTTGATGTGACGCTGGGGCAGTAGCCACAAGGTGGAGGCAGAAATGATGGTGACTTTTCTGTTTCAGGAGGCGCTTGTGGAAGACGGCTGGTTTGGTGGAGGAGCAGCTTGGTGTTGAGACCTGCAAAACAAAGACACAAAAACACTAAAATCTACAAATAAATTCTAAACAACACAATAAATTCAAAATTGTAAACACCACACAATAAAATGTAAAATGCAATAATAAAAAGTGCAAAGCTCCTCAGCCTCAGAAGGAGACTGAGGGCAGTGGTTGGTGGGTGGGGAGAGGTGGGTTAAGAGGAGTGGGCGGCTGGTCTTTTAGGAGCCAAACCCAGGGCCAGGAGGAAGTCAGGAGGAGCAGGAGCTGAAGTCTGGAGGCTGGAGGGCGCCATCTATGGACAAAATAAACATATCACTGATGTGTCTATACAGCTTCTACATATTTTTATGGCAACTTGATTGTTTTTGATGAGGTCTTTTCACACAGTTCTATACCTGGTCCAGTGTAAACATCTGGTCTTCACCAATTACTACACTTAAAAATGTTTGGTGGTCAAAATACTTCTTAAATGTTGTAATAGTTTGAAATAAACCAAATCCAGGTCTAAACTATATCTCAGACATGACTAAATTAACCAAGTGAAACAAGTACTAACCGAGAACTAAATAGGGACTAAATAGGGAGGGTCCCACTGGGCTTTAGAAGAGAACCACAGATCTAAACTGTAAACTTCAATTGCTAATTACATGTGGGATCCAAAGACATGAAAGAATAGGCCTTAAGGTGTCTCTCTACCTGCTCGCACACGTCCTCCACAGTGTAGACAGGCTCCTCGGGGTGCTCCGGCTCGACTGCAGGGTGACACGGCCTCTTACTGTGGGGCTCCTCCTCAGGGACAGGGCTGGAGCCAGTGGTCTGGACAGGACAATGGACAGAAGGAATAAGGAACCTTCATTGGTGTTTTATGAAAACTATAATAGTATTTCTAATAAACGGATATGATCTTACCTGGTCTGGGAGCTCCCCAATGGTGGACTGGAACCCACGCGTCCTCTTCCTCTTCAGCCCGCGTCGGCGTGACTTCTGAGAGGCAGGCTCCGCACGGACCGCAGCCTGCACCAGAGAAGGAACGTGGAGGTTTGAGAAACTACTTTCTCTTGACTGTTAAAGTATTCTTCATAATACACTTTTGCTGGTCTTTACCTGCTCTCTCAGAAGGTCGGGCTGAGGCTGAGTACGACGAGCTTCAGCAGAGACGGGCGGGCTGCGTCTGAAAGAGAACAGATGTTTTAGGAGGAGGCGGCTCTTGAGAAATGTCCACATCAATAAGAGGCGGATAGGGCCCTGTGCTGTTGGACTCCACGTAGTGAAGGAGACCTCCAGCGGTCTCCATCTCAGAGATGAGGGGCCGGTTGAGCTTTTCCCACAGCCGCTGCTTAATCTTGCGGCCCAGCGCCAGGCTGTAGGGACGGGGGCGACCGCTGGGGAACCTGCAAACAACCAGAGGAGTCCAGTTATGAACAAGGTTTACACAAGGCTAAGCAAAGGACCAATTAGACTGAGCCAAGACTAAAACCAGACTTAACAAGGTCTAAAGCTGGATAAAACAAGGACTAAACCAGGATTAGCACATGGTTCAGGACCAGCAACAAAAGCCACTTACCTATAACTATACCCAGCTGTAACCATACACAATATTTCAATAACGCAACGAGAAACAAGAAATGTGATTTATTAAAACTGATCTATTAAAACCACTGAAAGAAAATTGTACTCAATAATCAAATCATAAGACGACTGATATGGATTAGTAAGAAACTGTCAGCAGAAGTGAATCTGGCTGGTGAAACGTACATCAACATGGGGTCGACGACCGAGTGGTAGACACTCTGATACTCCTCGACAGTCAGGCCGTGAATGAGCAGAGGGCTACCAGGAGCAGGACAGGAGGAGGGCGGGGCAGGGCTGGGACAGCGCTGGACTGGGACGGAGGGCTCAGAGGTGGGGACCTGGACCTGTTCAGGAGGAGTCACTATCTTTATTTATTTTTCTAGCATTTACTGCATCAGAAATGTGTTCCTCTTGTGTTTTTATGAACAATGTCCTTGTTGTTGCTTGGAAAGATTGCAGAAGAAACTTTGTAGACTTGAATTGCCTTCTTACCGGATTAGCCAGCGTCCTCCTGGAGACCCGTCCGGGCTCCTCCGCTGGCACAGAGGTGGCGACAGGGCCCCAACCCACGACTTGGGGCGGCTCAGGAGCGTTGCTCGGGGCCTATGGGACACAGAGGTGAGTTAGTTCAGAATAAGATTTAGTAAAGTGCAGTAGTTCTCAAACTGTGGTGCGAGTTTCACTGGTGGCACTGAGTACATGATGCTTGTCATTCTTTAAAGCTCATTTTATCCACAGCGGTGTGATGAGACATGTTTTGTAATCATGGCACAGTCTATGAATCCTCCTCCGCTCGTGTGATTGTCACTTACCTGTTCAGTCAGACCCCCGGACTCTGTCCTGCAGCAGAGGCTGTAGGTGTGGTCAAGCAGAACCTGGAAAACAAGAAGACAAGAGCTCAAGTTATGTCATGCTCTACGGTTTAGTCTAAAACTTTTCCCACAAACTACATCAAGTAACATCAGTCTGGAAAAGACTAGATAAATCATGGCCTGCAATCAGAGAAAAGTGTTGGAGAAACACATTTAATCAGAACTGAACTTGGACTAAACTTCACCAGGACAAGCTCCATCTGTAAAGAAGGACTGTAGCATAACGTCATTATTGACCCATAATTCAAATAAGGATACAATGTTATGTTAAATGTAGAGCTAAATACATCCAACTTTGATCGTATTTATCCGACTTCAGAAGTAAGTTTAATATGTTTTGTAATTGGAGTAAAGGCCAAACACAAAGGCCTTCTACCTGCACAAGGATTGTAACGTTGCAGTGTAGTATTCGGACATATAATTGGATTTACATGTTAGTGAGCTTTATTTCGGCCTCAAACACGTGACACATTTTGCGTTTGCGCAGCAAGTGGCCCTCGTTGCGGACCTTAAACTGGCACTGCATTTTATCAAATTAGGGCTCTTATCTAAAGTGACTTGCGCTTAAAAACAACTTTATGAAGTTATATCTGTCGGAACAGTCTAGTAAAATAGACTTCAAACGAGGATCTAGGTAAATCTGGATGGTAAAAGTGCGCTGTAGGGGGGGCTGTTATATCTTACGTGCTCCATGCTGAAAGCGCTTTATAAGACCAGGACACTTGACAAATGCAGTCAAATCACCGCTGGATCAGCAACTTTTGGACAAATCGTGAAAGGCAAAAAAGTGCGACTGTTTTTCTCGGCCAAGACTTTGGACTGTTGTGGAAAAACGAAAAATGCGACGCCATAGCAACAACACACTAAACTCATGACGTCCTCATTTTACTCATTTAACTTGGTCTAACTGTAACCTTTGATTTATGTGTAAGTTATTATTCACATTTATTTACATTTAATTGGGTAATTTGTATTTTGTATATTAATTTGGGGATTCATATATATTGATTTCTAATTATATATTATTTTTGGGTACATTTTATTAATTTATCTTTGCCGCATTATTTTGGTTCCTATTGTTTCTAGTAGAGCGCATTTGTTGAGCGCACAAAGAGTTAGCGCAGAGAGCACGTTGTGGCGTGATCAAGAAATAAAGACGCAGTGGAACACTGTCCTGCCGTGCTGGTTATTTCGCAAGGAAGATAGCAGAAACATTTATAATCAAGCTGAACTGTAACCCGCCATACCCACAGCCTCAAGAGTCTGGTGAGACAAAAATGGTTACATAACTAATAATAATGTCAGAAGCACGTTATTTGTGCTTATTTTCAATTAAAGTTGACTAATGTTTATTATTGATTCATTTTAATGGTGTTCAGCGTTGGCGAACTGCGCCTGAAATATGAACACAATAGACATACAAGTCAATTTCAAGTCAAAACTCAGTAAAGATGCCAAAGTGACCCTAAAGAGACCCCCATTCCCTGCGCACACCTGCGGACACTACCTGTCTTCAATGTATGTGACCAGAGCACTGTCCATGTGACAGAAATGAAACTACCTCACAGTCCTAGTGCTTAAAGGCTTAAATGCATAAAAACAAGTTTAGATCAGAGTCAAACGCTGCTCTGTGTTACCCCTGTGCACAGACCACATTCTAATCCCCGCACTATTATTCCACTTCAGCCACACTGGGCTTTCAACAGAGAAGTCGTTTATGTAGCACTTGTACATATTTGTATGTCAGGCCTCTGGATGTGTAAGCCAACAGTTCATTCATTGTGTGCTCCTGTGAGGTCTGACTTTGAGTGTCCAATCTTTGGGGCTGTGGTGACATCCCCGTGCAGATCTGTGGAGAGGCGAGCCTGCTCACAATCATGTTTTTCAATGTATTTTTAAGAATAAACACACACAACTGAATAAATGGAAGATCCATCTCTGGATACAAGATCACAAGCAAGTGCCCACTAACTCCCACCAGAAAAGTTACACACCTCAGCTTTTGGAAACTAAAGGTGCACTATGGAATTTTTACAAAATGTTAATATTTAGGTTTATCCACTGACTCTACAGTTGGTGGGACACTCCCTATTTCTCCTGTTTATGTTGTATTTTATAAAAACACACTGTGCTTACTTCAGTGTACAGTGTGCCAGGAGGAAAGAGTATGTTTTTATGATAGAAATAATGGTCTAAAGGAATCAGACCTAAGTCCATGTGCCCTTGTGTCCCATAGAAGGCACTTAAGGCCTTCCTCTCTGCACCATAAAAAGGGCTTTGACTGGAGGGCTTTTCACTGGATGGACTGCAGCAGCTTAAGTTTAGATTCCAGTGAAGTTAAGATATGTCCTTGTGTTTGTGTTTGTGTTTGAGCTGAAGACAGAGACAGACCCAGGGTGTGACACGTGTTTATTATTCAAACTGCCTCATCATGAAATATCATATAAATGTCCACAAATGTGTTTTAGTCTGAGGCTGGAGTCAGCACGGATCCATCATGTCCCGGTGAGTCATTTACAACAAGTTTTGAATTCATTGAATAATGGATCATTTCCACAGAGGTGTGTCTTATGTGGAGCTGTCCATGGTATCAACCACACACTGCAGTGAAGCACCACCAGAGGGAGCCCTGATCCTGAAGTCAGAGCGGGACTCAACAGTCACAGAATACTAGAGCGGAACTAATATTCGGGATCATTTTTGTAACATTTCAGTTGAGTCAAGTTTCCATAGAAAGAAGAAATGTATCCACAATCTGCGCCATCTCTGTCCAAACATCTAGATTAGATTATTCTGCAAAGATAAAGTACACTTTCCAAGTAATGTTTTTACAGATTTAGACTTCAAAATGAAAGTATAATTTAATGTTCTGTTCTGTTGCAGTCAGAAGAACAGATTCACTGGGACCAGTCGAGTCGGGGGTGTCTGTGATTGTGAGCTGTCGATGCTCTCGTCCACATCAGAGGAAGAGCTGAACAAGTCCTGGTCTAAAAGGAGACTTGACTCATCACAAGTGAGAAGGCCGTGTCTGTTGAATCTGCTGTTGATGTGAAGTTCAGTCTAATCGCACACTTACTTTCTCCTGATGAAGTTCTCCAGAGGAACTCAGACCCCCAGGAACAACGAGAACCTTCAGCAGTGGTGAGAGAAAAGCACTGTGACCAAAGCACTATGTGGAGGAGCCAAGAACAAGCGAGGGAGGGAGGAAGAAGTTCATCAGAAGATAACACTTATGATTAGGAAATAGAGGATTAGAAACAGAGAAATAAAGGATTCAAAGTGCTTTACAAAACAGGAAATAAAACACAAGCATCATTGATATTTTTCCCCTTGTTATATTTATTATGTAGACCTTATTAAAAGCAAAAATGCTCCTTTTATCCAGCAGAGGTCAGTAAGACACCACTTTTACTGTTACCAAGTCTTATTTTAAAAATATTTTCTCTCAAAGAAGATGAGGGTTTAACGAAACGTATTCCTAGTATCTTGGGTGTGTAGCTGTCACAGAGAGCATGTAACATGAGTCATTGTACATGGATGTATCTGCTCTTGGGCTGAGATGATGCTGAGCTCATTGTGGTCCTGATCTGGAGTTGTGACCTCTGAATCCTAAAGCCCACATTTTCAGGGAAAGTCTGAAGTAGTTCATGGTCTTTGGCGTTGCAGCGTGTAAAAAGTGTAATGATGCACAAGGTGTGTGTAGCTCTAAATGTTTTGAACCTGGGTCGAGGGACAGGACCATAAACAGCAGATACCCGTCATGCCTTTGCCTCACCGTGTGGTTTGGACTAATTATAGTGGAGATCAAACAGGCTGGATTTTTTGTCCTCTACGTCTAGACCTCGCGCGTCTGTTTACCATAATTGGGCTTCCAGGTCTGGGCTTTGCGCGCGGCGCACACCGCGTGCGCCAGTGACGCTGTGTTGAGACGCTGTGACGTCACAGTGAGCCAGGCCGAGCTCGCGCTGAGGAACACGTCTCCTGTGCTGAAGCTGCTCTCGCTGTGAGCTCTGACCCGGAGGAGGAGCGGGAGGATGGAGTGCAAAGCCCCGTACGGAGCCTCTAAGCCTGGGAACGGCAGCTTCGATCCCTACGCCTTCTTCACGCACCCGCGGACCGTGCTCAGGCTCTTGTCTTGGGTAAGAATGGCTCCGAGGGCCCATCACTGCTGCTTACCTCACGTCCACATCTGTCTTCACTGGTCTTTTACTGTAGCCTACAGAGATGCGCTAAAACACGCAGACTGTGCTCCTGGAGCGCAGCTGTAGATATATTGAGTGTGTCCGCGTTACTGACTCAGTGTGATCGATACAGACCGGCTGAGTGACGTGAGCTGCATGTGCGCGGAGCAGAAGCGTCACTGTGTGTTTGTATGTGCTGAGCTCTTTGTTAGGGCTTTGTCTGAGCCAGGCAGCTGTTCTCTTCTCACTGAGGTGATGCTGCGCTCCGGCTCTGACTCACCGTCATTCACATTCTGCACCAGGCCGACAATGGGCTTTAAAACAGGACATGACTGCAGCAGCTGGGACTCAAACTGTCACCTGTGCGTTAGCGCGAACAAAGAGCACACGAATACCATGGGCTTATGCATCTGATAGTTATGAGCAACATTTTGTGGACTTTCCACCATTGAAAAAAGGTAATAGGTTTTAAATTGTTAATTGCGATGGCAACGGTCCTCATTTTTCTTCATGTTGAAACCCATGGATAAGCTACTGTAGCCTTCAGGCATCAAGTTATACTATAATAATGCCTTACACTTGTATTGTGCCTTAGTCTTGTCAGAGCCTTTCAGGCTGTTACACTTTGTCATTATTCTTTCACCGCTCTATGGCTATTTATGTAGCAACTTATGTTATCACAGCTGCCGTGGGACAGACTGACAGAAGCAAGGCTTCCAAACTGCGCCATCGGCCCTGCCGACCACCACCTGTCACTCACACACTCCCTCACCACTTTCATAACAGGCAAGGTGGGTGAAAGGAGGGTGGACAAGTGCTCTAACCACTGAGCCACTCTTAAACAAGGAATTATACAATCTTTACTCTTGCCTTTTAGTCAAAATGAGCACACAAACAGGAAAGATGCATGATAAACTCCAAACACCACCCAGCAACAATTCATTATTTCTATTTCATTCAGGATTTTAGGCAAACACATTTCCAGTTGAGATTGAATGTGCTTAAAGCTAAATCCCGATCTTAGTGAACATATTAGGACTAAATTAGTTCTCTCTAATACCACTAATCAACATTCAATTTATTTTATACATTGACAGTTGGCTATGTTGTTTGGCACAGGGTTGCCACAGCACAAAGTCAGGTTTTTATGCCAGATGTAGGTACTATTCCTAAAGCGTCTTAGACGTTGTAGATTTAAGAGATTTACAAAAACGGCACTTTCAACAATCACTGATGCCACCACATCATTCATACAGGAAGGTGAGTGAAGTGTCTTGCCCGAGGTTACAATGATAATATGCACCATTGGACTCCTAACTTGTCGAGTACATACTGTGTTTTGCTGGTGACCCCTCCCTCTGTGTACATTGCTAGTGTGTAAGTTCTATTCCCAGTTCTGTGTGACTTCATTCACTCCTGTCTGCCACATAACTGTCCCTCTCTCCGCCTCTTCTCTCCGCTCTCAGGTTTTCTCTATCGTGGTGTTCAGCTGCATCGTCAACGAGGGCTACATCAACATCGGCAGCGAGCGGTTGTTATGCGTGTTCAACAACAACGCGGACGCCTGTAACTACGGCATGACAGTGGGCGTGGCCTGTTTCCTGGGCAGCATCTGCTTCCTCATCCTAGACGTCTACTTCCCCTCCATGAGTAACGTGAGGGACCGGCGTCGCGCTGTGCTGCTCGACCTCGGATTCTCTGGTAACGCACGTGTGTTGAAGTAGAAAAGCAAAAATTATAGTCGCTAAAAAGAGACATATTTAACCAAATGAAGCTTTTGATTTGGTGTAATGTTTGTTGCATCTCAAAAATATGTTACATTTCTCTTTATGTAAGTTAAGTAAATATATATGTACATCTTTACCAAACGCATTCAGTTTTTGTGCTTAAATCCAGTTAGTATCCAGTTAGCTCCATCAAGCTAAAATGACCATGTTGCTCTGAAGGAACTGAACATGGTGCACTCCCCATTATTGCCAGCAGAGGTCATCAAAAACCTACAAGGGGCAAACAATGTCAACAACAAAAAAGTACATATCTTTAAGATCTTAAAATTATAACATTAAACAGATGATATTTTCACAACCTACTGTAATTGTATTAAAATGTAAATATCTGTAGACATTTTAAGTATTGTAACAATATCACAGAAATTTAAATGACTGTAAATCAACCGCAAAAGTGCAGAAAGATCTATTTAAACCCCGGATTGACAGCTCGCACTATAAATTTCTGTTTTGAATCCATTGTTTTTGCAGTTTTTCGATCAGATTTCTTTTTTGTAGAGCATATACTCAAAATTCTACTTTTGTATATTCAAAACTATCTTTTTTATATGTTTTAATGTAGACAGTTTATTGCCCACTGTGAAAGTCATAGTTTGGCGCTTTAGAACAGGTTTTAGATTGATTCAAAGACGCTTGCATACAGCAGAATTATCTGTCTTCTTTCTAGGAGGAATATACTGTGTGGTTATCCAGGATGTGGCGGGTTGTTCAAAGTGTCAGAATGTGATTAAAAGCCCTGGCAATCATCCATAGTGCTCCTGTTATAGGCTCCAGCACGCTGTAAAACTGAATGAGCATAAGCAGGGAAATGATTGAACACTACCAGGCCATTACATCTATTCTGCTGCACATTCTACTACATATACTTATCCTACAATCGTTATTTTCACTATAGAATTAACATGTGAAATGGCTGCATCACAACATTCCATAGGCCTGTAAGAATTAAGTTGGAACAGGTAAACGCGGTATAGTTAATATGAAGAATGTGTGGTGTATTGATCAATGCAGTGAGATAATAGTCCACGTTCACACTCATAATTTGGCTGATGTAGATCTAGTTTGAGTGTCTTCTAGTCCCAGTAAAGTCCAGGTTTTGATGTGGTGTGTGGAGAATTGTGAGTGCAGCCTCAGTTTATCCATGTAACATTTCTGATGGGGGTCTCTCAAAGGAGATGTTATTCCTTTGCATTAAACATATATATGCACTTATTAAATCACAGGGGTGTTTAATGAATTAAAAAAAAAAAAAAAAAAACTTGAAAAATATGCATTCTTATTGTGAGTGGGCTAATCTCATCTGATCTGTAATGTGCCCTGGTATCAACTGCCATGGTGATAGATAAGCATAATGCGGTTTACAGGAATACACTGCACATTAAAAAGAATGAAATGAAATGTTATGCATAAAACTCTTATCTTATTATGCGAGCAGTCATAACACACTGCTTGGGGTCATTTGTCGGAAAACAAAATGATTCACCCTCCAAATGTTGTACTATAATCAAATACGGTTTAGTTGCCAGCAGCTGATTTCACAATCTCACTTCACAAATATTGTTCTTCTTAGTGCGGCTTTTCAAACCTGTGATTCATGTGCTGTCTCCCTCCAGGTGTGGCTTGCTTCCTGTGGTTCGTAGGCTTCTGCTTTCTGGCCAATCAGTGGCAGATGACATCTCCAGACGAGCTCCCATTGGCCCAGGGATCGGACGCGGCCAGGGCCATCATCGCCTTCTGCTTCTTCTCCACCCTCTCCTGGGTTAGTAACAGAACTATGGTCATTATTTTATGACAGCTGAAAATGGTGTTGGACTCTTGTTTTTGGAAGTTTGGAAGAAAAAACTGCACCAACGATGCCCTAAAATTATGTTACTTGAAATGACACAAGAGTCAGAGTCATATAATACCAGAGGTGGGGAATGGGTAGGCCAGCCCAACATTGTTATTTCATCAAAATAATAATACTCAAGTAAAAGTACAAAGTAGTTGTCCACTAAATTATTAAAATGTATTTGCCGAAACTGCTACTCAAGAGTATTCGTAAATGTAATTTGAAGTTAATGTAATTAGAAGTACTAAAATCAGATATTTTCAAAGGATAGACCACAAAATAAAAACAAATAAAAATAAAAAATCATATCTGGAGAAGAGGTGCAAGATATTGGTTTAATATTGTCAATATTTTGTCACTTCTAGGTTTATCTCAGTGTGAAAAGCTTTCTATACCTTTTTACACCTCCCGTTCCTTGTGTGTTCAATACTTTCTTCTCTGTCATGTCACTTTATTGCACACAATATCAATTACATAGTCTGCGAATTGTTGCCGTAGGTGGCATTCTTACTGTATAAGATGTGAAGTGTCCCACACCATCTTCAGCTTCTGTTTTGTAGGCTCCGTCTCATTCCATGTGCTTGTCTCCAGGGCTATCAGTGTCTGCTCACCCTGGACACGCTAAAGACTGTCCCCTTCACTGAGGACACACACAGGCTGCTGCCATTAAGGACACATCCCTCTCTCAATATAGTCTGAGCTAACAGACTTCAGTCCAGAAAACAACATCTTGTTGTTTTGCCGTGAAAAATCATCAGTGAATTGGAGCTTTACTGGCTGGATCAGTGCAAAGCTTAGTCGATTAGTAGTTCTGAAGCAGTCAGTTTTTGCAACAATAACCACAACAAAATATAGAAAACAATGTCTGCTGTAGTAAGCAGTGGTGGAAAGTAACAAAGTACAAAAGTAGTAACAGTACTTAAGTAGAATTTTTTGGTGTCCGTACTTTACTTAAGTACATTTTACAATGTATATTTTTATTTTTACTTCACAATATCTGAGAGCAGGTATCTATACTAATTTATTCCACTACATTTTAGAAAAGGACTGAGTAAAACAGTACTCGCAGTATGGTTTGAAGGGTTGCTTATAACACATTCATGATGACATCCTGCCCAAAGGGGTTTGAGTTTAAGTCCCAGCTTTGAGCTCACACAAATACACATTTAAAAAGTCTAGAGATTTTGAGTAATTACTAATTATTATTTTGTTTTTTAATTTAAAAAAAAATAAACATTACACTCTAATTTTAAAATAAGTCATCATTTGTTGCTCCGGTATCTGTACTTTTTCTTAAGTAACAAACTTAAGTACTTTTTCCACCACCATTCAGCTGTTCATTTGAGCTGGACGCAGTTTTCTAACATTTCAAATTACTGAATGCTTTTCCTATTTTTTGTAATGAACACCGCTTCATCTTGCCTGACACATACATTCAATATTTTCATGGCCACATTGTTCTGTTTCTTTGTCTTCCACAACCAAGGAATCAAGGAGTAAAGGAAACAGAAACATGGTGCCTGAGTTTATTCAGTATTTCCTGGAAGAATGTCAGTTCTTTTGCCTCCTTCTTGGATTTTTGATTCCTCAGATGACAATCAAATGAGATGAGAAAGTCAATTCAATCAAGGAACAACTCCCCTCTCTTCTCGATGGCCCTGTCTTTTCAGTGGGCAGCATTAAATCTATGGAATCAAGGAAACAGAACTGAGATGTGGCCCTTGCCCAGTGGAAAGTAATGTAGTACAAATGTGAAAGTACTCTACTTAAAGAAAAGTTTATATATATTTATATAACATTTTTAAATGTAGGTATCTGTGTTTTACTTAAGAACATTTTACAACTGATACTTGTTACTACATCTGAGAGCAGTTATTTGTACTTTCTACACCACTACATTTTTGAACTGTACTGAAAAAGTACTTTCCATGTTTATGTTTTAGGCGTATGTTTTTGCACGTTCATAGTGATATCCTGCCTAAAGGCTTTGAGTTAAAGTCTTGACTTTGAGCAACCTAAAAATATAAATAAAAATGACTGAATAAATAATATTCAGTCGCTACTACCCAAAGTAGGCTACTACCCAAATGCAGCACAGTTCTTTAGCAAAATCACGACATTTGACTCTAATTGTTTTATATGAAATACTCCAGAAGGATATTTTTAAACAGGTACTACTATACTCCTTAAGTTGAAAATGTTGCGTGATACTTTTACGAGTGTAATTAGTTTGCCCATATATCTGTACTTTTACTTAAGTATCAACATTTTTTATTTTTTCCACCATTGCCCTTGACTAACAGACTTGTTTCCTAATATTCTGCACTGTAGTAGTTTGTAAAGCTAACCTCGCCTCTCTCCTGTGTGTGACTAACAGACTTATTTGATGATATTCTGCACAGTAGTAGTTTGTAAAGCTAACCCCTCCTCTCTCCTGTGTGTGACTAACAGACTTATTTGATGACGTTCTGCAGTTTGTAAAGCTAACCCAGCCTCTGTCTTCTGTGTTACTAACAGACTTATTTGATGATGTTCTGCACAGTAGTAGTTTGTAAAGCTAACCCCTCCTCTCTCCTGTGTGTTACTACCAGACTTATTTGAAGACATTCTGCACTGTAGTAGTTTGTAAAGCTAACCCCTCCTCTCTCCTGTGTGTTACTACCAGACTTATTTGAAGACATTCTGCACAGTAGTAGTTTGTAAAGCTAACCTCACCTCTCTCCTGTGTGTTACTAACAGACTTATTTGAAGACATTCTGCACAGTAGTAGTTTGTAAAGCTAACCTCACCTCTCTCCTGTGTGTTACTACCAGACATATTTGAAGACATTCTGCACAGTAGTAGTTTGTAAAGCTAACCCCGCCTCTCTCCTCTGTGTTACTAACAGACTTATTTGAAGACATTCTGCACAGTAGTAGTTTGTAAAGCTAACCCCGCCTCTCTCCTCTGTGTTACTACCAGACTTATTTGAAGACATTCTGCACAGTAGTTGTTTGTAAAGCTAACCCCGCCTCTCTCCTGTGTGTTACTAACAGGCTGTACTGACCCTCAGTGCCCTGCGACGCTACCTAGCGGGCAGTCAGGCAAACCTGTTTACATGGCAACATCTGGAGCCCACCCACGGTAACGTCCGTGCCATGCCGTACCCCATCGCCAACGGAGCTACCATAGTAACCACCAACCCATACCAAGCCCCGCCCTTCACCGAGACCCTGGACCCCAAGAGACTGACCCAGCAGAGACCCATGGCTCCTGCCTTTTAGACTCACGGACAGCGTCAATGTTTTCATGCTTTGAGTCGCTGGATGTGGGGTCGTCGTCACCATGGCAACCGCCGGCTCTGCTTCGTTAGTTGCGTCACGTGTGGAGATTGTCCTGTCACGAACACAGACACTGACGCTCACAGCTGTTAGCATTCTCTCTGTAACGTCTGTAAAATGTCTTAGCTTAGCGAGGCTAGGATTCTATACAAATGACAAAAACAACATTTCACTGTAGAATGTACTTCAATATTAAGCGCCTGAACAACATGCATATGCAACACATAACCACATATGCAAGAGATTGAAGTGCCAAATGTCCAAAGGTAATCACAGCCCAACTAGTCCGCAATAAAAGCAAGCATTGCCCATTCTGGAGTGTTTTTGCCCTGTACTCCACATAACCATTTTACTACTACTTTACTAATGATAACACCATGCACAACAGACTGTACAATGCAGTATTCAAGTATTTCAGTCTGATTGTCTGGAATTTACTACATCACATAGCTGCGATGTCTGTAGATATGGAAGGACTTTTATTCACTACATAAAAGTACACCATGTAACTTTTCTGCTCGTGTCCATGGAGATTCTATAGCTTTGCCTGGAATGTCCACAGAATGGCAAAGGACTTGTCTCATTGATCCAGTTTCATGTATCTTGAAAAACAGGCATTTCTTACAGTGGTTGGAATGGTGTCTCGGCCGGTGTGAGTCACTCGCTAGTATCCATTGAGGTAGATATACGTTTAATGCCATACTGAGGAACATTCTTGGCAAACCAATAACATCTTCGTGGAGACAAGGAGGTTGGCAGACCCTTCACCAGAGAAGTTACATAGTGCACCTTTTAGATTTGATAAAGTTTTGTTTTTTCAGAAAGAAGTTGGACAACAATACAACTAGAAGGCATTGGTATAATTGATCTTTTAGTGCGAGAAATGTTAATTACCAGCAATTCCTGTATTGCAAAGGAATAACATAACATTGCGAACAAATTCCTAATTTACTCATAACTGAAGATTTTCACTCATCTTTTGTCACTTATTTCCACCCATCACTGATCTAATATTAATCTTCATGTGTTCTGAGCTCACCTGGACTCACGTGTTGAACTGCGGAAGAGCACTATCATCATTTAACTGCATGTCCATTTAGCGCTGAAGAGTAGAGGTAAACTGTGAATTTTTAGATTAATTACAAGTTTGTATGCTCCGCTCTCTCTGCCCTCTGCGGCCATTGATTGGTCCACACTTGGAGGCACATTTCAAAACTTGACCAATGGCGTTGCAGTGGGGGGCACAATGAAATGGCTGGAGAAATAAAAGGCAGTTGCTTTCTGAACGCTGTTGTGTTCGATGTGAAATGTTGTGGTTTAATATTTTATTGTGATTTGCTCAAGTGGAAATAACAAATGAAAATAAAAACATATCCACCGTCACCTCCACTCACAGAGCTCTGAGTGTTATTGTTTATGCTTTTGGAAGAGAGATAAGAGAGTCTTTTTGTGAAAATGATGCAGGGAGAATATGTTATGTGGGTATTAATTATGAAACATCTGGCGGCAAACCATAATTAGACTTAGTTGTATTTTGTTTAATTCATGAGCTGTGGTGGCAGCAGGAGCGCGCTAGGATTATTTTAGGATTATGTATGGCTTTTGGCGAAGTGTTCAAAAAACTAATTTGAATTTCTTTTAATATAGTCGAGTAGTTTGTTCAGCTTTTCTGCCTTTGAGTGAATAGAGGGAAATGATAAGAAATAGACTGTAAATGTATTTACTACAAACCATGTCACCATTTCGCTTACATTTCCAAGGATATTTAATAATAAAAAAATATATAGGTATGTGAGAATGAGTCCTCGCTTAATAGAATTAGATGTAAACATAATAATTTGAAGCTACAGCTGACAAATCCTATTACATTTTTCAGATAGCCTGTATCATGATAGACATTATACATGTGTACGCAGTGGCAGAAAGGCAGATTTTTGGTATCTGCCCTTTACAGTGGATACTTTTTACTTTTACTTTACTACATTTGAGAGCAGATATCGGTACTTTGTAAATTTTTGAACTGTATTCAAAAGTATATGCTTTTTTTTGGTTTGCCCAAAATGGCCGGAGTTGCAACTAAGAGCAAAATATACAAATAAAGAATTACATTTAAAAAATACAAAATACATCATTTCAGTCGCTTCTGAGAACAATAATTTTCACAATTTCTTATCGAGATCAGTATATTTTACAGTTTCGTATATTTTTAGTTCTCCAAATCTGTGTTAAGTACTTTTTTAAACTCAAAAATAGAAGGGGTACTTAAGACTTTAACTTCAGTAGATTTTTGTTATACTTTCTATTACTTGCGTTTTCTTCCCCTCCTATATCTGTACTTTTACTACTTTTAAGTAACAAAATTGAGTTCTTCTTCCACCACTGCATGTATGTGAGAAATAAACTTGAAACTAGGGTCAAAATTGGAGGCGATTCCTTTAAATAAAACAAACAAAGAGAAGACCAGACCTTTGCTGAAAGTCAGACAGGAAGTGGTTTTATTAAACACTGTCTAAACATGCCACTGCAGGTGAGCATATGTCATTCAAATCTGCAGCAACATCATATCATAAATGTATATATATATATATTTGCATCATCCAGAATATCATCTTCATCCACCCTCATTCCCAGCCCAGACATTCAAAACACCACTGGTATGTTAATAAAATAGAATCTTAACCTTTGTCTAAAAGTGTTTTCTATCAGTTCTATCATCTACTGTAAGCCCTTCTGTACCTCCACACCTCGCTTGGCTCTTCTCCTCTCTTGACGATGAGGCCAAACTTCGGACAGCAGGGGGCACTGTAGCTCCATGGACTTCCCCTCATCGCTTGCATGCTGTGGTCAGAACTAGCTCTACCCTGAGAAATCTAAGACAGAAACAAAGGAGTGGCAGAGGGAGACACACGCACATGAAAAGGGCTTCAGGGGATGGCGAGGTAGACACGCTCCAAGCCTAGGTCACAATACTGGCCAAAATTCAGCATTTTGTATCTTATAAAGTCCTTTAACTTCTTCTGTTATTAATACATAAAATGATGGATAGTTGCTGGTGTAAAATTCATTACATCTGTAATGGGATTTAAAAAAGTAATCACGTGTTGTTGGCACAACTTGGCAGTGATGTGGAACTCAAATTACAATCAAAAATTCTAGTTTAAAAGGATTATTCACAAAAATGTTACTGTAGTGGTATATTAATTTAAGAGCTTTAAGAAAGAAATCATCACCATTTCTACAGTATGTAATAATCCTCTAAAAATATATAAGCAACTTTATAATGTTAAATTGAGTACATGTTAGCAGCCCATTCCATACAAACAATACTTCCTCAATACTGACACAAAACTTTAGAGTCTTTAGAGGCAGATGAATAATTACTCATGTTATGGTTCTCACAACTTTAGAATGTCTATGTTGCCAACTATAAAATGCCTCCTGCTTTACCATGGGTGAGTCTGACCAGTACCTTTACCTAGACTTTGATATACATAGTGCATCATTTTAGGATGCAGCAAATATCCTGTGAATACGAGAGCTGTGACCTAGGCTCGGGTGAGACGGGAGCAGGCAGGTCCAGATGGTTTGAGACAGATCAGTTTGTGACAACTAAAGCTATGACCATGAGAAGAGAAGACGTTGTTGTGCATGTGTGTCACTGCACAGAGGAAGCAGGTCTTTGAACACAAAGTCACAGCCTCAGAATGTGATTGGAGGAATGATGTGAGAAGAACTCTAAAAAGACAAGTTCAATCATCTACAGAGCTGCCGTCAGGAGGGTTCGGAGAGAGGCTAGTGGCGTCGAATGACAGAGTCCGTCTTCTCAGCTCCACACTACTGTCCGTGAGCTGGGTAGTCATGGTAACTGGCTGTTGCCCGGGGGGCGGGCTGACCCTGTGTTTCTTGTTCCTGCCCGATACTGGGGACACTGATTGACTGCCACCTGAGAGGTGTCTGCTTGTGTCCCCCGAGTGTGGGAGCGCATTGGCTGAGCTGGTGCTTTGGCTGACCTCGGCCTCGTCTCCTTGGGATGTGTGCTGGGGTGCGCTCAGTCTGTGGGAGAGGGGGGAGTCAGAGCCCGGGACACTGAGGCTCTGGGGCTGAGTCTCGGTCTTTGTCTCTGCAGGCTCCGGGTCCATGGAGTCACTGTGGCTGCGACTGTGGCTCCTGCAGGAGATGACCCTCTGGGGGTGGGCACACTTGAGCGTGTGCACACTGGAGGAGCGGCGGCGCTGGGGCGATGAGGCTGAGGGCACCGTCAGGTGTGTGTCTGCCAGCTCGTCTGCAGAGCCACTCTGGTCCACAGAGTCACTGCGCACGGCCTCCTGAGGAAGAGAAGAAGAATTAGTAGAAGAAAAATTTGCCTCTGACTTGATCTCCAGATTAAAGTAGATCAGATTAAAGTAGATCATCTACTGTATAATCAGACTCCAGTGAAACAGCGAGGAGTCTGTCAGAGCCATATCTGCTTTTAATGTCTACATTTGAAGGGACAGACACTTCAGAGGAGAAAGAGCATCATAGGGCTGAGCAGGAGACATCTGGTGTCACCCCTTGCTCACACTGCACACGGAGCCACTGCGGTGTAGATGCAGTAAAAGTAATGAGAGTAGTTCAGGCTGTCCTTCGAGCACTGCGGAAGACCCAGCAGAGGTAATGTGGTTGATTAATTTTTGTTGGGAGTTTATTCCTTTCAAAGAAAGCTTTCAAAGCTATGACCGCAAGAGCACAGCAATTCTCTAACTAGACTGAGTTGCACTCTGCAAGGTTTCAGTCCGACACAGCTGTTGCAGTCACAGTTACTCGGCGGGCAGTCTGAATGAGCCCTCACTTGAGTGGTGTATTAATAAAGGCACTTGAATATAAAACATCCACTTAACATTTGATCTTCTCTTTCACTCATATGTAAAAAAGGACATTTTATCAACAGAAATTATTCTCTGTTTTTTTTAGATTCCCCCAATAACAATAATCACATTATTCATTTATTTTCCATAAAAAATTGAAATGTGCGTGTAAATCTCATGCTTTAATGTATGGACTGTCAACCCCCCCTATATATTTTTTATATATAAATTTGAATATATGCAAATTTTGCATATATTCAAACTACTATTTTGTACCCATGTAGTAGATGATCTATTGCCCACCTCTAATTGTCTGTTGATGTGATCTAAATAAATGAAAGTGCTGTCCCACCTGTCTCCGCAGCTGGCGGCCGGCTGTGTGGAAGGAAGCTGGCCTCTTGAGCCCTGAGCGCTCGGGGACGTAGGAGGGGCTCAGCTTGTTCCTGTCCAGACTGTCTTCAGGACTGAGCCAGCGCTGGGGCTTTCTGCTGCTGCTATGTGTGGGGCTCTGTCTGAAGGAGCCCTGTCTGTCTATGCTGTAACTGGACACCAGCTTGGGCCTGTCTCCACCACTCTCGGCAGCCAGCCTGTACCCATCCACACTGCGGGTAGAGCTGAGCCTGTGACGGTTGATGCGGCGTGTAGGGCTGAAGCGGTAGCCGTCGATGCTGTGGGCGGAGTTGAGGCGGTGGCGGTGGATGCGGTGGGCGGGGCTGAGGCGGTATCCCTCCACGCTGTCGGAGGGGCTGAGTCTGAAGGAGGAGCAACGATCGATGCTCTGGAAGGGGCTCAGGCAGATCATGGGCCTGCTGCTGCGCCCCAAGCCCAGCGTAGCGTGGCTGATGGTGGGCAGAGCTCCAGGGACCTGCAGCAGCGAACTGGCCCCACTGGAGCCCAGGGATGACATGGAGCCTGCACACAAGAGCCACACAACAACACTGATGAACAATACTGTACTTTTGATATAGAAATATGGACACATTTATGTAATAAATATATCAAATATATTTCATTTATAGCACAGGTGTTCCACTACAGTCCGCACAGACCATTCAGATAAAAAATCTACCTTGCTACCTTTTCCTTTCAAGTATGTTGTCTCAATTCAAATCAATCTACATAAGCAACTGACACCAGAAAATGCTCTTGTGGGTTTCAAAGTCTACACATTTTCTCTGGACTAATCCTACTAGGGTTTTCAAAAAATCAAGATGCAAATTGATACTAAAAGTAGTAAATGTTGAAAAAATTTAAATTAGTTTGATCAAAATCTGTATTGAGCCATTTCATTAGTATTGAAACCGAGTTTGAAATATTTACACTAATCCATATTCATTATTCATATCATGATGACAACACCACATCTTTTTCCATACACTTAATTACACATAATTTTAGTAGATGTTAGTAATGCGTCTCATGTATTTAAAAACTAATATTGTCTGGTAGAATGCTTGAAGGCTTCATTTAATTTGGTTTTGTAACTTTCTAACTTCAAACTGAGTATTTGACACTTTCCACATGACAAAGTATAGTGTGCCTTTACAAAAAAGTCCAAATTTATACCACAATTAAAAGCACTTGAGCGGGCTGTGACACTGCACCTGGCGACATGTTAGAGTGTTACATAAACATTTATTTTGAGTGGCTCCCAAGCTCACCTTCTGCTACCGTAAATACCCATGTGGTGGACATGCCAAACGCAAATTCATTAGCTCGGAGAGACATCCTCGCTAAATGCTCTGTTTGCTTCTATTAAATAACAGTTGGTGAAACTAGGAGCCAGGCTGTTTTGGGGAATTGTACCTTCTGCCAAGGAGCTCATGTGCCAGCCTCTGTTAGTTTGTTTGTTAGTGGGATTACATAAACGCAATTCAGAGGGTGTGTGTTATTTATCATTTTTCACTTTTTAAATTGGGTTAAATGGGACACTTCAACATGACATGGTCTGCTTGAATCAATTAATCCAAAGTGAGCTGTAATTTATTATAGATATTAGAAACTTTTGGGTAAATCTTTTGCTTAATAATGTTGGTTGGAGATCATTTTTTCAATCTATATTTTGTTAGTAGATAAGTTAGTAGATAATGAGTAGCTAAAACATTTAGCTAAGATGACAACTATCAATGGGAAAAAAGGGGCTTGACGTGAACCCACAATAAACCTTATTACCGGATAATATTAGATTTTTTAAAATGTGTCTGATTTATTATTTAGTTAATTATTTATGTGTAATGATTTATTATTCAAATTATTTTTGCATCCTATAGTATATTGCAGTGAATAGAAGTATAAGTTTGTGGGCCTTGCATTTATATGTTGTAGTGAAACCCTTGTGCTCTCTTCATTTGAGCTCTGTGGAATTTCTAAAAGAGAGTGAGCGAGCCTTTCCACATGCTGTATTATGTTTTTAAATGTAAGATACTGAACAGTAGGATTTGAAGATGGCAAAATGTCTCTTTCATTCAGACTTTGTTAACAGAGTAAACCAGTTTGCTCATTTTCTCATTTGTTCTAACAGTCACAAAGAAATGCCACATCTATTTTTCAATCACAACAGGCCCTTTAATCACTTTATTTTAACTTTTTTATGGTAGTTAAATTATTAACTAAGTTATTAAGAAGGTTAAGTTATTAAGAAAGTTTTTATATTGTTGGCAAACCCTCCACTTGAAAAGTTGCATAATGCACCTTTAAACATCATCCACACAGAAAACACTAATCTGCAATCATACTGCAACCGACCATTATACCATTTGAGAAGTGAGTGTTGCTACTTTTGACTGCATTGATTGCCACTGGTAGTGATGTCGCGGGCATGTCTGACATTTATACCTCGCACTGGCTCAAGTCGGGTCAGAACAAAACAAAGACTTTTTCTCATCTGACAAATCCAGTACTTTATGTTCCTTGCTCCAGGAAACAGATGTCAGAGTATTAAGAGCAGAACTACCAGCCTCTATAACAGCACATATCCCAAAGCATTCAGACCAACACACTTTGCTAACACAGCTGGGACCAGCATACCAGATTTTTTAAAACTCCTTAACTTACTGGGAAGTTCGTTTTATTTTATTCCTCTTCTTTTTTATTATTATAATAAAAAAGTTATAGTAGTAGTTCCATTGCTGTTCTTTAGTAACCATAAAGTTAACAAGGGCCAAAACTGTCTAGATTACACAGTAGATTAGACTAATAAAAAAATCACCTTGAGTTTGTTTAAGAAGAATGGGATTTCTGTGCATAAAATGTCCCTCTATTTTGGATGGAATTTTGTGTTGATGACATAAGTAGTGGGATTTGGTTTTGGAGTTCAGTTTGCGCTGTATTCCTTTTGTCTGTTAATCAGTCTTAGTCAAGCAATATTTTCATTAGTTGGCTAATTATTTTATTGGGATTTGAAGGTTTTAAGTGGACAACAATTGAAAGGAGGGGGCATGGAGTCAGGTCTAGCTGGACAGTTTGGAGTAAATTGTGAGTTTAATCCAGTTTTACATATGAACACACTATATGCTTTTCTGAATACATAGTTGTTATTGTGTGTTGTCTTAGAGATTGAGAAAATGATGAAAATCAGTATAGGCATTGGCCATAAAAAAAATCCCATATTGGTCGATCTCTATTCCTAAAGTGGAGGCGGGCACATGAGATGTGTACGTCCCTGTCTCTGCACCACTCCAGTGCAACAGATGTGCATGTTTTTGTGCATGTATCATTGTGATCTGCATCAAAGTCTGAAGCTCGCCCCAATTTCTCAGTGCTGGTTAACCTGCTGTTAAAGGAAAAATATTATGCATTTTCTGTATTGTTATTAGGGGGGGATTATGAACTAAAAATCTGAAAATTAGTCCCTTAAAACACTGCTTTAAGGGACTGTGATGGGACATGTGATGATCAGGCTAGCAATAGCAGTAATGGTGTTTAGATGGCAGAAACTCTCAAAAAGAGTCTGCAGATGATTTAAGGACTTAAAACAGCAGCAGATTCTCGATAAGTGCTGTCTAAAATCTGAAAAAATTTTATTGATTGAGGGAGTTCCGCTGGAAGTGTTTTTGACGGTCAGAGGAGAGAGGATGTTTTTGATGACAAAAGATTGTTAGAACATGGTTAAAACCTCAAAAAAGTCACTGTAGCAGAATATGTGTCCTTTAAATGTTTTCACTGGTCTCCATCAGACACTCCCTGACAGGGCTCCCACACTTTGGCTAGAAATCATTTTCCAGGACATTTATAGCTTTGTAATCACAGCGTCTACAAACACATTACCATCTTTATTATAGAGTTTTTATAATAAAGATGTAGTCAAAGACAATACCCAAAGTTCACGATGATAGCAAATTATTTTACACAACAAAGCAAAAACACTACATTTTGATAAATAGATCACCAAAAATGTTTTAGCTCAAATTACATAGAGAACCCAAACATACGGACTTATTTAATGTTGATTTGTATTTATTTATTTGACAGGGACATTAATAAATACAGTATATTGCACGGACAAGCAATAGCTACAGCTAATTTTCATCTGTAGTCCCTGGGCAGAGGCAAAGTGACAGCAGGTTGACAATGTGCAAGTTCTTCTCATTTGAATGGTACTGTGTGTCTAATGTTGCACTTCTAACTAACTTCTAGCATGTGACACCACAGTAATGTCTAGCAGGTAAGATAAAGAGATGAAGGGGGGTTTGGGTTCTCTCCATGCATTTTTATCCAAAAGAGTTATGGCTGCAAGATTAATTGCAAGCAAATTGAATTTCACAGTTTGAATGGACGCAATTAGCAACTTGCAAAGGCTGCAATTTTTAAAATACAATAATTCTCTCCACAAACAACTAAATAAAAACTTCAAACCCTGTAGTTTAGACCTGTACTAACATGTTCTGAAATACACTATGTAAATTGTTCACATTTCTGTCTTTGTCTCAATTCTTCTGGACATGGACTAGTACTCAGACTTGACTTAATGCGCTTTCAGGGAGTAAATGGCATTCTGTGCCTTTACGTTCACAATCAGTGCTGTATGAACCTGTTCTAGATTTTTATGTTTAATGTTTTACTGACAGGTTATTCATAGCGTATAAATAGTTTTTATACATAGATTTTTTAGAAAAAGAAATGTTATGAAGTACGGGCTCACATTAATTTGCAACATACTTTGACCATTCAAAAACTTTCAATTCAAAATACGCAGTCATTTAGCCATCAGAGTTGTTTGTACATGGATGTACGCTCAGAAGCAGAGGCCTGAGCACTTTTGCACTTGCTGAATACTTTCATTTACATATCAGTTTTGCTGCAAAAATAATATGTGTACTTTCCAATAGTAAATCACATGCAACACGCCCACAAATAGAACATACTATTTTTCAATTTATACTCACAGTTTAGTGCCTGGATTGATAAATGAGGCCCCAAGGCTGCATACAGTTCTTTGTGGAGAATATATTCTCCACAAAGAAAATGCAGTCACTGAAAAAATGCAGTCACTGTGATATGCTATCTGCAACAGCTGTGATTTATTTGTGATTAATCTTTAAGACTTCACACTGAAAATGGTATAATTCCACAGTTTTTAGCCTCTGTGTTTTAAAACCACACACTTCGAGTCTCTCTTCAGTCTATTAGCAGAGGCAATGGTCCATTTAGAATGCACTTTCGCTTCAGAGCTGTAAAATGCCCCTAATCATTTTGCCATAAACAGCAGAATTACCTGAGTAGCTGTAGCCGGGATAGGACTCGTGACCAATGGGAGGGTACGGGGAACATCGCAAAGGCTGCACATGGCTGTCGCTGGGGAGAGATAGCATGCGGCCTATGCTCAGCAGGTTGCCATGGGAACGCTCCTCATCCTCCACCTGCACCTGCACACATCATCATTTGGACTGTCATCGTTACTGTCACCTTTGCTCTCCAACCTTTCACACGGACAGGAAATGACATCACTAAATGTCTTCTTCAAGGCCAGGAAAGCAAGGTATATACGTGAAACAATGAGATTTTGGAAGCTCACTGCAATATATCTTATTGAATAATTGTTCATAAAAAAATAAACAAAAGTGAACTAAAAAATGAACTAATACTGATACTACAGAAATAAGTTTATAAAGTTTGAGACACAGAAAAAAGTACAAACATATTTCTGGTTTCCCAACCAGCTGTAGTCCTATTATGCCTAAATGTGAAAGAAAAAGTAAATGAAGGGCTACTTTTAATGTGTGTGACATTATCTCAACAACCAAAATTTCCAGAGGCACTGTTACCTGTGCAGGAGTGTCCCCGTTAGGCCCCTGGTCTGGGCCCCCTGATGTGGTGCTGTGCCTGCGGGCAGCCTGCTCTCTCTCTTTCTCTCTCGCTCGTTCCTCACGCTCCTCTCGTTCCTCCATCTCCTCCAGTTGGGCCTCCTTGTTGCTGTCCTCCAGGTGTTTCATGAGCACAGCCACCACCACATTGACCAGGACGAACTGAGCGGTCAGCACGAAAGTGACAAAGTACACCGGGGAGATGAGAGGCAGGTAACTCAGGCAGTGGCGGTCCTGTGGGCGGCACTCACGCAAAGTGTCCTGCAATAAAACAAAAATAATATAATAATATGATATATTTATATTTAATATATTTATACATATGCAGTATTGTGTGTTGTACATCTAAAATGCACTACAGAATAAGAAACTGGAAAACTCTTATTATCACTAAAACATAACTGATTTTCTAATGATTCCCTAAAATCCTTTTTAGAAGTGAAAGGTGCCTAAGGGGCCACTAGATGGCACTTTGAGGCCCTGAGCCTGGCTGAAGAGAGGAGAGAGAGGTAAGTAACCTTCATAATCCCATTCCAGTTGTCCCCTGTGGACACTCTGAAGAGCGTGAGGAAGGCCATGCCAAAGTTGTCGAAGGTGGCATGGCGACTGAGGCCTTCACACGGATTCTCGTCTGAACACTCTGAAAGAGGATCAGAGAAAGTCAGGGCCGCACTTAGAGAACAAAGACTATTGTGCACACTGGATGTGAGTCTAAACTGACATAATTAATATATGCACCAAAGCAAATGTAAGCCTGTTACATAATTCAACAGAGATCTGACTACAGTGTCAGCTGCATGCACACACAGTCACACACACATGCCCATGTGCTCACCCTCATGCACACGCATGCACGTGCACGCACACACACACTAACCCAGTTTTCCAAAGAGCTCAACTCCCAGAGCTGCATAGATGAAGAACAGCAACATGAAGAGCAGACCCAGATTCCCCACCTACAGAGACAGTACAGCACAGATATATACAGAATGAACACAGAAAAAACATGAAGTCAACAGACAAGAGCACAGAGAGGCTAGAGACACCCTCAGTCACTGAACTACTACAGTACTCCTTCCACTGTCATCATCCATGACAAGTCACCGCATGTTCAAGTAAAAACACTCTGTAATTACTATTACCTGCACTCAGGGAAGATTAACGTAGTTAGAGGTTACAGATATCAGCTTTTAACAGAAGAACCACAGTCTAAATGATATTTATATCTGTATTACACCGGTATACAGCTCCAGTCCAAAATGCCTTAGGCTCTGTATATACACTGATCTAGAACAAGGTTTAGTCTTAGGTTACTGATATACTTTTAGTGTAATTATGTGAAAGTAAGTGGTTGCATTAAAATGGCAAGATAAAACATTTTTAACAATAAAAAAACACTGATATTCACAAACATCAACAACTTCACTTTGGAGAATTTGGTTTCCCAATTATTGACATAGTTAAGGCTGTGTCAAAAGTCAAAACTCTCAAGAAAGTATTTAAGACTGTATATCTCTTCAAATATCAATCGCTACTAAAAAATAAAAATATTTATTTTAGTTTAGTCTTTGCTTTAACCATCAATAAAAAAACATTATGCAGTTTGTATAATATAATAATAATGTATAACCAGTTTTCAGTTGATCTATTTTGGGTTACTTAAGGAGTTCATACAGTTGCTCATGGACAAGGTGGTCATTCAAAGATAATGGATTCTAAATGAAGGTGACTCTTAGCGGCTGACCATAATCATGACTTATAATACGTAACAAATTTTACACACTAAGGTCACTTTGACTTAAAATCTGAATAATAATTGCAAAAATTCAATGTTGTGAATATCTTACATCATGTACCATAAGTTCAAACCTATAAATCTAGCTACACATTTCTTGATGTCTGCCCGCTTCCAGTCTTGATGCATTACAAACCTGCTGACCATTAATTTAAATGGCAAAATCAATTGTGGGGTACACTGCATGCTCTCCTCTTGTGGTTGAAAGGTATAGAGATGGCTGATTAGATGATATACACGGTTAGCACTGAAGCACGTGGACCCCAAAGCACTTAACACGGTCCCGGCAAGGTCCACAGCCGTGCTCTGTCACTTCAAAGATAAATGCTATTATAGCAGTTCCAGAGCCAGCGAGGGGCCGTGTGCACAGACAAAGAGTAGGGTGGTGTGCTACGTAAATGAGATCTGGAACAGGGGTCGCAGAAGTCTGTGGGGATTCTGCTTTGAAGGCGGAATTTGAAAAGACAAATTGTAAAATGCATAGAAAATATTGACGCATTTTGAATAGGAGGAATTCTGGTAATGTGTTTGTGATTATCTGCTGTATGAATAAGGCTAAAGAAATGCATTTGCCTTGTCAAATTAATAACACGATATATATATACACAATATACAGTATATAGACACGGTGGCGGCTAGCGCTCTCACTTCACAGCAAGAAGGTCCTGGGTTCGACTCCCAGGTGGCGTGGGGCCGTTTGGTGTAGAGTTTGCATGTTCTACCCATGTCTGCATAGGTGTCTCCAGTTTCCCCTACCACTAAAAACATGTACAATAGTATGAGAGTATGCTGTGAGAGTGAATGTGGGACAACGGATGGAAATTAGCCCTTGGTTATATTCTGGTGTGTTTACAGCATATACATCATGTATGTTCATTCACAGAAAAAAGATGCACTGCACTGTCCCAACCAAACAAATACATAAAATATAAAATATATTCAATTTTCCATTAGGAAAATTTTACTTTACATTTATGTCTGAGAGGTTAAATGTTGCATTTATGTGATCTCGGAAACTCATAAGAGCCGATCTCCGACTTGGAAAAACAGACTTTGTATGAAAATCACTTAATAAAAAAAGTTGATTGATTGATTTTGTTTTATATTATCACACTGACCTTTCAACCTCACAAATGAAACACATTTAAAGGAAAAATATTTTTTCATTTTTCAAATTGTTATTAACCTTTAAAAATGCTCTTGAGTACTGTACATTTACCATTTCATGTTTTTAAAAAGTTTATTATTGATTAAATGACAGGATATATCAGCCTGTGTGAAATGACACTTACTGTGTACGTCCAGCCAGAAGATGGCGCCTAGCACTAATACAATTTAGCGAAGTTAGCCGTCAACAAACGCTATGATGCGGGTTAGCAGAAAAGTGAACATATTTAGACTGCAGAAATGCTCAGAGTGCTCACAGTGCACTTTAAAGTAGTCATGGCATTCTTAAATTCCACAATGCCTATTTTGCAACATTCTACCGCTTTAACTGTACAAATTGTCCCATGGTAGTATAGTCCACCTCCTCATTTATCGTACAGTACATCTAACAGTGTGGGGCGCCCTGCTTTGCCTCTCCCTCATCTTCTCTCAAAACCTTCCCCTGGGGCCTTAGTGAAGTCCTGCGCACCACACTGAGGCATCCCCGCTTGCACATATCTATTTTTACTCTTTTGCCATTGCGTTTCATCATTCCTGCTGTACGCCAAGTTCAAAGCAACAGCTATGCTACACATGCGCCTTCAAGACAGGTGCTATTATGGAAAGGCAAGCACCGGGAAAAATGAGGATGGTGGGGTTTTGTGCTCTCATTGGGGAGTCTAAACAAAAGGGAGTTTGCATTAATTCTGTCAGAAGTAGTAGAAATAGTAACAGCAAGTCTATGTTTGATACTCCAATTGGTAAACCTTAGGCAACATATAGAGGGCAACTAGACTTTATATTGGTGTTGTGGCTTTGGAGATATATAGACCATGATAAATAAAATTAATAACAATAATGCATTAAAAAAGACAGATTTTTCAAAACTGCATGGTTCCACATTGTTTGAGATGTAGAATACTTGATTTAGCTTCCAATTAAATTGTCCAGATTGTGTCCCAGCGGTGCTTTTGTAATACAACAAAGAGTAAATTGTCTGTATTCTTGTGATAATTATTTTGTCATTCCTTATTAGAAACTTCTAACTGAACAAGAAGAGTCTTTGTTGTTATGTTGAGTGAATGAATATCTTATTTGCAGATAGATGGATGGATAGATAGATACTTTCTTCATCCCCAAAGGGAAATATTGTATTGTTTATTTATTCTTTATTTAACCAGGATAGTCCCACAGAGATTTTGAATCTAATTCTTGTCCTGGCGTGTTCATTTTTTTAATATGTTCCCTATTTTAGGTAGACAGTTTCATGGTGTTCATTAAATAAACGTTTTAGATTCAAACTTGAAATAAAATGCAATATTGCTTATTTATTAACTTATCAGTTTAACAATCTTATACCTAGAGGTCAGGATTATCAAAATAATCCTGACCTCTATTAGTATATTAGCATATTAGTTGTTTTGAAGATGCTAAATTTTAATATCAAGTATATTGTTTATAATTTTAAAAAATGCTGAAAAAAACAACAACAATTTGTAGGTAAATTTACAGTTATTTTATTTTAGTACATTTCTGTTTGGATGGACATAAAATTGTATGAATAGTTATTAGGATACTCCAAAATATATATTCATTTTTGTCAATATTGCCCACCCCTACTTGTACCCGATATTGTTATTATATTGATTATGAGGTTTGATTCCCGCGCAAACCAAGTTCTGTCTTTGTGTCCTTAGGAAAAACACTTTACCCAGCCTGCCTCGTATGAATTTGGTGTGGAGTGATTTGTGGTAGTTGGAGGGGTCAGTGGTGCAGATTGGCAGCATTGCTTCTGTCAGGCTGCCTGAAGGCAGATGTAGCTACAATAGTAGTTTACTACCGCCGAGTGTGGAGTGAATGAATGACTACAGTGTAGCACTTAGTGGGGGGGTTCGTCGAGCCTGTAAAGCACATTACAAATGTAAGGCAATATTATTATTATTGCAACATCTACAATCACTATAGATTGTCCTAGCTGATCTCTTATTAGAAGCAAGGCACAAATACAGTTCAAGCATTGGCTGCAGAACAGCTCAGGTTGATTCTGAAGTGTGTATCCTTTTTCTCATCCTGGTCTCTGGAGGAAAGTCAAACGTATTTCTCAAAGTGTCACTGTACAGCATGTGGCACGGAGGAGATCTGGTGGGGATTTGGTGATTGATGTGGTGTGGACGTGGGCACTGCCAGCTCCCATAAATCAATACATAAAATGAGCCATCTGCACTTCATCGGATCTGGAACCAGGCATGACTTTTAATAAACATGTTTGAGTCAACAGGAGCATGGCGGCGGTGTCAGAATCTAATTAATGGGGAGCTACAGGAGGAAATGGGCATATCAAGGGCAAAGATATCAGTGCTGAATCTTTATTCAATCTGACTGGTTGTTTGAATGTATTTTACATTAGTCCATGATGTTGTTTTTATGCTTTTTAATAATGTGTTTTGACAGTATTGTATATAAATATATATATATATATATATATATATATATATATATCATATATATATAGATCACGCAGGAGGCTTTACCTGAGTGAAAGAAGAAGATACAAGGGAAGTGCTATAGTCACGCAGTTCATTTTACACATATAATCCATTAATCCTCACATTGACCAGCGCACCAATGCAGAACAAACTTTTTTTAGAGTGCGGTACAAAAAATATCTGTTGGTTACATTACCTGTGAGTGCAAAAATGCAGAGATGAATTGTAGACATGGGGCATGTGTGAAAACATTATGCATCAGACTGTTCACACAGACAGCAGCGCCTAGGGAGGAGCCACTTGGACCATCCCCTTCAAACCTTTCAGTTGTGCTCTGCTCTGCAGCGCTCCCAAAATGTCTCTGAACACTTACTAGACTAGTGTTGACCCACGCGGTCAACCCGAGCGGTTGGTCAAGGCTCTGTGTTCCCCGTGTGAGAGAATGGTTCAATCCGCTCTCATGCAAAACACGAGTTTTGGGGGTTAAATCATCGTATAGGCTATTATATAGCATAGAATGATTATGTTTCTGCATGAAATGATGACTGGGAGTTGGAGACATTAAGGGCAGTGGAAGACTGATATTGCTGCGTTACTATGAAAGAGCGAGGCAAAGCACAAGGAAGAAAGAGCACGAGGGAGAGAGCGAGGGCGAGAAGTCACCACAGAGGCGCGGCCGCAGCTCCAAGCCGCTGTGAGGGGGGCAGTTCTGTGGCTAGTGTCGGTAAATGATGAACATTGCTACACAGGCTTCAAATGCGCTTTAATACAATTGAATGGGCGGATGCATAATTGCATTGTCATTGGCATTAGTGCATCATAATCATTTTATCTGACACGTGTTCTGCTACATAATTTGTCAGTGCAAATGATGCTAGTGAGACAAAATTTAAAAAAAAATTATCACACCAGTGCCACTAGTGATAAATGTTAATCTGGAACCCTGTAAAGAGATTGAATAAAATCCTAATATTCTTTCATTTTGCTCCGTGTTGTGCTGACTCATGTGTTTGGTACCTGTGGTAGAGCTTGCATCACCGTGTCCAGCAGCGATCTCATCCCGGTGGCCATCTTGAGCAGCTTGAGCACTGTAAGGTGGTCACAACGGCGTCAGCTCACACACATCTACAATGTAATGATGCTCTGCTAAGTGCAATGTGTACCTCGCGTTATCCGCAGCACCCTCATGATGCGGATGATGGTGGGGTTGATGGGCAGTGATGCGTTCAGGTCAATCTCCTCCAGTGTGATACCCATGATGGACAGCAGCACGATGGCCAGGTCCAGCTGGTTCCACCTGGAGGAACAAACAAGTCAGATTAGTCTATGGAGAGGTTTTAGTTCATCCATTCATGTATATATTAATATGGATGAGCAGTGATTGATATACTCTGACTTTCACTGATTTATTTATATAGTTTATACATAATGAGCTATAGCCAGTGAAAGAACTCAAGAAATTCATGAACCCTCCAAATGTTTGTTACTTGATGTTTTAATATCAGATAGCATGCAAGGGCAAAGAACTAAATATGGCAAATTTTAACCTGATCATTTTTGAAAATAAACGTTTCTAGTGGTTCACTTTGGAGCTGATGGGGAAAGTGTCTCCACTGTCTCAAGGTCCATCTAACATCAGCCAAACCCAATCCATTACATAACGACATCAGCTTTTAAATCCCGCCTTGATTTTCTTTGTTAAATATATGAAGTATTAAAGCTGGTGTCAGCAACTTGATAACCTGCCAGAGGACCCACCACCTCTTATAAGGTTTTATTGTAGACTTTTTATTTCATGAAAGAAAATGAACAATACTTCAAGGTTGACACTGTTAGGCGACTATTGGCAGTAAAATAGAACAATTACAAGTTAATTTACTGCAGACACAAACTTCATGAGACTTAAGTGTGATATGTGTGCACACCTCTCTTTGAAGAATCTGCGCAGACCAAAAGCCATGAGTTTGAGGATGGCCTCGATGACAAAGACTACAGTGAAGACATAGTTGCAGTACTTGAGGATCTCCTCCAAATACTGCACAGAACACATCGTTAGTGACAGTACTGCGCTGTGACAGGAGGGGAGACAGTTGCCACAGTTACCTGAGGCTGGTTGTAGTGCTCCATACTCATGGTCAGCAGGTTGGTGAGGATGATGACGGTGATGAAGAGGTCCAGGTAGTGGCTGGTGCACAGGGTGTGGATGGAGCGTCTTAGAGGGGAGTAGTCAGCGTAGTATGGTCTCTCCTGAGCTCCTGCATGCAACAGAGCTCAGAGTAAACAACAAGAACCACAAGCTGTTTTTTATAGAGCAACACACATAATTGACTAGAAATCCCAGTTGCTCAATATCTTTTTGACAGGCTATGAGAAGAGAACATCATAAAATGTTTCAGCCACATCAAACACTGCTAGAGCTAAATTGTTGTCAGTGTCTTCTGGTCTGAATGAGATTTACACGTAGCTTACAAATGCTGCAGAACAATTATGATAAAAATCCTGTTCGTTACCATTAAAATGTACAATTCAAACAAGTGCACAGTTAGCTAGCGTTAGAGCGACAATAGAATAGTGGAATGTTGAGGCTCCGTCCCAAATGCTTTTCCTGCGTGCTTACACTAGCACATTCTCAATTGATTTACAAATATTTCACACAAAGTGCCATCTCAGACAATACTTGGCGGTAGATTCACGTCACAGAGTAGCAAGGTTATAGGATAGAAAGTGTGACAAAAATGTGTAGTTATGATAATTAGAAGGTAATTACAGGACACAGCGGTTATTTTACTTAATGGTCGTGGCAATATGAAAACTAAAACTAATCTTAAAACTAAAAAATTACCATAATGAGAGAGAGTATATAATATAATAACATAAAATAATAAAACAATTTATCAAGGTAGCGGAACCTTTATGACTGCATTTTTGCACAAATGCACACAATTTTAGATTGCATGTTGTTTTTTTATCTCTCACTTTGCACTGGTTTCTGAAGAGCACTTGTCCTTTTTTTCTGAAGTAGAACTGCAAAGGACCCTGAGTAGCACCAGAAGTTGCCTACACCACAGTTTGAGACCCGCTGCAAGCATGTACCAGTATCTCTATATGACATCTCGTGGACATGTTTCCGCACACACACACTTCGTCCTCACACATGCTTAAAAGATTCATATGACATAAGCGATGAAGTCAGCGGTGAAGCGCGAGCCAAGTGTCGAGTGGCGTGTGTGAGTAAAAAGTGCCACCTCAGGGATTGGGGCCAATCTATCACACACATACACACACATCCATGGCACCTCAAGGTGTCTTTGGGCTCCCACCTCACAGCTTGCTGCCAAACAGTTCACCCAGCAGCACTACTACAGATTACACTGCAGATAGTCCGGAGGGCGAGCAGGTTGCCTATTGTGTGTGGACATTGAACATCGTTTACATCGAGGGAGTCCAAATATGGCCCAGGGGCTAAATGTGTCCCTCAGACAAATTTTTGTAAGACCTCAGGCATACAGGCCCAGATTACCAAGTAGTCAATTTTGATGTTAATTTGGAAATATTCTAAATACTTAACATACATACATAACATACATTTTCTAGACCCAAATAAAGATTTGGTGACTTGGTCAAAGCTGTTCAAGTCACCAAATGTGAGTTATGCACTGTATATGCCACCAGTCTATGGCACTCAGTAGGCCCTCTGCTTTGTCTCTTTTATAATGTGGCCCCTGGTGAAAGAAAGTTTGTCTACAAGAATTATATTGAACAAGTCAGATAGAATAACGTCTTCAATATAGTGTTTGTGACATTATAAATGGTTTGGACCTCGTAGGCAACGGCTGCCAAGGACACTCATTTCATTTCATAAATGAAACTCTGAAAGCCACTATATTTAATATTCTCTTGGCTACTTTGTTAGAAGTTTTTTCTTCTTCTTATCTTATCTTATCTTTCATAATCAGTCAAAGTTTCATTTAATGATCTTTATGCTGGATGTTCTTCATTCCCCCACCAGACACATTGTAACTGGTGTCAAAATGTTTGCTTGATGATATAGTAGTTTAGTGGTTAGTACTTAAACCTCACAGCCTGAAGGTCTGATTTCGGAACAGGGTGGCACTATTGTGTGTTGGGTTTGCATGTTCTTCCTTCCACATCTCAGATCCTGGTTAGACTGCTCCTTGCAGTACATCAAATTTGACAACATGCTTTTCTTTTTCCTATTTAGTACATTTGGATAATTCTGTAGTATTATCCACATTTATTGGTTAGTTAAAAAAAATAAGAATTTGAGGAATTTGAGGATACGTTCTCCTGTTACTTACGCGACATCTTACTTTCACAAATCTAGGCTATTTTTTTTTAGAATAACTAGAGCACTTGTAAAATTTAAGTAGCTGCCTGCCATATAAATAAATTGCGTCGCTGTCCTTGGTCCTGAAGAGTGACTGCATCTGAGTGTGGTTTGCTAATGCAGAGGAAAAAAGCCAAAATACAGAGACAGTGATGAATGGCCTGCTTTTATACAGTGCACTTGATGTCCCAAAGCCTCAAACAGAGCAACTGCCTGCTGCACTACACGGCCATTACCTGTTTCTCTGTATCTTACATTTAATTACTTACAACATAGACTAGTCTGCAAAGCTTTATACAGAACATCGTTTATATAGTAGTAACCTTACTGCACAAAGTAGTGCTCCCTCGCCAGTATCACCAAGCTCAGGCATTGTCCTTTGTTTTATACTTGGTCAAGGACAGAGATTTTCGCTAGAACTTTTGTTTTGATCTTGAAATGCTTTTAAATATTGTTACTGATGACCTCTTGGCGAGTTTAAAAGGTTGGACAGAAGTTGTTTTTCACTTGTGGTTCTGGATGGGCTGTCATGAGTTGCTTGGAGACTTCTAATGGAATCAAAGTAAAGAAGCAAGATTAATCGCAGATGAATTGAAATTGCAATTTGAATGGTTAGTAAATCACCAAGGCTACAGTGATGTTTGTAATATAATGTCCTCTGCAAGCAAGCAACAAAATGTCTTTCCTCTATGTAAGAAAACACCCACAAACATGTTCTAAAAGGCATGGAATTCTTGTATTAGTTCAGTAGTTCATAATTCTAGCTGCTCTCACTTTGCTGGAGGTAGAATCTTTCGTAAAAAAAAAAAAAAAAAAGAACAGAAAAAAAATATATACAGTATATTTTTGTAAGTACAAATCTTATTTTGTCAGTAAAATATTTTTGCCAAAACTGTTCCACCTTAAATCTCAGTCAGTAGTCAAAAATCCATAGATTTTAGCATGATGAAAAATTGTTACCATTGCCATAGTAATAACCAATTCAAAACAAAATATTATACCTTTTGAAAACACATAAGTGCTCAAATGGCACCTATAAAGAGAAAACTGAAACGGTCACAACAATACATCAAATCACATTTGTACGTAAGATGCCCAGCTGTCTGGTTGCCTGAAATCTCCAGCCATTTCTAGACTAACTCCAACCCTGTTTTGACAAACTCCAACCCTGTTCAAAAGAGTTTCATGTGTTTGTTAAAGTTATTGGGGGGGTTAGCACACAGTTCTGACCTCAGTCCCTCAGAGCACCTTTGGGATTAACTGGACAGGAGCCCAGCCGGCCTTATCAGCGCACATCGCAGCCCAGCCTCACTAATGCTCTCCGGGCCAATGGGAGCTAATCCCTGCACCCTGCTCCAAAATCTTGTGGAAAGCTTTTCTAGTCGAGCACTCACAGTACAACATTGTTCATAGTGTTAAGAGTCAAGTACTATACTTTATAAGATTCCTCAGCAAAATGAGAACATTTTTGGGCTATGAAAATTTACCAGATTCATCACAGCAAATCGGTTGCTGAAAGAATTTTCAACTAATTTAGAAATAAAAAAAATAGACTGAACATGTGTATGTCAAGGGCTAGGAAAAGACAGAGAATTAAAGCTGGTGTACCTGACTTAATTCTTGTAAATGAGTACATTTTGTGTTTTGTGCTTGCTCGGGCTAGCGCCCAAGGAGGAGTTCGTAGAAGTACGATGTGTAAAACACAGTCAAATATCAGAGATTTGACAATTTCTCATTGGAATAACATGTGAGGTTTCTGCCATTGGTACGGCCATAAGAAATATGACGCAAACTTTTTTATCAGGATGGGAAAACTTCTGAAAAACGTAATTTCGGCTTCCCATTCCAAATGTGAAATTTCTAAAATTCTGGCCAATTTTTCTAGCTTTGCCCCACATAGACTGTAACACTTATACTTAAAAATATTGAATAACTTTTAAGAAAATGTTCACCAAATTTTACCTTGGTTGGGCAAACGGACAAGGAGCAGTTCGTAAATGTAGGAAGAACGATTTTGCAATTTCCCCCTTAGCATAACATGGGGGGTTTCTGTCATCGGTATGGCTACGGCGTAAGAAATATGTCAAAGGTCTGATTGATCAGTAGGCCAAAACAGAATTTTGTGCAAAATTTGGAAAAAATATTTTTTACGAAAAGTACGAAAGTACGAAAAGTTATCTCAGTCTGTAGGCTCTATCATGCCCAATTCTAATTTTCCACAATGGACAGGTCCAGGGAAGAAGGGAGGGTTGTTTAACAACCAATTCAAATTTGGCCAAAATCGGACTTGTGCAAATGGGAGACATTTTTTTAAAACAATAAAATTGTAAAATTCGTCTGTCAACTTTGCAGCTTTGCTGCACATAGACATAATAAGTAAGAAAAAATGTGGATAACTTTCAGTCCCCTTCTCTAGAGGATGTACAGTGATTTTAAGCCTGGTGGGTGAAATGCCCTAGGAGGAGATAGACATGAGCAAAAATACTGGCTCAACATTTTGGAACTAAAATTGCAGCCATACGGTTAGTCAGGGGTCATATTTTTTTTGTCCTGACAAAAGGAATGCGTGTCAGCATTGTTGCGATAAATAAAAAAAAGAAAACTGTAAAATTGCAATAAAACAAAAACTATTAAGTTCATGAACAATATTATTCAAGGCTATGATGAACGCAGCCGGTTCATCATTAAGTACATTAGATACTTGTTCTCCCAAAAAAAGAAAGCCTAATTTATTGAACATAACTTATGGAGGTCAGCAATGCAGAAAAAAGCTGCTAAAAGGACACATGTTAAGATCTGCCCTCTGTCATGCTGTGCACGAGGTGTGGAGCTGCAGAGAACTTGCTAAACGTGATAAATAGTAGCTCATTTCTGAGTGTTCCTCCTGCACCTGCGTCTGTCCATCGCTCAGTGCTGTGGCCATTACTGTGAAGTGCTCAGAAGCTACATTGGCTCATTAAGTCCAAAAAAGGTGCATATTGCCTGAAATTGGTCTGGATCTGGTTATATTCCAACCACAGACAAACCACAGCAGCGTCAGTTTGGGAACAATCCGAGGTAAAAGGGGAGATATTGACAAAAATACGGTAGATATCTTAATATTTATTTTTGACTGGCCCCGCTTATCACAGTGCATTTCACCCTAGCAGGTTTTACTACGCTCAAACATACATGAATGAATTTAAATGCAACTATGAGTAAGCTAATGATGAGGGAATGACCATGTTATGCATAATATGTCTCCTTTAACCAAAAGAAATATCACCTTATACCCTTGCTTGAAAGACTGAACTAGAGAAAAGAAAAGAAAATTTCTGTTCTTTTTATTTATTATCAACTCTTTTTGTAGCTTTATCTTATACCACCACAATGGCCCGTTTCTTTGGCTTGTTTCAGAGTTTGCTTTCACAACAGCACAAATTCTAAATCAAGGGGGGGAAAGAACCATGACCTCTTCTAACCAAACCAAACAAGACAGATGTGTATTCCAAGTTTCCACCACGCTCTTACTTCTCCTTCTCTTCTCCAGCCGCTTCTGCCTCTTCTCCTCCCTGATCCGGGCCTCCTCCTCCTCCTGCTGCTGCCGACACTTGTGGAAGTTCTCCACCACGACACCCACAAACATGTTGAGCACGAAGAAGCTGACGATGAGGAGGAAGGAGATGAAGAACAGCAGCATCCAGGGGTTATGATTCCTTATGGGCTAGGGGGGGAAGAAGGGCAGGAAGTGAGAGGTGGCATGAGGACAGAAAATAAGATGGATGACGAAAGAGAGAGGAGAGGAGAGAGAAACAACAAGACAATGTAAGTCCTGAGTCAGCAGCAGTCATCCTGGCAGCACTGTCAACCCAAATCTATTATTCCTCTGGCTTTTCCCCTTCTTAAACCTGTCTTATCCCAGCAATAGTCTTTTTTAGAAACAAAAGGATCAAGTGCAGCCGCTGACACCAAACAGAGCAATAACGCTGGTATACAAACGGTCCACACAGCTCTCAATGTGCAAGGTTTCATCGAGCCTAGTTGTTGTTGGATTACTCATACTTGTAGCACAGCGCTCCATAGGTACTAAGATTGGGAATAACATCATATATGTTTTGCGTAAATCTATATAAGTATAGTAAAATTTTTAGTAAAGGCACAATTTTTTTTTTTCTGAAAAACATGTCAGAATAAGTCAATAGTTTTACATAAACAAGTTTCCTCTCTGCCGATAGGCAAAAATGGTGCTGGCTAAATTGAATAAACTAAAAATATATACATTTTACAATCTGCAGTGACATTACAGTGAAACAAAATAAAACATCTAGATTAGGGATGCCAAATGTCAGAATCTGGTGTTGTGTCCAAACCAGAATATTTTGCGGGATCTGTATAGATTCCAGGATGTGGGTTCAGCTGATATAAGGATTAGGCCTATAAATAAATGTATTAAGACTGTTTCAGTATTTTATCACAGCCATAATTGGTGCTGTTCAAGAATTGGTACATCTGAAGCTAAAGAGAGACTTAAAACTATTCTACCCTGAAACTTGATTACGTAGGCCAAGGCTAGTGACCCTAGTAACAAAGTAAAACTACTCAAGCCAATTAATCATATATACACAGGTCAGTCATTTAAATTATTAAATAGACTTCAATGAAAATGTATTTTTCAAAAGTTCAGTTTTACTCATGATCAATTTGAACATTCAAACAATATGTGTCAAATCCATTTTTGTCTGAATACTTTTATGCCAATATTGTGATGTTTGTCAAACACCAAACAGAATTATAATTTGGTGACATGAGGTCCGCCCATCTCTGAATGCTCAATGCCTCATCATGTCTCATTGTGCTATTACTCACACCCTGCCCTCTGTGTGTGTTTATGTGTGTGTATTTGGGTGTGTGCTCACTTGCTGGTCCACTCCGACAGCATCCAGCCCGTCATACATGATGCTGACCCAGCCATCTTTGCAGGACAGGACGAAAAGGGACATGAGCGCCTGCAGGACGGACATTTATTAAAGACTAGAAGAGACATCAGTCAGGTTTAAGAGCAGCTGTCACTCTCAGATGGAAGGGACCCAAGTGTCTTTGTGGGCCTTGTGAGGCACTGTCCACCGACATAAATCATCTGTGCTTATGTAAGGGAGGACTAACTGCTTCCTCTGGTGGATGTGGCCAATATAATCTAGTTACAATGGACTCTACTAATATTGATATTATATCTGCATATGTGGGTAATTTTGTCTTGTGGGTTTGAAATCTTTCTGCCCCTGGAACCATTGTCCTCATAGTGGGATGGGATAAATTAGACAGGTCCTACTTTTTAGAGAAAAATTCTAATATTAAAACAAATTACAAAAAATGAATGGATTGTAACGAATACAACATTATTTCTGACTGTGCAAACATTGTGAAGTTCTTCAAATAATATTAATTAATGAGTCGTTAGGCAGATTTATATGTCTCAGAGATAGATCTGAGAAATTAATTGAAATTAATCGAGATTGAGATTCAGTCATTTCTAATTGCCAGTGATCAGCTTAGGTCTTTTGAATTGAGAAGTTCACAGCCAATTCAGTCAGTGAAAGCATGTGCTTTGGAGTCGGGTTCAAACTTTGCACGAAGAAATGTGACTGAAATAATTAAGTTTATTTCATGTTTAGGAAATTAATATTGAAAGACAGTTTTATTCATTTTTAATAACATTGAAAATCGAGATTGTTCAACATGAGGGGGAAAAAAATCATTACCCAGCCCTATTCAGGGACTTACTACAATATTAGTCACTTGAAGTTCCTCAAAATGTTCTCTTGTTTGCAGTGGCAGGTAAACAGTAGAGGTACATAGACTATGATCCTTTGCTCTGCTGTCTCTGTCATTATTGTGAATCTCCTCAAAAATATTGCAACATAAGATAAAAGACAAAATGAATACTGGTTTGTACCTGTCCTAAGTTGTCAAAGTTGTACTTGCGGCGGACCCAGCGATATTTTGCCTCTAGACACTGGGTCTTGTTGGTGATATTACTCAGGTCCCGGCCCTCGCAGTGGAAGAACTTCCCTTTGAAAAGCTGCATAGTGACAGACAGATGTTCTAAGACAAACTTACAAACTACTGAAGGGAGAGCAGCGCTAAATAATGAAAATGCTCATTACACTGTACAGTAAATGCCTACAAGCCTGTGGTATGTTCCAGCCATCTGCTCTGTACTGCTTTGTATGCAGCACAAGCCAGCTTCATCTGCAGGCGCTTATCATCTACTGTAGATAAGTTTAAAAGAAGTCTATTATGATAATGTAAAACTATTTTATAAGATCGACACGTTATACATACTAACAAAGTTTGGAACCTCTGAGCTAAACTTTGGGACCTTTCTGTATGAAAAAAATCCTAACACACATATACATATACTGTAACGTGTCATGAAATTGTCATGAGCATTTTTTAGTTGTCAGTAAAAATATCTTTTCAGACTATGATAAATATAAAACTATAATACAGATTTTTTATAAATAATCATAATTTAAGAAAAACAAAAAAACTACACAACTGAACTTTAATTTTATCTGGTCATTTATGTCACACAAACTTTACTTTATCATTTAGAAAGGTTGATTTTATAAAGCTGCTCAAATACTAGAGGAACAGCATTCTTTTAGATACTGAGAATGTAAATTAAGCATTACAATCAACTGAAGGCAATCACTGCGAATAATTTGACATTTCTTATGTTTCTTTATACTGTAAGTGAAAGACCAAAATTTCATATTTTGGTACTCCAATTCTGTCTAAATCCCAAAAAAGGCAATACAACATTGGCTACATTTAGTTACTCAAATAAATGTAACAAAATTCACAAATATCAAGAACGGAAAAAGACACAGCAAGAGGTATTATTAAAACCATTGTGTGATACCTGCTACATAAAGGCTGGAAAGTGTTCTCAAAGGCTAAATATCTCCATTGCAGCGTTTTTGTCCTTTGAGCAATATTTTCTATTCTGCAGTACAGTTGGCCATTATCAGCAGCTCATTTACATTCCTCTTCACTTTTCTATCACCTGAAGCACTCCAGAGCTCTGCCCCATTTATTTTTTTTCTAAGACGGTCCTTTGTGCAAGAGGAAACACAATCAGGTTTGAATGTTTCATAATAATGATGAAAACAGGTTATTTAATATGGGAGGAAATATATCTCATCTCAAGGGTCAATCCAAAATGAAAAAATAAAAAAATAAATATGCCTTTACCTGAACTCCAAGTATGCCAAACACGATGAAGAACGCACAGCAGATGAGGACTATGTTTCCAATAGGTCTGAGAGATGTGATCAGCGTCTCCACCACCAGTTTGAGACCAGGCGCTCGACTTATTACCCTAAAGCACATTCAGTAAAACAGGACTTATTAGGAAATGTCACAAATATATATACTAGGCAACATATATGCCTACCTCAAGGGTCTAAGAGTTCGAAGTAAGCGTAGGACTCGTAGGATGCCCAAGATTCGATTTCCCCCGGCTGATGCTATCGACACCAAAATGTCCACCATGGATACAAACACCAGAAGGCCATCCAGAACGTTCCACGAGCTCTGGAGGTACACACCTTTGCCAAAGTAAAGGCCCATAGCAACCACCTACACATAATCAAGCTGTGTTGAAGTGTAAATTCGACCACAAAGACAGTATTTTCTCCTGCCTTCTACCAAACAATCACAGTCAACTGACTTTATCTTTCCCCCCAATGAACTGTGAAGTCATAATCATTCATCCTCTACTACTCAATCTTCTTTCCTTCACAGTCACATGTGTTAAGCAACTATATTTCCCCTAACAAATCGACCAAACTATTAATTGCACCTCACTTATTTGTCAGTGTCAGTTTAAGTCTTTGTTGGTACTTTCAATTTATGAAAACTTGCCAGACTGGGCTGCACAATATTATCACTAAATAAAATTGCAGAATGAAAGGGTATGCAGCAAAATAGTTTATTGCTTGCTATTTGGATAAAGTAAAAATGCCATGTTTTGTTGGCTGCATTCATTTAGCACTTGGTACTTGGTGTCAATCATAGATATTGAATAAATGAATACAAAGATTGAATAAATTGCTGGCTCTTTGTACTGGGACTGTGCTACAATTCCAATGCCAACTTTCTTTAGGCTCACAAGCATTTGATAGAACAGCCACCATAACTAGATCTATGAATAGATTAAAAAAAAAAAAAAAAGTAGTGAAAAAAAGTAAAAAAATAACCATTATCTAACTGGACCTGTCTAAGTTGGTCTTTCATTGCTGTTTGTGGTGTCAGTTTGTACAGTTAATCCTGTACAGAGTAAAATTGTTTAAAATAAAGATCAAAGATTAGACAAAAATATCTGCATTGGTAGTCACATAATTTATGTATGGAAAATGTACCCTTTTAATATTATAGAGAATGCTTGGGATTGCCATCCTTCTTGAAACAGTAGCGGTAAAGCATAATTAAATTACAGTATGGCTATTGTAAACATTACAACATGGAAGTGTAATGAGGTACTTTGTATTTTACTGTGAACAGTGACAGTCACTGAATGTTATGATAACAAATTTCATCAATAAATACAGTATATGCTTCCAACTGGTCCTGAAAGATTCATTATTTCCTGAGATGCAATGTTTTTGTCTCTGGTATATAGACCACTAAAGCACTTCCATTGAGTTAAAACTATGTGTCTATTAAAGTAATTCTAGAGATAATTAACAATATATTAATGAAAGATGAAACTACTCCAGGATTAAAAGTTCAAAACAAAACCTGTCCTCTTTAAAAACATAAAATAATTCTATTCTGCTGAAATACTTGTGAGACATAGACGGGAGCTAACTCATTCCCTCATTGAATTTAATGTTTTGTTCAAGCCAGCACATACAATCTTCTTTATACTTACTTTAATCATCATTTCTCCTACAAAGATGACAGTGAAGATGTAATTGGACACGCTCAGAAAGATCCGCTCCTGTCAGTCACAGAGACACAAAAACATGAGTACAGCCCCGCCCACACGGAGACACACCGCTCTCAGTATTTTAACAGCAACTTGATCCATAATGAGGCTGTACAATTGTAGCGGAAACATAATCAAAGCGTGTGAGGGGGAGCCCGTGTTCTAACTAATGAATCCCCCACTGCTATTACATCAGCTATTTAAGTCTGCAGTCAGTATTTCAGTGAGTGGGACTGCCTTTTTGTAGCTTTTAGGCTGTGAACATGCACAAGTTTTGAGTTGTATAAGGAAAAAAGCCTTCTGTTTAGAAATAATAAAAACAGATGAACATTTCTCGTGGAAATAAGAGAAAGGGGGCTCAGTGTCTGCCATCCATAATACTGGACTTAATTGGGACATCATTAAGTGCAGCAGTGGTGTCTATACTGTCCACCCCTATGGAACAGTTTTAAAGGAAGCTTGAAGGATTCACATAAGAAAATGTAAAACTATGGGTCTACTGTGAAGAAATACCTTTATATACACATTAGTAGAACTGACATGGAGTTAGAGTAATTTAAGTGACCATAACTGGTGCCATTTTTGAATTCATGTAAATTGGTAATATCACAGAATGTATGTTTGATTGAAAGTTTTGTGTCAATGCTTCACTTCGTTCTGTCATTTGTTTTAATAAAGAATATGTCAAACAACTCTTTTTCAGAAGAAATATGTTATTGGGGTCTTTGTTCAAAAAGGAGTGATAAATTGTAGCGGTTCATAATGTAGTCTGATATCTAATCCAAGTGAAAATGTTTTATGTTATGGTTACCTCATGGTAAGACACAAAAAAATCTGCAATGGCAAATAATAACATCTGTACTATATTATTTTGGGATAGAAATCCATCAAATCTCTTCAATTGTTTGGGGCTCTACAGTGCTCTTGAATGAAAAAGTAATTTTGCATAATAGCCTGTTTGCACTTGTATTTCGAAACATAATTAAGTCTATGGGCCTGTTCAGACCAGACATTAGCATGCGTTCTGATTACAAGTGGCTAGCATCAATGCCAGCTGTTAGCTCTCCAAGGATCCTCAGTCCCTCCTCAGACCCAATCACTCCAGTCCTGTGTAAGAGGGGGTCTGAACTATTTCTTGATGATTGGCTCATTGTGAGGGTGTCAACTGTTAAGTGTGTTCAATGCAGATGTCTGGGGTCAACTCAGATTTTGCTGCTTAATGGTATTTTTGAATGTGTTTGGGATGTCAAGAGTTCCAAATTAAAGAAATAAAAAAAAACATGAGTAAATTGATACAACATAACAATAATTATTTACAAATGTAATCATGATCACAGTCAATCTGTTAGGGCATCCCTAATGTAAATCACCAGATTTAATGTTTAAAGATGTAACTTTTCTGGTATGGGGTCTCAAACCAGTAGCTCTTCACCTCCTTCCAAGTAGCTCCCCAAAAGATTTTTTAGGAATTACACAGAATATTTCAAATTTGCTTCATCACTTGCCTATCACCATTGTAAATGAATAGCTAAGATGCACTGTGTGCAGTCAATAATAAATGATGGTTTATGTTGTACAGGAATCTAGCTGTACCCCATCTGACTGTCGCACATTATAACGACTCATATTCTTGCAACCCCTAACAGTAGTAGCTGTCTTCCATTTTCGTTTTGTAAAAGTAACTCTCTGTGGGAAAAAAGGTTGGAGACCCCAGAATACGTCAGCACAGTACACTATGTGAAGAAAACAACACCCTCGCACATCTGAATCCAAGGTCTGTCAGTCACTGTTCCTCCCTTTGTGTTCCATTCTTTGCCTCTGCGGTGACCTCGACAATTCACTTATTATTTAATAGATGTGTTCCGGCTGCGCTGCCCCCACATTGCACTCACACATGTTCTCATAATCATTTGATGTGCCAACAGAAGGCTGGACAACATCAAGCCTGCACCTCCACCTTCAAATGTAGAAATAGCAATTATCATATGAAACGTACTGGCCTTATAATGCAATTCAAAAGGTATGAGGTCTTGTTCAATTAACTCCAATATTAACATGATAAACCAGGCAGGAACCAGCAAATATTATTGTTCTAATGGAAATGCTGTACCATGCTGTTTGCCTGGATGTCCGGTCTCTCTAGTGCGATGGTGATGCAGTTGAGGAAGATGAAGAGGAGGACGACATGATCAAACAGCTTGTGCGTGATGACCCTCTGACACCAAATTCGGAACCTAAAGGAAATAGATGGGATTCTCAAACATTAAATAGCAAAAACAGCACTATGTGTCAAAATCAGATGATGTGTGCTGTGCTGTCAGCATTTAATTATAAAACATACCAACCACAAACCCATGAGAATTAGTCGCTGAAGTATGTTTTGAGATGAATGTGAATTGGTTGTGCTGGGCGAGTCCACCCAGCTTTGCTTTACTGCCCAAAAAAGGAGGTCTAAAGCTGTGCATGTACCCCCAAAAAAATCATGCATGCAAAGAGTGAGAGTTTGGCACAACTTAAAGCTGCAGCCAACAGTTTAAATAATTATTTCCTCTTTTCATGGATAGAAAATCAGGTACGCCATTACATTGTTTTTGTTAACGCCAAACATGTTAGTCTGGAGTTTTAAAAATCAGTGTGGACATCTTACACTAGGTATTTTCTTAACTTAAACAACACTTGTGTATGAAAAGGTTTAGCTATTTGTCTTTACTTTCACTTTGAATGCTTTTATTAGCTACATTGTGGGGTGATAAAAAATATTTAGCTTCATAATTCAATCTGTTGGCTGTTTTGTTGTGGTGTATAGACTTCAAAAACATGCAAGAGCAGTTTCTGGTTTCAGTTCCTTCCGTACATGAAACTCAGTAAAGAAAACAATTACAACAAGTTTCTGTATGGTAAACATTGTTTTTTGCTCATACAAACATAAAAAATGCACCAATGCACCAGTAAAATGTCTGGTGTCAATTTAATATTTCAGCAAAATAGTCTATTTTCAGTGCTCTTTAATTGATTAAAAAGAATCCAGGTCTGCCAAGACAAAGCCTCCAGTTTAACCTTCACGCGTTAGCTGTGAATTCTCTGGCAGCGGTCGGTAGCACCTCGGTCACACAGGTGCTAACAAGCCTGCGCCTGCCTGTGGACTTACTCATTGTGTGGAGCGAACAGATACAGAGACCAATCCTCATGATCACGACACCACTGAGGCTTGTATGGCTCCACAATCCTCTTCAACTTCACACCAAAACTCTGGAGGCAAAACCAACATGTTACCAGCAGTAAAATGGGTACAAGGATAAAATGCACTTTCAGATCAATAGGTAGAACTAAGGCCAACGCACACCAAGGCACGGCGCAACAAGTCATTTGCCGAGCATCAAGCACACACATCACCACACACTGAATGGCGCATCAAGCCACTGCGTCAACACACTTTTCTTTAAAAGGCTTTAAAACAACTCTTGGAGCGCTTCAAATAGGATTTTTATTTTCAGATTACTGATAAAAAGAGAGACATAGAGGGAGAGGAAAGACAGTGGTTTGAGCAGGTTATAGTGAGTTTAGTGAAAGACGAGAATTTCCCTTGCACTGAAAAAAGGAGGCAAGGAACGGATGCTTTCCCAGATTCCGCTGCAGTTCGCGGGCATCTGCTCCAAGTTTACAATGCTCCTTCTGTCAGTCACAGAGCAGAGATCTGTCTGTACTCACTTCAGAAGGGCAAAAAGTAGGCGTTTTCAGTTGCAACGCCACGTCCAAATTCAACAAGTTCCAATTGTGGCGTGGGGTCAAGCACTTGGTGTGTGCACGCTTTCAGTGCATTGGCTTTTAAGGTGTTGCCAAACATTCTAAAGTGTCTGTAGTTCAAAACTGAAGCGAAAGGCTGTTAAAAGAATTTTTTAACGTATATGTCAAAAATAAAGGGATTTTGTCATCTGCGGGCAATCACAAATGGATTATTATTATTATTATTATTAACTTTTTTACGATACAGTTTTTCACATTCACAAATAAATATGACAGTTAAATGTACTCCAGCAACATATTTTTGATCTATAAAACATGTTTCATCTCTAATAAAAATCAGGGTTTTGTAGATTTTTTTTGTTTTCTTTTGTTGACTCCTGCCCTCAAATTCTAGAATGTACATACAACATAATAATTTTAAAATATAAACTATCTTTTATTTCGTGAATAATTTGTATTAGAATCCACATTTTAATGGCTAAATTAATGTCAGTTTATAATTATTGCATATAGAGTTCAAATGCGATCTGGGTTACTTTGAAAGTGTGTTCAAAAGGTTTTTCAGTCTGCGCCATGACTCCGTTTGCAGAAAAATATCCAAACAAGCGTGATAATAATATAATTTCCACTCATTGTATGTGTACTAGTTACATAAATGTTTTCTGAGCAAAACAAGGTTAGAATTAATGCTTTGCAAACTAATGAGCAGCACTTTTGAACTTTTAAGTGTGTCAGCTCTTTTTAGTTGAAGCCGAACAATATAAATGTCTTTGATGGTAATTTTTCTGTAAATAAAAGACAACACTCTAAATAGAAACAAAGCTCACCTCCTCGTACTCCTCTTCTTCCTGGTCGCTGTAGGGCAATGTGGGGACTGTATCATCATAGCAATGATCTGGGAGGTGAAAGGTCGTGCCGTTGCAGTCGGGAGGGTGAAGCAAAGGGACCTAGACATAATATCATCCAATCAGCCAATAGGAATAAACATAATACTTAATTTCTAGTGGTTTTGGTAACACTAAGATTACATGCCAATAGTCATCTAATGTATTATATTGAACAATTAGTAACAGGTTGCCATAAAGGTATGTCTGGCTAATGGAAAAGAAAGCTAGGGTTGATTGATTCAATTAAAATTCAATTAAATGTTCAATTTTAAATTCAACACATCACATGAACTGCAATTATAGAGATAATAAAATGCCCAATGGAAAGAACAAATTATTCTGTCACTATGGGGTCTTACTAGGGCTGCAATGAATAATCGACAAAAAAACAAACAAACATAGTAGTATTTTCATAATCAAAATTGTTATTAACAATTTGTAACAAAGATAGTGGAATTATTAAATCAATGTAAAAAAAAATGGAATAAACTATTTATACAATAATTATAAATACTCTCTATCTAGAAGGCTTCAGTCACCACATTTCAACCTTTATTTGGTTAATCATGTATCTAAAAAGTCACAGTGTATAATAGAAATAATCATTTGACTGTTAAAAAAATAATTGTAATGTAAGTAAAACCTGCTAAGTCTAGTTCAGACCTCTGAACACATGTTACGGGGGATTCTTGTATTAGTCGCTGCCGCCAATATTCCAGTGCTCTTTCAAATGTTAATGCTCCCCTAACATTATCAAACCAAGTCCACCACAGGACTAAACTAGAATCAAACCAGGACCAAACCAGGAGAAGTGAGAACACAACCAAAATGTAATCCTGCATTTTTCTGTAAAATTTCAAAAAATATTTTCCAACACAATGCAAACAAATATGACTTTAGATGCACGTAATAGCATGACTGTCTCACCTGCAGGTAGTCAGGCTGGTCCAGCGAGTGCTCCTGACTGCTGGGGTTGGAGCTGTGTGTGTCTGACAGCAGAGACTCCATCTCTCCAGACTGACTCCTCCGGTGCAGACTGGGCCCTCTGCTCATGCTGGTCCAGCTGGAGCGCCGGCTCTCTGGACCACTGTCCCATGGTGACTGACCACAAAGGATAAAGGGCGTAGACGGTGAGCTTGATTCTACTGAATGCTCAGGGCAGGGTACTCGGTACATTTTTCCAAGCTTTTAGTCATGCTATTAGTTTGTTTCATCATCATTGAGTAACTCTCAAAATTGTATCCATCATCTTCTTCAAATTTTAAAATGCTAAATCCCACCAAGTGGTGTCATTTAGTGCATCTCCACACACAACTTTACTACAACAGTTTCCTTCTGTGAAACCAGTATTGTTTTTTGCGTAATTTACACAGCTTCACCCTTCAATGTGTCAGAGGGTCTTGATTCAGAATCAATAACTTGGATTTGAGACATTTCCACAACACCTGTCTATGGAAACACTGGAGGCAAGCAGGGGTAAGTGTCAAATAGTAGAAATAGTAGCAGAAAGCAAAATCAAACTCTATGATCAGTTGTTAGTTAGTTTTCAGTTTCAGCCAATCAAAAGACAAATATTGTTTAACAGACGTCAAAACAAATGTACTGTATTTTACCGCCTTATAAACAAAACTTGTGTGCACACTGTAATGTTGGTGTAACCCTCCCATAACACGGCTAACTTCACTGTTAATCATCATAAACAAATGCATAAAGGAGATCAAAGGAAAGCAACTGTAATGAAAAAGAAGACAACAACTCAGCAACGGTGTTATTTTTCACAAACAAAAGGACCAGCGAGTGCGAGACAAGCTGCAAACATTTCATTTCAGCACGGCGGTTCACAGTGGAGTCACTGTTTGTGCTCGAAGGCTCGTGTTTCTGCCTGTAATGACTCTGACACAGCCCCTGATCCAGATATCTGTTCCCATCCACTCAAATATAAGCCCCAGTGACACACGTCAACAATTACAGGTGATAGGAATCTCCCACACAGCGTATATAGAGATTAGGCCAATATAAAGACAACTGTGTGCATCTTATGGTGGAATATGCTTTAAAATAATGTAAAATTACGAGTTTTCTAAATAATAATATTGTTTGTTAAAGTAAAATGTACTGCGATAGGCATATGAAGCATGCTGCCAATAGATGTGACAGTGAATTACACTAGTACCACAGTTAAAGATCATTCTTTGATTTAGTTTAATATGTTTGCATATGTTTGGTTTGTGTTATTTGCTAATTGGCCACATATTAAAAGTGACACATTGTACTTTAACTTTTCTTTTTTCATTTCTAAATAAATCATAAATCATAAAGGCATTTTTAAATTACAAGGGAGTTCCTCTTCACCCTTTGTGCTCAACTTAGTGAGAGTCATATTTATGTGAATATGTACTGGCAACACAGTGATTGGCACTCATGCCTCTCAGCAAGAAAGTTGTGGGTTTGTCACCCTGTGTCTGGGTAGGTTTCCTCCGGGCTCCAGTTTCCCCCTCAACCCTAAACCATAGGTAAAATGCTTCAGCTACGGTTCTGATCAAGCCTAGCTCAAGATATAGAAATAGGAAACATCAGTTCAAGGTAAAAAAATCTATGTTGCATAATGTCCCATTTATCATAAAAAGATAGCATATGATCAAATTGGTTTTAAAAACCATCTTTCATCATTATCTGATGAAGGCGACGGCTCAGAATATGCTGAATGCTAATGACATAGCTCAGCTGTCTCCCTTTTACATTCTGATTAGTTCTGTCTGAGTCCTTTATGAACTTTATTTCAAAGTATTCATGCAGCCCTCACCATAGACCTCTGCTCCAGGCTGTTGAAGTCCGTAGATGTTCCACTAGGCCGTCGTGATTGGTTGGAGTTCATGATGGGCGTGGCCGCAGTGTGGGTGATGACAGGAAGAGGTGGGGCTATGTGTGGCATTGAGGCTTTGGGGTTCAGGAGTCCATTAGGGGTGAGCATCATGGCCTGGATCTTCAGTTCTGCATTAAATAAATAAATAAATATACAGAATTTTAACAACATTTTTACAGTATCTATTTTTTCACTTTTGAAGAACTATGTGTGATACAATTCATTCAGTTTCAAGTAAAATGATCTTTGTACTTTTGCATTTCACAACACATATTAATGATGCTCCAATTGTTTTCAGTCGATACAATGTCTGATATTTGTTTTGCTGTTGTGGCTGATATTTGCCAATATTAATATCAATATTTCAAAACTGGTGATTATGATGCCTGTGCAAACATACAGCCACCTCTTTAGCTTCAAAATATCAATACAAATTTTAGCAATACCAATAAATTAAACCATAGTCCAAAATCACCAATACTAATATATTGTTCATCCCTATAGTTTATTCTAATAAATGTATTTCTTGTGCTAGTTCTAATTCTATAAAAAATCTAAAACATTTTTTACTGAATCTGGTTGGGCAAGTAGCAATCTGATCATTATAATTAATACCTAGGTCCTTGAACGCAGTTAGTTACAGCAGATTTAAGTGATTTTACCTGCCTCTCCATCTGCATTCAATATAAAAGGCCTATAAAATCTTGTGACGCCATCTGAGACTCAGAAATAAAATCACATTAAAGTCTAGCATTTCTGCAATAGTTTAAAATAAGAAAAGGAGGATGTTAGTTCTACACTATGAGCTTGATTACAGTTTTAAATATGCAGGAAATTGCAGTCACATTACAAATTAGCTGTAATCTTATCCAGTAAATCAATCGGACTGTTTTAATATATTGAATATGACGTTAAACTTGGTATGGTGGAAATTATTTGTGACAGGACTGTAATAATAAAAAATTAACAAAACAATAGTATATATAGTATATTTTTCTCATTTAGCTGCAGTCTTTATTTATTATGGATCACCGAATTGACCTAGTGGTAAAGGAATTTGGCAGATTTTAGTTTTTATGCTAGATGCCATTCCGGTAATTTGGGATACCATGTTTTTGATGTCAGAATACCTTTTTGTGTGAATGCCAATGAGTACTTAATTTCCCATTTTCCCATTTTAATTATTATATGTCTCAGTGTTTCTAAAATTCTTCAAAGTTAGAAAAATTGCAGCTATCTCTATACCTGATTGAAAAGAGACTTACATTCCACAAAATGTAACTGTCAATCATAATTTAACAAAATCAATTAAAACTAAGAAAAGAACAGGAACTTAATGTTACTGTTTGTTTTTAGTCCATGTAGTCTGTAATCAATCATAGCACAAATCACACAAACATTTCCCATTGCCATTCTTACTTCCAAACCTAAAACAGTGGCGTGTCATTGTCTCTTCACTGTGAAGGCAGTACCTGCAGCATACAGCTCCCTCAGCTTCTCCTCATCCTCGTAACCCAGCGACTGCCTGTCTTCATCAGCCTCAGATCGGTTGGCATCCCCCTGGAACACAAACACAGCATCTTGTCACAAACGCCTTTACAATCACCGTCATAATCGTCATATACCACTCTGTTGCTGTTGACTCTTACAAAAGAATTAGCGGGAAGTGAAAGAATGACTGATAAAGAGTTTTGTGGCAGACGGGCCTGGAGGGGGGTGGGGGTCTCCTGAGTTCTCTAGTTGAGTTATGATCGTGGCTTTGGCAGCGATCTCCCAAGTTCAGGCCAATAAAGCTTTACTGAATTTAATTAAAATTCATGCCAGAAAAATGGCGGCAGTCGGCTTTGGCAAAGGGTATCTGTATGTATGTGTGTTTGGAGGGAGGGAGGGGATGACAGCAAGTGCTCTCTGATGCTGCAGATAAAAGATGAAAACTAAACAACAAAAGCTCCCCAGCTGTGAATGGCAGGCCGTATCAAACACATCCCCACCCCGGAGAGGAGTGTGTGAGTGAAAGAATGAGAGATAGGAACCGACAGAGGAGTGAGGGAGCGATAGAATATAATGGAGGGGAAAGAGCGCTGGAAGCTTCCCAACAGCGTGATAGTGGTTGATTCTCTGTCATGGGCTCAGAACATTTAAGACAAGTTTCGGATGGAGTGGTGTGGCCTGGGCGGGGACGGTGCAGGAGTTGCTGGTGAAACATTTCAAATAAAGTAAAGCACAGTGGCACTTTGGAAGCACTGTGTTTTAGTCCCAGCACAAGTCCAAATCTGCAGACAAACAACACACTCTGTTGATTGGAGCGAAGGGAGTCTAGCATAAAAAAGGAAAAAACAGAGAAAACAATCCTGCAAGAAAGAAGAACAGTTTGGGAGTAAAAGCAAACAACAAAAATGTCTTACAGTATGAGAGTTTTTTATATGGATCCATAGGAATGATCACATTTGGCATAATTTCATATCTTAATGTACAAGTAAGTTTACAGAAAGCTGAGTACAGGCATGTTTAAAAACTTCATCAACAGACAAAGTAGCCAAGTAGTGGCTTGTTTAAAACCACAAATGTGTCCGCAAATTTCAGGTTCTGATTGCCATCAGCAATATCACTGATTCTTATCTCAACTCCAAGAAATGAGATCTCCTTTAGGAGTCTAAGCACTCATGTTAGGTTCAAGATCTTCACTCATTAATCCTGTACTGTTATGAAATTTGGGTTTGTTTGTTTGTATGCACTCAATGCAAAAACGTTGTTTGAGTCGTTACATCATTGAATATAATAATAACATTGTGCCGCTTCAAACATTTGACTGAAAGCCCTCCTCTACACAAATATTTCCAGAGGGAGCCTTGCAGATTGATATTAGAGTGCTAACTTGATTAGCTCTGTAATATCAATCTGGCTTGTGCCAGGTTAGAGGATGTGTCCCAGGAGAGGGCGATATGTAGATTTCTGCTTGTTCGGAGCTAAGTGAAGGAAAGATATGAGAAGTGTTTAACTTCATCTGCAACTACAATTAAAATCAATGCTAAAAAGACCATAACTGCATTATGTTTATTTTGTCCTCACCTCCGCTTGGAATCCCTCAACCAAAATGGCCACTAGCAGATTGAAGAGGACGTAATTTCCAAATGTCATGAGAGCAACAAAGTACAGAGCAGCTAGAGGTGTGGTGGAGGCCATGCCGTTATAAAGCACTGCGTTCCAGTCTTCCTGTGTTAGGATCTGCAGAGACAGGTGAAGAGGCAGGATGTCAGTCACATAATAGACAGCAACAGACAGTACGCTATTCTTAAGTAACCTCTTTCTAAGTAGCTGTTCTCAGCAAAATGACAATATCAGTTTCTTTGCTTTAATCGGCTAAACAGTAATGACGTTCATCAGTGGCAAATGAGGTCCTGTGGCGTACACGTAGTATTACTCTGCTCCCAGTTCACTTGTAAACTCCGCTTACAACTCACCAGAGGGCTTTTGTGTTTTGTTGGGAAATTGAGTGCGAGCAGTCCCAAATTGGTGCAAATGAATTAATACGGACGATCACCTGGGCCACTACAGGTGACAGGACCAGCTGCTGTGTGTTTCCCATTCCAATTCATTTCAGAATGTAATTTAGCAGCAATTTATCAAAAGGGAGATCGAGAAATGAAGTAAGGCTGATGTGCTGGGAGTAGAGACGAACCTGGAACACAGTCACGGTGGCCCAGAGGAGGGAGTCGAAGTTCTTCCTGTCCGGTAATGTGTCGCCAGTCTCCTGACGCAAACCAAATTTACAGCCAAACAGATGCATGCCCAAGATACTGGAATAAAAAAAAACACATGTAAACTAGAGTTGGGCAATATGACAATTATATGGAGTACCACAGTATTGAAAATGCAGAACGATGTCACCCCTCTGGAGTTTATATTAACCGCTGGTGCTAATAATTTACACTCTTGAATGTATATTCTCAGCCATTTGACAGATATTCAACCTACTTTAAAAGTTACGCAGTGCACCTGAACTCATCAATACGTTGCCCAGGAGCACGTGCTCTCCTGCATGTTAAAACAATAGTTGGGGCTCAAACACTGCCATCTAAATAAAACAGGATCACTTGGCCTTGGATGAGTAAGACATGAAAAGTGATGTTTGAAAGAGGAAAGAAGCAGCCACCTTCTCAGTGCATATATGTGCATTATGTTTCTCAGTGAAATCTCTAGTGCTCTTCACTGTCACATGTTCACACACTCTGCATCCTGTAGTTTAAAATGGTAAATGAAGTGGAGCGAGGCGGCATTGGGCAGTTGTCGTCAGGTGCGAGCGAGTGCAGGGGAGAGAGGTAGGCCCATGGCTTGATGGTAAATTTATGATGTATTTTGCATTTAAATCTATATTCACATTGTGCCTTTTGAATTAGTATTTTATATCTACATTACACACCCCCTGTGTCCTTTTTTAGGAGATTTTTTTTTGACCAATTGAAATTTTAATCAAATTTGAAAATTTGGTTGAAATGATCATCCAACCTTAACGTAAACTCACATACAACCATATTATTTGCATATTTTAATGTAGTTTATGACAGTTCTGCCATGTTCTGGTAAATATGAGAAAATTTCTCCAAAAAAGGTAGTTTGCCCTCTTCGGATGGGTGGGGAGTCCTCAAGTGGAGGAGTTCAAGTATCTCGCGGTCTTGTCCACGAGTGAGGGAAGGATGGAGTGTGAGGTGGATCAGTGCAGCGTCTGCAGTGATGCGGGCGCTGTATCGGACCGTTGTCATGAAGAAAGAGCTGAGTAGAAAGTGTTCTGGGCACTGTGAGGAGGCCACAGGAGGAGGGACTATTTCACTCGGCTGGCCTGGGAACGCTTTGGGATCCTCCCAGGAGAAGCTGGAGGAAGTGTCTGGGATAAGGGAAGTCTGGGAGTCCCTGCTTAGACTGCTGCCCTGCGACCCGTCCCCGGATAAGTGGAAGAAGATGGGTGGATATTCATTTCTTTATTTACTAGTCTAGCAGTTTACAAGAGCACTAAAAACCTGATTTGTCAAATGTAAACCGTAATATCTGATTGGTCATGCACACTGTGGAAATAAAGCAACTATTTTAGAGACTAAAGATTAAAAAATTATCTTATTTTTAAAAGGTTAATACATGTACACCAGGGCACAGATTTACTAAAGCAGGTGCTAAATTGCGAGTATTATTTAAAATTTGCACATGTTATTTTGTGGACGCATTGCACCTTATTTACCATCACAAACTGTGCGCACACACACAGCACATGCTTTTTGCTACAATTTAGCGCGTGCAACCCGCTTTGCACCTGTGCAAAGGCTTTGTAAATCTGGGCCGCTATGATTTTTTTGGAGTCAAGACCAAAACACAGTTAAGTATGATTAAATTAAAAAAAATGATGACTAATATCTGACTTTTCAAAATGTTTAATTGAATTTAAAATGTAGTATCTGTCAGAAGGAAGGCTTTGCCCTATCATGTATATAGAATATTTGACAACCTGAATATAAATATGAAGAGCATGAGCAGCATGCAGAAGGTGGCCACATTGTCCATGGTCTTCATGAGGACAACCAGCTGCCTCCGGAGTGCAGGCAGAAACCGGACCAGCTTCAGCACTCTCAGCAGCCTGAATGTCCTCAACACCGACAGACCTCCCTCCGCCTCTCCCACGATCTCCCACACGCTGAAACACAACAACGAGCACATTACAAACGCCTACACAAATCCAATTAAATCAATATTCGCTTAACCTTCGCGACAAATGTGTACCAATCCTCCCAAGAACGCCTCTGGGTCGGATAAGCTGAAATCCTGTGACGTGTGGCAACCCAAAGTAGGAAATGGGGCATTGCTACAACAGTCAATAAATGTAGTAGGAGCGCACAATAAACAAGCAAAGCCTTCAAGCGCAGATACATAATTTAGCTTCAAGTACTACATAATGGAGTAATACAGACCCTGTAGACAGAGTGTACCCATTTGGCTGTGAAAAGCAGTCTCACACATGCAGGAGATGTATAAAGCCAATCCAGGCCAGGAGTTTTTTTTACATTTTATTTTATTTAGAAATGATGAGCTTTTGAAACAATATACTGGCATGTTGTGAAACTAAGGTGGCTTAATATAGTTGGGATTTATTGAGCGTAATATCAACATGCACATTATCTGCAGACAGCTTGAGCGAGGGTATTTATTATGGTCCTGCCAGTGCCAGCAGCTAATGATTTCACATAAACAACAGTGGCTTTAAAAGAGTTAAACAGAGCAACACTCACGACAACATGCCAAAATGGAGGCTTAATTTACTGAAAGAGTCGGGCTGAACTCCGGATTATTTCATTTTACCACAAAACATGAAAAATCAATGCATGAAGGGTTTGTGCTCAAATGTGTTTCACTTGAAACGGCACCTACAATTTTCTGTTAAACTTTCTACAATGTGTGAATGATGATTTTTTTTATCAGCTACATTTAAAAACATATTTTGTGAGGAACATAAACAACATGGCATAGTTACAAGGGCACTCAGGAGTGAAGGAGTTAAACTGTGAAAATGATTAGAGCACTGCAAAATATCTTCAGCATTTACATCCCACTTGACTTTAAGGCTATGTATATCTGGGACATAAAACTCATGCAAGGGAAATAATAGATGGATTCCTTTGGAAAGTACTTTTGGCAACAGGGAAAAGCTATCACAAAGGAATAAACCAATCTATCACCAAGGCTATTACCAATCAGTGTGCAGCATCTTGTGAGAATGAAACAGAACACAACTCCATGTATGTTTTTATGAGAAAATAACATCCTGACGCAACAACAAGGTAAAAGCTAAAATAGTAAATTCAGCATAACATAGGAACTCAAGTAAATAAGAATAAAACAAAAATTCAAGCACAAATGTTCCTTGAAGTGCTACAAATCAGTCTATGATCAATTAATCATGGGCAAGTTTTGTTAGTTAGTTTGCTGTTAGTTAGATGGAGCATGACGGTCTTTGTTGTTTTTATCAATTTATATTTGAAAAAGTCATCCTGTCTTCTTTTAATTATTAACTTTTGAATTTCTTCTAATAAGACCAGTAAATGAGCTCATAGCTTTTTTCAACTGCCTTATTAGAAGAAATTCACATTAAATTCAAGTTAATTTATCATTTTATATTCTAGGCACTACAAGCAAATTACATATGGACTCACTCAAAATGACCGTTGTGACAGCACTTTCCAAAATTGCACAGCTCCAAAACTATCTTATTGAGAAAAAGATTTATGGCGCAAAATCCTGTGTTTGAAGCTCAGTGCATTCATTTGTCGTCTTTCTTTCACTTATTCCTGCAAAGGGAATATGTGATAACTGGAATCTATTCCAGTAACTGAAATCCAAAGACTAAGGTATATTAAAAAGCCTGTATAATGCCTATTGGATAATATGGATAATATCACATTTAATAATAAAAAAAAAAAAATCTTCAATGTTTTACAAATTACAGAGCTTGTCTCACAAGGACTTGATATGCACTATGCAACTTGACACCTTGTGTCCATGGAGATGTTGCTTTGCCTGGAATGTTCAACAGTATGGCATTTAACCGTTTTAACTTCATGGAGATACGCAGGTTGTGCCACGAGGCCAATGTAAAGAACAGATCTGTGGAGAGGTGATTCCACTCATAGTAATAATGCATTTTAAGCAATAAAAACAAATGAAATAAATGTAACATTTAATATTGTATTGTGGAACATTCAAGGAAAATCAACCTCCATGAAGACAAGCAGGTAGCAGACCCCCCCACCACCAGTAAAGTTACACAGTAAACTTTTGGCGGTACAGTCCCTCATTATTTCACTATGGGGAATCCAGTCACCAATTCCTTTTTAAATGTAGAGAGACAGCTAACTACCCTCAGTATGCTTCTTCACACGTCCTCAGTGATGTAAGCACTAGAAAGAAACATTTCAGTATTATATTTTAAGTTCCTCTGCCTCTACCACTCAGATCTGGCTCTAGTATTACCCTTAGCAGGGGGATATTGATGAGACCACTTCACGGCTCCCATGCTGCAACTGTAGCTTTGAGCTGAAATGTAATAAAGACAGGGCTATCCCGTGTCTGCGCTGAGAGCACGCAAATGTTTGTTCTCAAGCTTAAATAGGTTTCCATTTCAAGCAAAAGGAAGTTCTTAAGAGACAGAGTATGAAGGAAGAAATCCTGCTGATAGTTAATTTGGGCTCACATTAAAGGTCCTCTATTATGGCTTATTAAATGTGCACTGTGTAACTTTTCAGAGGGGCTGCCACCAGCTTGTCTCCATGGAAATTGTAATATATATATATATATATATATATATATATATATATATATTTATTATTATTATTTTTTTTTTTTGCCTCGAATGTTCCACAGTGTGGCATTAAACTTATCTGTCTCTTGAGATAGACAACATTGAAGTGTTTTAAGTCTTAAGATTCACTTCTCTGGCTTTTTAACACACAGTATGTTGTGTGTTTTTAGTTTAAAGTTGTATTTTATTATTATTTTTTTTTTTCTTTTTATTGGGTTTCCTTTTTACTATTAAACTGTTTTAATTGGGGTGCACAGTGGCAGAACGGTTAGAGCTGTCACCTCCCAATAAGGAGATCATGGATTGGCTTCCCGGGCCAGATAAACATCACAAGATCTCTCTAGGTGGAGTCTGCATGTTACCCAATTCTCTCTGGGTACTACCGTCCAAAGACATGCATGTGTTAGGGAAAATGCCAACTCTAAATTGCCCCGAGTGAATAAATGTGAGAGTAAATGGTTGTCTGTGTGTCTATGTCTGTGTTAACCCTGCGACTAGCTGGCCGATGTTCAGGGTGTACCCCGTCTAAAGCCCAAAGTCACTGGGATAGTCTCTAGTTGCCTGCGACAGAAGTGTGTAAATGTTTTAAAGGTTCTTGTAATTATTTATACTTTTATTCTGTCTTCACTATTATGTGCTGCACTACAAATTCAGTTGGATTTGATCTCCAGGTCAAGTTATAGGCCAAATCTGTGGAGAAGCAAATCCGACCACAGTAAAAATCCATATTTTCAAGGTATTTTTACTAGCAATAAAAACAACTTGAAAAAATATAAATATATAAAATAATAAATAAAGTTTATTGCCATAATGTGAAACATCTACATGCAGGACAAAAGTGAAGGTGTGTAAAATGACCTGGTCCTAATTTAGATAACATTGATTAACCTGTTTGTGAACTACATGGTAGAACATCACCTTGCATAAATAGTCATTAAAATGCATGGAAGGATGTTGTTGGTTAATAATAAAACTAAATGTAGATCTTTAAATTGTATCAATGCATTATCCAACCAATTTTACAGTTGGAGAAAGAAGAAGTGTTTGAAGGTTTTCTATTTTCCCCTTCACCTGACCTCTCTGCAGCTTAATTTCCTTCATTTGCTCTTTCTCTTTCTTAATCCTCATGTCTCTCCTCTGTCATCTTGTGTTTCTGACCTCACTTGTTCTGTCCCTGCTTCTTGATTGCTTTCTATCTATTACAATCAAATTGAACTTTAAAATCATTATTATTATGTTTTATGATCACAAAACAGAGTCGATAATTACTAAAAAGTAGGAATATGTATCAAACATAAAAGCATCTAATGAAAATGTAGGCTATTCTGTGTCTAAAACTTGGAGCTGGCCTTCTCTGCAGACTACTATTGGCTGACACGATGGTCGCAATTTAACACAATACAGAGGCACTAATTTTGACATTTACAAGGAACTGCAGGATGGTGGATAGTATTTTGGACAATGGATTTTCCACACCGCGTGTTGTTTGTGGATTATTATGGAGCAGCAGAGACAGGAGTACTGCAGAGTTTTGCCCTGTTGTCTGATGAGTTTAGGATGCCGTTAGGACCCAGGACTAGCGGTGCTGGTGGTGTTGTGTGACTGTTGTCGCAGTTATTGATTGATACCATGTATAGTGCTGATTGAAGAGAAGTGATGTTTGTGTTGGGATGCTCCATCAATGGACTTGATTTGTACGCATTTGGTGACACGTGGATGTTGTTTATATTACAATAGGCAAAAATCAACATAAAACACATAAATTCAGCCTAAAGTCAAAAAACAATCACTCTTTAATAATAGCGACAGCTAAGAGATGTCTGCGGGTTTTGTTTACTCGTTTTTTTCCATTCCTGATTTGATTAATCAGTGACACCGATTGTTTTCTTCGTCTAGTCTTGCCAGGCATTGGGACAAATAGGTACAAAAGAGGACATCTGCCATGACTGACTTTCTTTGAACTACTCTTTTTGTTTTTATCATTTTGCTCTCTGTGTCTTGTTCTGTTTATTTTTATTTTGTTAGCATTTTTTCACTATTATAAAAAATATTAAATAATTAAAATAAAGGAGGAGCACTTCCGAGTTACCACCCGGTGACATCTAACAGTGGAGATGAGCATTTTGAGTAAATATGTATGATGAGTGAAATGTGTGAATAAAAAAAAAAAAAAACACTCTGGTATGATTTTGATGAGTACAGAACAATGTTACATGTAAAAAACGTCAGCTTTGCATATTATAAGAAGATTAAAATTTGTCAAGAGAAAGGTCAAAAAATCATTTGTATCCTATGTGTCAAACCTGATGATGACGATGATGCTGTCGAAGCCGTTGTAAGGGTTCTTGATGTATCCACAGAGGCCCAGAGCCAGGACCTTGAGCAGCATCTCCAGACTGAAGAGACTGGTGAACACCATGTTACTGATCTCCAGCACATCTGTCAGCTCCTGCGGCTGAAGGAGACAACAGGAAACACGGAAACAGACAAATGACAAAGTGGTCAGAATATTTTTTATTCACCACAACATGATTCAAGTCGCTGAACAATAAAATAATAACTTCACTAAACTGAGAGATAAATAAGAGAGAGAGAAATAAAGGCAAAATCGCCGCTGCAAACTTAATGAATGACGATCTTCAGTGATACAATTTTATATTTGAAACAAATCTTGAAGGTGTTACAGCCAGTGACAATAATTGAGTAATCCATTTCCTCATATAAAACACCAGAACACCTGAGCTGAAGTTTTTTTTCACAATACTGCAAACTACATAGCCCATGATTCTATGCTGTTTCAATGCAACATATGGAAAATTATATGAACATATGTGGCTTCTGTACTGCTCTAGCAAGTTCCTACTGTTGTTGTGTTCTTGGGCAGGATTCCTCAGCCACCTTCCCTGTGTGAACATGAGAATGGATGCCACGTCAGTCAGCCCTGCAGTCAGCTGTGGTTCAATTAGTACTTAACCACCACCACCAACTATGGAGCGAGAATGAATAATGGGATACTGAAAGGCGTTTTGAGAAGCTTGTCAAGCTTTAAAGTACCATAGATAAATCTAAGCCATTAACATTATTATGACATTTCTACAATAGTCAGTCAGCACAGCCTTATAGTCAGCAACACACACATATACTCCTGTGAAGAAGCTCGATGCCAAATTATATTACATCCACATAAAAACAAACACCTTGCCATTTAGTGACATTTCTGCAGCTCCTGTCTCCTTCCTGTGTGCCAAACAAGCCGTGCTGAGTAAACAGAGGATTGAGCATGTGGGTAAGCTCAGTGACATCTGCCTGACACTCTCTGAAGCAGGCATAAGAGCCTCCAAGGTTTTTCCCTTGACACCATACTGGTCAAACTCGGCGGAAGGGAAGAATATGTCACCATGTGCTACAAATGAGCAGCATCAGGCTTAAGCAGAGCAGAGCTGTTTGAAGTGTAAAATAGTCCAGGATAGGCGCAGGTGAGTTCTCTGCTGTTACCAAACTGGAGCACTCGAATTTGAAGTGCGGTTTGTTCCTGTTTTGGCTCAAAGTAGCTAAAATGTTGCTGAGTGAGACACAGTGGTACAGATGCTACATAAAGGGGAGTAGGTAGTGTTAGGAGGGGGAGGTGATGTGTTCAGGCAGGCTGTGACAGCGATAGCTCCAGGTCTGGTATGAGCTTTGGTTCCTTTATGTGTGAGGACACAGCCACATACATATGGACAATGGCTGAAATCTTGTTAACAAAACCAGTGCTTATTAACAGCTATACTGAATTTTAAGGCATTAAGGTATGAGAACAAATGTGGTTCTTCACAATATGTCGATTATTGGGATTAGTGTCATTGACATGTTTATTTTTATTGACATTCATTTAACCTGAATAGTCCCACTAAGATTAACAATCTTAACAATCTTTTTAAGGGGAGTCCTGGCCCCAGTGGGGAGGAGCCCATTGTGCATGTTTTTAGTGGTAGGGGAAACTGGCGCACCCGGAAGACACGCACAGAAAGGCCCGGGAGTCGAACCCATGGTCTGCAAGGTGTGAAGCGAGAGCCCTAACCACTGTGCTACATGTGTTTTCCTGACAAATGTTTGAAAATATTTTAATTAGAGGTGGGAGACATCAAGAGAATTGAGTTGTTCTGAAAGTAAGAATTAGATAAAAAAAAAAAATACAGCATATTTTAAATATTACCTATTAAAAAAATAAATAAAAAATTGAAGATTAAATACCAAAACTCAGAAACCAAAACAGCGCAATTTTATGACAATTTTATGACAATTTTATAGTCCACTCAAGTTTCATGCTAGACTTCAACCTCAGCCACAGCATTTTGGATGAACTGCTAATGTCTGATTATAGTCACAATTTTCATGTTTGTCGATTTATTCACCACGTTTTCAGGATTCAGAGAAGAGACTTTAGTGTTGTTGTGGTATTATGTTTCTTGGCTCAAATAAAGTGATATTGCAATAACAACATTTTCTGATATGTTGTACAGTCATATTCAGTTCTAATATTGACTGGTGACATCTATTGTTTTGCTGAGTGAAAGTTTTTCACTCACTTTTCCAATGGCACAAAGTAGCAAGAACATTGCTAGTCACAGCGGTAAAGTATTTAGTTGTTTTGTCACAGTAGTAAAGAATCCACAAAGTAACCAGTTGTTCCTTTACTGACTCTATGTCACCATGACCATATTTTTAAAAATATTTGTTGGCACGTTTTTTGACAGAATAGTACAGCGTGAAATGGGAATGAGACTGTGGAATGACATGCAACGGATTCGAACTACGCTTTTGAGTGCTATCCACTTGACCATGAGCGGCACAACCTGAACATTTCATCCATCTAACCCTTATCTCACTAACACAAGCAAACAAATATACTACAAAAAAATAATTTAAAAAAACACAAAAAACTATACTCTTTGCTGTCAGATAATTTAAGATGAGATTAACGTTATTGTCCCCAAGGGGAAATGTGTTGTAGGCATCGTTCCTTTTAGCCTGCACTGACCTGTGAAGTGAAAAATAATATTGACTCCACAAAAGGTCAAAGGTCTGATGTATGTTTATTCAATGCTGAAAAAATGGTAGAGGTTTCCGGTTATGTAGGAATGGGACTGCCATGATTATTTATTAATTTATTGTTTAAAAAAAAAGTGAGATCTTTAGATAGCTTATTAACTGAATCCATGTGAAAAAAACATGTGAATGTGTTGTTTTTTTAAGCCAGTATTTGAACTTGCTGCATAATTTTCCTCTCATTGCAGTGGTGTCCCGTAATCACACACCAACAGCTGACATGGTTTAGTTAAAAAAAAAAAAAAAAAAAAAGATAAGTGAAAATATGTCTTTGTCAGAGCAATCTTTTTCTCACATTAAATTCTGGGCGCATGTTTCACAGATAATAATCAGTAGACTAAATTTAGATGCTAACTGTGACTAGCATGTTGTTGGCATACATTTACAATGTGATAATAACAACATTATTCATTAGTTTGAATGAATTATTGAGTTATTTAAACGTCCCATAATGATGCAGCAGATTGTTTTGCCCTCAGTTTTGTGACACAATTTGGAGAATTAGACCAAGAGATTATATTCCCACTGCCTGCCCGCCTGTTACTTGTTTATTTACTGCAACTAGTCCTGACAGCAACCTTCATCAGGCTGTTGATTATTTATGGTTATATCATCAAGGAAAGAAAAAACAAAGCATTTAAAATCTAATTAGGTAGAATCAACTAGAATTAAAGACATGCTAGAACAACACATCACTCGTATTAGAGCTGTACTGAAGACATCCACTGGGTTTAAAGGTGCGCTGTGTAACTTTTCTCGTGGAAGGTACATCAATTGCTAGTTTCAACAGAGCTGTTTTAAAAGAGACATTATGCTTTTTTACCCAGATACTTAGTTGGTATTAAACCATAACTTAAATAGATCTTCATTTTACATTTTTGTTCATTGTAAACCTCAATAATGAATAAAAATGTCTCAGTGATAGTTAAGTGATGATGTCATCTCTCTTACTTCCAGGTCCAGTCATATTCATCATAAAAGGCAGTTTGGGAGCAGGTTAAAATCTGCTCCGGGGTTTTGAACAAAACCGTTTTGTAACTTAAAAATGAAAAAAAATATATATATACATGTGTGAACACTGCTCTGATCATTTTAAGATATACATTATCAAATTATTTTTTATTATTTAGTGTGAAACCATTTCTGTTCTCTTATATGTATTTATTAATCATGAGGCTCAGACAAACTGACTGTGTCATAGGAACTCTGAACATTTGGACCCATGATGTCACACTTAATAATCCCATTGAGACATTTCACTTTACCAAGCAACAGATTGTAATTTACATGCTACGTGACATTTTAGAAGCCTACATGTATCACTTGAAGTTTAAATGTTTCACATAATCTCAACTAAGTACAGGAATGTGGGCGGGGATAAGGGTAGGTGGAAAAAAAAAAAAATTCGTAGCACTCACACCTCAGTTGCAAGACAAGATTACCCAAACATACATAAATCAACAAGTACAACTTTGAGGAAACTAATGATGAGGAAACACCATTGCAATAAAGTTAAAAGTTTATTAAAATTGAGTTTGCATCATATTTCTTCTTTAATTGCAACAAAAGTATCTTGAAAAATCATCCTTATTGTCAACAGGTGTCACCTCTCTACAGACATTACTTGTCACCTGTGTGTCTTCATGGCTACAGATATCTTTAATGCCATACTGTGGAAAACTCCAGGCAAAGAAACAGCATCTCCATAGAGACCAGAAACGTCACATACCCTCTGCCAGAAAAATAACATAGTGGGAAGTTGTAATAATGAATAAAACAGCCCAACTTGCCAACAGACTAACAATGAGGTGGGAGAAGATGGTAATACTATGGTAAACTTTGCCTCCCTGTGTTTTGACCTGATGTATGGTTAATATGTGTGAAATTTCTGGGCTAAGCATAAAATTAAAAGTCTACTCTGTCAGCACAATGATTTTGTTATTTCAATCCTAAAGGTGCCATCATTGATGTCAGTTCAAAGTGGATTTTCTGTTTAGACATTTCTTTTAAATGGCTTAACTACTACAATATTGTGAACATAATATTTTTGCTCTGTATCCATCCTAATTACCCCTATCACAAAAGAACTTCAACATCTTCCACCTCCAGCTCTGCCTTTGCTCCTACCAACATACAATTTATAATTCAATTTCAGATATGGTGTGCAACTTTCATAATACACTCACATCAACAAAAGACTTGAAGTACAGTAAACAATATGCATGGCCATACATTCTCCTGGAATCATTCTAATGACCTTCCTTACCTCAAGGCTTTCACTGTCAGTCGACAGTGTGTATTCCCAGGCAGATCCTCAAGATAGCATACATCAGCGTAATGAATGTACTGTAGAAGGTTCAATGATAAATGTACAAAAATGCTTCAATAAAATATGGATCACTTACTGTACCAGTGTTTAGCCACTCTCTTCCTGCACACGTCACTAATTTACTGAATTACTCTCTAATATAACACATTCTTGGCAGTGTATAACTTTTTGAATGTCTATGATACAATCTGTCATTGACAACTTTTTTTAGGAGCTACTTCAAATCAGTCCTTATCAACATTATCACAAGTGCAATTCGTTTATTTGCAAATACCTATCTAAGCCCTTTGAAATTCTTCTTTTTAACTCCTGTCAGTTGTTTGATTTGCTTCTGTTGTCTAATGAAACACAGCTCAGCTTTGCAGCAAAATGTGCCCTTTGAAAATTCTATAATTTCAAGACAACAAATTGATAATCAAAATGGTATTGAATGACCTTCTCGCACATCCCTGTAATTGGCTACTGTTGTACAAAGGTGCCTATTTTTAGAACAACTAGATCACACAATGATCACGCCATGATCCACCTGATCCCCACGTACAGACAGAGGCTGAAGCTCTCCAAACCTGTAGTGAGGACTTCTAAGAAGTGGACCAGCGAGGCAGTGGAGGAACTACGCGCGTGTTTGGACATTACAGACTGGGATGTGTTCAAAACTGCCACGGATGGCTTGGATGAGTACACGGACACTGTGACGTCATACATCCAGTTCTGTGAGGACAGTATCATCCCCACACGCACCAGGGTGACTTATAACAACGACAAGCCCTGGTTCACACCCAAACTGAGGCAGCTCAGGCAGCAGAAGGAGGCAGCTTTCAGAGCAGGGGACAGAGAGAGCTACAAAGGTGCTAAGTACAGATTTAGCAGGGAGGTGTCAAGAGCTAGATCTCTGTACAACACACGCCTAAAGGAGTCTTTTTCTGCTAACAACGCCTCGGCGGTTTGGAGGGGACTTAGGCAGATCACCAACTACAAGCCCAAAGCCCCCCATGCTGCTGACGACCAGAAACTCGCTGAACAGCTCGCCTCCTTCTATTCACGATTCGAAATCTCAACCCCTCCCCCACCTATCTCACTACAATAGACATTTCTGCCAATCACACCTCGGTCCCCCACCTCCCCCACTGGCCTTTCACTACACAGGGACAATGTACGGACACCGTTTCGGAAGTCCAACCCCGAAAGCTGCTGGACCAGGACGGTGTCTCCCCGCCACCCTGAGACACTGTGTGGACGAGCTGACTCCTGTCTTCACAGACATTTTTAACACCTCCCTGGAGTCATGCCATGTCCCAGCCTGCTTCAAGTCGTCCAGCATCGTCCCTGTTCCCAAGAAGCCCCGGATCACTGGACTTAATGACTTCAGGCCTGTGGCGCTGACGCCTGTCGTCATGAAGTCTTTTGAGCGCCTAGTCCTGCCCCATCTCAAGTCCTTCACCTCCTCCGCCCTGGACCCACTGCAGTTCGCCTACAGAGCCAACAGATCTGTAGACGACGCCATCAACCTGGCCCTCCACTTCATCCTGAAGCATCTGGACTCCCCGGGAACCTACGCCAGGGTCCTGTTTGTGGACTTCAGCTCTGCATTCAACACCATCATCCCTGCTCTGCTCCAGGACAAGCTCTCTCAGCTCCACGTGCCTGACTCCATCTGCAGGTGGATCACTGACTTCTGACGGACCGGAGGCAGTGCGTGCATGCTGGGGAAGAATGTCTCAGAGACTCGGACTATCAACACAGGAACTCCACAGGGCTGTGTACTTTCTCCTCTGCTCTTCTCCCTGTACACCAACTGCTGCAACTCCAGCCACGACTCTGTAAAACTGATCAAGTTTGCAGACGACACCACCCTCATCGGACTCATCTCATGAGTCTGTCTACAGGAGGGAGGTGGACCGGCTGGTGTCCTGGTGCAGCACCAACAACCTGGAGCTCAACGCCCAGAAGACAGTGGAGATGATCGTGGACTTCAGGAAAGTCTCAGCCCCCTGCCCCCTCGCCTGACAGACTCTCCCATCACCACCGTAGACTCTTTTTCCGCTTCCTTGGCACCACCATCACTCAGGACCTCAAGTGGGGCCGACCATCAGCCTCCATCATCAAGAAGGCCCAGCAGAGGATGTACTTCCGCGCAGCTGAGGAAAGCCAAGTTGCCGGGCGCAGATGATGGTGCAGTTCTTACACGCCATCATCGAGTCCATCCTCACCTCCTCCATCACCGCAGGTACGCTGGAGCCACAGCCAGGGACAAACAGAGACTACAGCGCATTGTGCGCTTCTGTTGAGAAGGTGATCGGCTGCAGCCTTCCATCTGTCCAGGACCTGTACGCCTCCAGGACTCGGGACGAGCAGGTCGGATCACAGCTGACCCTTCTCACCCTGGACACGGACTATTTGAGCCACTTTCCTCGGGCAGGAGGCTACGGTCCATCCCGGACCAGAACCTCCCGCCACAAGAACAGTTTCTTTCCCTCTGCCGTTGGACTCATGAACACTTTGTAACACCTGTCACTTCAACAATAATACTATTTAAGAACAATCTATTTGCACTACTCATTTGCACATTGCACTATCTGCCAACTGTACATTCTGTATATAGTGTTAGTCTATCTTAGTCTATTTTATTCTTAATTTTATGCATGCCTTTTTATATATTTTTTATATTTTATCCTTTGCTTTATGTTGCACCTACGCCGAAGCAAGTTCCTACGTTTGTGAATTTCACTGACAATGGCAATAAACAATTTCTGATTCTGATTCTGATTCTGATTCTGATTCTGATTAATTCTATTGCTGGTTTAGTCCTGTCTGTCAAAAGAGCATTCTTAAATCATCATAAATACCTACCTACTATAGTTTAAAGTAAGACTGCAAGATTGGTCATATTGAAATTAGGGCTGTGGAAGTATCAAGTTCAAATTAGAATTATCTTTATTGATTTTAATTAGGGTTGCACGATAAAAAAAGATGGTAATATTCGAAAATTATGTTTTGTATAACGATAATATTGCGAAATGTTAATACTTTTTGACACAATACATTCAGACATTAATTACTTAAAATTACATAAATTACTAGTTAAATTATTCAATTACTTGTCAAACAACTTTACTTTTTTACATTTCACTTTAAAAAACAATCAATTTCAACCAGATGGAGAAACTTGTGTTGATACGATATATTTAATTTCTTGCAATTATGATTTAAATCACTGAGAGTACTACTTTTCTATTATCAAGCAGCCCTAATTGCAATCGCGATTTGATTGGTCATGATTAGCAAATAACAATAACACTGTGATTTTATACAGGTAATATAAAACATCTAAACAGTTTATATAATTCTGTAAATAGTTTAAAACGTGTGTTGAAACCTGCCTCTTTCTCAGTCCGACTGTCAGCTGTTCCCTCCTCCCTCTCTCTCTTCTCACTCTCTCCAGTCCTCGGGTCACGCTTTAATTAACACTTCAGGTCTTATGAGTTTCTCCATCTCCTCTCTCTCTCACTCTCTGTCTCACACACACACGCACGCACACGCTCACACACACATACACACACTGATCCCATATGCCTGCCGCACGACGTGTTGATTGGAACCTACGTTTATTGACTTGGGCTGTGATTAGCGCGCCCATTTTCAATCAAACTCTAGCCCCATCCAATCTGAAACGAGGGGAGCGTGTGATACCTGCTCGTGGTACTCGATGCCCATAGACAGTGTGTTAATGAGGATGGCAATCATGATGCCTCGGCTGAAGTAGCGGCTGCCAACGATGAGCTCCAGCTTGGCGCGCAGGCGGGTGAAGCAGCGTGGTAGGAGTCGCCGTCTCTTTGGCTTAGGCGGCACCGGGGCGGGGTCCACAGCAGCGCGGCACGGGCTGTTGCAGTGACACGGGCTGTTGCCATGGTAATTGGTGGTGTTGGTGGAGGTGTTTTCCGGGTATTCGTGCTCGTTATCACTGAGTTTGTTGTAGTAGCAGTAGGGACACACGGGGGAGTCTCCTGGGACCTCTCCTGGCAGTGCTAAGGCAGTGTGTCCGGAGCACCCACCTGCAGAGGAGACAAACAGGAGGGAGTAGAGAGTGAGCGCTGCTGTTTGGTATGGGTGAGCTTCTAATATTGTGTGCAAAGGCCACGGCTGTCGACTTCATCAGAAAGAACTGTTTTCACCTGAGTCTCTTGTGATATTATACAGACTTCGACACTGGGAAGCCTGTCAAGGTATAATCTGTTTGTCTAAAAATGTACAACTGATTGTATTGACACATTCACACTGCATTTTGAGGAAATTACTTTTTGACAACAGGAAAGAGGTAAGTTATATTACAGCAAATCCACCAATATTCTAACCAATAAGGCTTGAACCAGTCCCAAACTTTAACCAACAGAACTAGTGTGCTTATTAAAAAAAAAAAAAGCAGTTTAAAGTAGACAATTTTTTTTTTTTTTCTTTTTTAAGTGAAAAGTGAAATAAAAAATGTGCATAAGATTGTAATGTCACATGCATGTTTGGTTCACATCACATACATTTTCAGCTTGAAGTGTGAAATCAACAAGAAGTGAAACAAAGGTAAGAAATAAGAGATGCACTGATCCCGGAAACCGTTATTATTCTATGCAGTTAATTGAATCATGAAATTCCTGAGATTCAGATAACAATAGAACTGTCCTCAGTTTTATATTAAATAAATACCACCAGAGAGCTTCACATGCTAATGCACTTAAAAGTGAAGCAATATAAATCAAAAACAAGAACTATTAGCAATTACGTTTTTTATGCTCTACAAGGAAAGCATTTTGAATACTGAAATCTCCTGAATAAGTCAAGGATTCTGCTGTTTCGGCACCACTTTATAATAACTACACCTTAATAACTCTTAATAAAGCTTGAACAAAGATTTACCACATGATGATTAAAGAGTTTATAAAGCATGATTCAGGTTTAGTAACTACTTAATTAAGGTTTAGGTTAAGGCAGTGGTTAGGAATTAGGGTTAGAGTATTACTTAAGTAGTTATTAAGCCTGAATCATTCTTAATAAACTATTTTTCCCCTATGAATTAAGTCTTTGTTCATACTTTATTAAGGCATGAATAAGTGTAGTTATCATAAAGTGTTACTGTTGTTTCAAACGGCAGATGATATAAATATGCAGAATGTGTCAATAACACAAAACGCAACTTCAGATGTGTGTTTTGGTGAGGAAACAACATGGTTTAATTAAAAGCTAAAGCTCAGTCAGTGTAGAATGTCAGTGTAGACTAGAGTCAGAATAAAGGATCTTAAGAATAGTACATATTAAAGCTGCACAATATTGAAAATTATTGTGAAATGTGGCTGTTAAGTACTGCAAAACTGATATTATTCCAATATTTTATAATTTAACACATACTTTGACACATTAATTTCAGTTATATTAAATAATATATGTTCTTGTCTTCAAGTATCAGTTAAAGTCACCAAATAAAAACAAACATCCAATTATAGATGGAGGACCTTGGTGTTATTGTGATCTATTTTGTCTGTTGCGATATTGATTATTGTTTAAGCCAATATTGCGATGTTCATATTTTTGCAATACATTATGCAGCCCTGGTGTTAATCAAAGAAAAAATGTTGAAGATGCTGTTATTTGCGCAAATGGCGTAACCTGCAATGCTGCTAATTTCACTTTCACTTTTACCTAACATAATATACAAGCAGAATGACTAGGAGGAGCAATCTAAATAATATGGCATTGTATGAATAATGTGTTTTTTTAATAGACTGGCTCTAAAAGCGTGCCATATTGATTTGTACTTCAGTGAACCATGCCTTCAGTCGTACATGAGCGTATGTAGATGTGTTTTTAATATATTCTCTTTGTACAAGAACAGAACATTAATTTCATCTCTGGTAGAGGGGAAAACAATTCAATAACATAGAAGGCTCGGTGCAGTTGGGATGCTCCGTACAGGGGGAAATTCTTTTATTAGAAGTAGAGCAGGGATGTCTGAGTTTAGGGGGAAGAGGTACAGAGGAGAAAGAGAGAGAGATTCAGTGGAGTTCATTAGCAAGCAGCTCCTAAGGAATGTTCCAATGACATAACAACGGAACGTAATTGTGTCGTCGTGATTACAAACAAATTTATGATACAACGGAAATGGTAAGCCCAGCCTAGATTTCCTGTGGCATGTCTGCTGAAAGACTAGAAAGCAATGCCATTAACTGCAAGAAAAATAGGAGTGATTATGATCTCAAAGATACAAAACAAAGAGGAACTCTCACGATCAAAGGAAGTAAGGTAATTTGTTGAAAAGGAAAAATATGAAGAAACACACATACAGGTGTAAATATTGACACCCATTTGAATTCATATGAACGGAAACACACACACACACACACACATATATATACATACCTCATATACATATATATATATACCTCATCTCAATTAACTGTCAGGTTGTCCAACTGGTCCAAAAATCTACAATCACCTTCAGAAGTTAAAATTGTTGGGGAAGACGTCTCCAAGACTCCCAAGTATTTATTAAGGATGCCAAAATTACTAGAGGACATCAAAAGGTCTATCAGCAGATACAAACAAATAAATGCCAGCAATTTTTTTTTTATTTATTTATTTTTTATTTGCACTAACAAATCCAAAATACGACTGATACAAATTTGGTTATTTTAAAACTAATTGTGTATTCTAGGAAAAAAATGACTGTAAAACTTTCATACCATCAAGACTAATTATGCTAAAAACAGACATTTAACAAGGAATTGTATATCTTTACAACCTTGCTTCTACCTCCTAAATGTCCCTTTGCTGCTCTCAACCAATCACATGTCAGGCCATTCATATAAATACACTCCTGCTCCAGTATTGCTTCTCACCGTTTCCGTTATGCAACACAATCCTCCATGACCACTGCAGCAGCATAACCATCAGCCTGACATTAATAATACACTATTTATCCGTAACTCACAATAAACCACATATCTTCAAATAATAATACACAAACGTTCCTTTTTTGATTTGCACTAACAAGTGTCCAAAATACAACTGATACAAATTTGGTTATTTTAACCCAAAAAATCGTCCAATCGTTATCAACATTGAGTGGAAAATAAACTAGTCAAGCGTGACAGCCCTGACCACAGCTTCTGACAAACTTCAAATTGCCCCTCTGTAAGTGCAGAGACATTTTGTTACTGAATTTCTTCACTTCTTTGACGACAAAATTGAAGAGGTTTTTTTTGAGGGGTTGAGTGGGTAAGCCATAACGGTAAGCGCATTCAGTGTTCATTGGCACTTAATGCAAACAAGTCCATTTTAGAGCTGTGGAAACGTTTGGTGTGACAGGACTCTAAAGAGAGTGGAAAATGTGTTCAAGTATTACAAAATAGTAATAGTAATAAAAAATAAATGAATGTAGAGTTATTCCTCATTATCGATGCCAGAACTCCCTCCAGAACTTGATTTTTGGTCAGGAGTATGTAGCTGAAGGTGTTTTTTTTAAAGGAAGATGAGTGATTATTTTAACACTCTTAATCAAAGTAGACATTAAGTGGAACATGACTGGTATTAGAGTGTGAATCAAATGAGGTAGCAGGGGGAGGGGCTATGGGAGGGGGTTGGTTTTTTAGGGTGTAGTGCAGCTTTGAGGTAAAAATTATCGCACAGCATGTCATTTATTTCACTACAGGAGAGTTTTAATCTGTACACCGCTGTGAATCCAAGGTCGAGACGTTTTGACTTTAAGATGTGAACAAACTCACCGTGCTCCAACACCAGCTGGGGCAGTTTGTTGACGGTCTCTGCGGCAACCGGCTTCTTCTGCTCTTCGTCTTTTGCATCTGTGTGACTCAAGAGGGGCGAGATGATGGGATAATTGTACCCATTTCCTCCATTACCTACGGAGGGCTCAGCAGGATGCGGGTTGGGCTGGTTGTGGTGCTGGTGACGGTGGTGGTAGAGCTGGTGCAGATGGGACAGATCGTTTGGGACGTGGCCCGAGTGCCTGTGGGCCAGTCCATTCATCTCCCCGCCCCGCCTCATGGCCCCGCCCCCTCGCTCCTTTAGACACGTGCACAACCGCTGCATGTGCTTGCTCATGAAGGCAAGGCAGCGGGACAGGCGGCGCCATGCCTTCCGTCCCAGGTGAGCCAGGTAGCGGATGATCTCCTCATAGCAGCTACCCGGCTGGCTGTCACTAGCCAACGTGGAAGCCGATTGGTGGAGCTGTCGGGCATGTTGCTCCGACTTCATTAAGGCATGCTCCCTCTGCTTTGTTTCGGAAAACTGGGTTGCTATGACGACCAGGCACAGGTTGATCATGAAAAAAGAGCCCACCTGAAAGAGATGATGCAAGCACAATGTTATTACACAGAGCCAAGGTTGAAAGAAAAAGTGTACTTGCAGGCTCAAGTTTCTATAGATATATTCTGCTTTGCGCCATTTAAAACTAATTGTGTATTCTAGAAAAAAAAATGACTGTAAACCTTTCATACCATCAAGACTAATTATGCTAAAAGTGAAACAGACATTTAACAAGGAATTGTATATTTTTTCAACCTTGCCTCTACCTCCTAAATGTCCCTTTGCTACTCTCAACCAATCACATGTCAGGCCATTCATATAAATACACTCCTGCTCCTGTATTGCTTCTCACCGTTTCCGTTATGCAACACAATCCTCCATGACCATCACAGCAGCATAACCATCAACCTCTTCAGCCTCTACCATCTCTACCAGTGTCAAAAGTCCATATTGCCCATCGCTCTCACCATTCATCATTATATCTTTGAGTCTTTTGAAATCCTATTAAAGGTCAAATTGCAGTTAATTTTGGTACTACATGAGCTGCAATCAGTTTCTTGCTGCATGGATCTGAGACCTGTCGTTTCTGATCTTGTCTTCCTGGGAATGCTAGGACCCCTGACTTAAACCACAGGGGGTGCTTTTGCCATGATTAATTAATCACTTATCAGCGGCAGCCAAAGCAGCACTAACATAGGCCCCACAGCAGGATACAAGTGTAGGTGTGTCTCTGTACTTACTATGATGAGGAAAAAGAAGTAAATGAAGTTGTAGAACGAATGTGCATCCATGACATAATACATAATATCCACCCATCCCTCCAGCGTGATCACCTGGAAAAAAATTGTCAAAATATGTAATTAAGTCACAACAAGACCATACGCAGCTGAAATGAAGTTCAACATGATCTTTTATGCACACAGGTAGATACTGGACACTTTTGGTTTTCCAGATAACACAAAAGCTGCAAGTTTCCTGAATCTGAGAAAACTATTTTCTCTTATAAATTAGCACATTTTGTTTTCCCTCACATAAAGTGTAAAACAAAATTGCTGTCCTCATCTAACTGTACAGCACTGTATCATTTGCAAACTTGATTTGCAGAACCCTGACTAGACTAGGACTAACTTCCAAAAAACACATTTTACCTGAAAAATGGCGATCCATGCATATCCAATATTATCAAAATTAATAGCTCCTTTGTGTGGGTTAAGTTCCCCGGCTCGACACTCATTGTAGTACTGAAACCAGTTGACACATGGCGCAGGCTGTTCTGGTCTCAGTCTGACCTCAGGACGGGCCTCCTCTGCGTCCAGGGAGCAGTAAGTACCAGCCACACGCCGTCGGGGGACATCAGAGCACCGTAGCATCCCGTTCTCCCGCTCCGTAGAGCAGATAAACGGGTGGTCATCGGTCACCTCAGGCCGGTAGTAACCACTCAGGAAGGTAACATTGTATTTCCTACACAAGAACACAAGACTGGTAAAAATAAAAAGCACTTACAGGTAACTAATCAGGTCAATTGTTTGTGCCGTAATACTTGACAACAATTTCCAAAATAATGTTACTACTTCAATTGACTCTTGAGTGGCAAGAACAAGGTTGGATCTTTATCCAATCTCAATTTTAGTAGAGTAATTGATCTATTGACCTCGTTTATTTCTCATCAGTTGATGTTTGTGTTTTTTACTGCTGACGGTTATTAAGTCTATGATGATTTAATATTGTTTAATGGCCCTACATACTGTATCCATTTAACTTGTCTATGAGACATTAGATATATGTAAATTCTTCCACTTTTCCCAAAAAACATGCAAAGTTAGTGATATGGTTGAATTAACCAAATTTGCTTTCATATTCCCCAAAATACATAATTGGTTTCCCTTAAGATGGGCCTATTTCTACATAATAAGAATTGTTGTCAATGAAAAATCAGTGTTTGAATATTATAGTACTAAATACTCAGACTACTCAACTATTCAGACCGCTACAAGACCAGCAGAGGACTTACCAATGATAATTATTGTGTATGCAAGTACTGTATGTTAACCCTCCACAAAAGCGTAAATGAAACACAAACTACACAGGTGGTGGAGCAGGAAATGAGAAAAGAGCACTAAAGATGAAAGAGAGAAATGCTGATGAAGTCTGGAGGGAAAGAAAGGGAGGAGGGAAGGCCGGGGAGATAAGCAATCAATCATCTTTGTAGCGAGAGGGGTCACACCAGACCGCTGCTCCCTCAGTCCTTATTAGGAAAGGTCATTTGCTTGTTTGTCATGCAGAGAAAAAAATAGATTACTAGCCAAAAAATTCATCTAGCGCTGGTCTGGTAAAAACATATAGTCTGCAGTGACCCGGTGACATTGTGGCTCGCTGTTCGCGATACAGCTATAGCCATTCGTCCTCAGCCAGGGAATAAAAGGATCTATTTTTATAGCAGGTGTGGATTATGGCCAGTCACTCAGATAAGGGAGGCAGAGTCGGCGGTGAGGGAAAAGAGCAATCTGCAGTTCTCAAAATATCACCATCAAAACACAAGCCTAATAAACAAGTCTGTATAATTGTATTTGAGAAGAATACCGTACAGTTTTATGCACTATTAAATGCCCAGATTTGTTTACTAGATAAGAAAAAGTTAAGCCTTTAAATCTGGCTTCTTTCAGGGTTATATATTGTATATATAGAATTACAGTAGTAAATTTATTAGCATTCTAACTATGTATTACGACCCCAGTAACACTGGAACATACAGCCATATTTTGACTGTTTTTAGCTGGTTTGAAGAATTAAATATCAGCCAATATCAGTCTGGGCAGAATATGCTTATTTGGTGGAGGATTATTTAAATTTCACTTATACAGTAGCCACACAAATCTTTGTATTCTCCAGTCAGGATGAATACATTAGGCACAGTGTGTGCTGACAGTCTACCTTGAAAAGACCGGCAGCCTTTCTTCCTGTGGCATCTGAGCCTCCTCCCACCAGCACCAGCATACTGTCAGTGATTATTATGTTAGAGGTGGGCCAGAGTAGATGCGAGGCCAGGAGGTGAACATGGTGTTATGTGATATTATACAAGCGTATTTGTAAGCATGTACTGAGGAGGAGGGCGTCAGTCAAATGGTGATGGAACATGACAGCCTGGCCCATGTGGGAAGCAAATCCAGCGGCAGACAAAATCAGTGACGATTGCAAAATATCAAGACAAATCAAGCCAGGACATATTTTGTGTGTTGTCTTTGATGTAGATGGTATAACACAATATGCACTACTTTTCCAGACATTTTTGTGATATAATGGTCCACTAACATCCCATTTATGTCCATCACATTTTTGTACAAGAAAATAGCACAGCAAAATGGTAAGCCAGGGAGAGATTTCACAGAAGAAGCCGGTGTAGTGTCAATCTAATTACCCCAGCCAGAACGCATGTCTCAGGCTGCAGGGCTGGAATATTGCTATTTTACTGGAGTGTGACTATAAAGGGTACAAAAACTCTTAGTTTATGAGTTTTTATTCTTCTTTCTTTTTATTCTACTTATGTTGTATGTTATTTCTGTTTTGTTTTATTCAATGTATTTTAATCATGTTTAGATAATGTGTATTTTATATTATTTATTTATTTTTTAATGCCAACAGCCTACTTTCATTAACAGCCCACTTTCATTTGCGTAACATAGCCAAAATTAGAAAAATCCTGCCCAGAGACGATGCCGAAAAACTCATCCATGCATTTGTCACATCCAGATTAGACTATTGTAACGCTCTGCTTACAGCGTGTCCTAAAAGCTCTATAAGAAGCTTTCAACTGGTTCAAAATGCAGCAGCAAGATTATTAACAGGTACTAGAAAAAGAGATCATATTTCACCAGTGTTGGAGTCTCTTCACTGGCTTCCTGTTGAGTTTAGAATCAAATTTAAAATCCTCCTCCTGACTTATAAAGCTTTAAACAATATGGCCCCATCCTACCTCAAAGATGCAATAGTAGCGTACCATCCAAACAGAGCTCTTCGTTCTCAAAATGCTGGACTATTGTTAGTCCCCAGAGTCTCTAAAAGCACAGTAGGAGGTCGAGCATTTAGCTACCAAGCTCCTATGTTATGGAACCAGCTCCCTGTTCATGTAAAAGAGGCCGACACAGTCTCTACATTTAAGACCAGGCTCAAAACGTTCCTCTTTGAAATAGCTTATGGTCAGGCCAGTTAGGAACAGAAATAAAAACCTACAGTTTTAGCTACGCTGCCCTTGGAGCAATTCTGCTGGGGGAAGTATGGCAGCTTGAACACTATCCTCTGGTTCTTCCTACTTTATCTATCAACAATATTTAATATTACTTCAACTGTAGTCTGTTCATTGCTGTTCACATGTTTCTCTTTCTCTCCACTTCCCCCGGGGAGTGGAGACTGTTTCAGACACTGCGGCGGCTGCTCCAGTGACGACCCCCCCACCCCCATCTGTCTGGACGATCTATGCGCCACCCGCCTGGACAGCTGGATTAGCCACACCTCGTCTGCCTGGACGAACTCCTTCTACTTTAGATGAACTGTTCCTCATCTCCTGCTGGAGGGATCTCTCTACACTGGTGGACTGCTCCTCGTCCGCCTGGAGGAACTCTTTAAAGCCACCTCCCTCTTGAGTGGTTCTGGCTCCACAGTCCAAGTGGATGCGTCAGTCCTAGTTCATCTGCAGCCTGTCCGTCCGTGGGAGTAGGATCTCTCCTTCACTGTGGTTCTCCCCGAGGTTTCTACTTTTTCCCATGGGGTTTTTTGTAGTTTTTCCTCGCCGCGAAGGAGGGTCAAAGGACAGGGGCATTCTGGGACAGTTATCTGAACTGCTTTTACCTGTGGCCCATCGAGGCAACTGTTGTTGTGATTTTGGGCATTATAAAAATAAATTGATTTGATTTGATTTGATTTGATTTGGTTTTTTTTGCATTATTAGCATATTCTACGGCTTGAATAGCCTAGCTCGGTGTTGCAATATTATAATTTCTACATTGTGGAACAAACGAAGAGTTTTCTTACCCAATAAAACATTTTAAAGTGTATGGTTTATCGTAAAATATGGTTATTTTATGTACATGATTCAATCATAACAAAATATTGTAACAACAATACAGTAACAAATAAGGACAGAATAAAGGCAAAGGAAAAACATAAAATCCTGCCCTAAAACCTAACATAGACTACTTTTACAGAACTTAGCAAACCTATATCACGGACTAGATTTGTGACATTTCAAAAGTATACACTGCGTCGATAGCAATATTTAAGAAGGTTACATATATAAAAATAAATATGCAAATTCCTTACAAGCTGTATTAAAGTCTATATGACAGGTTCTCAAAATGTTCAAATCATGACTTTGATTCGAGGGCACCTGTGGTAACTATTTATTATAGTTTACAGTCCCGATCAAAAGTTTAAGAGCAGTTGAAAAATGGACAATAGTGCCATTTTGCATGGTTGGATCTTAACAAGTAGAGCTTCACTATGCAACAAGAAATAGGAGTGAGACAGTTTGAGTAAACATTTTATTGAACAACAACAACAATTAAACCGTAATAGGCTGTTTTGCAGCTGATCAAAAATTTAGGACCACATGCCTAAGACCAAATCTGTGTAAAACTGGATTCAGTGTCATTTTTTCACACAGTCAGCTGTGATCTGACCTTCTCGTCCTTGAGTCCTGGAGACGTACAGGTCCTGCACAGATGGAAGGCTGCAGCTGATCACCTTCTCAGCAGAGTGCACAATGCGCTGTAGTCAGTGTTTGTTCCTGGCTGTGGCTCCAGCGTGCCACACGGTGATGGAAGAGGTGAGGATGGACTCGATGATGGCCGTGTAGAACTGCACCATCATCTGCGCTAGCAACTTGGCTTTCCTCAGCTGCTGCAGGAAGTACATCCTCTGCTGGGCCTTCTTAATGAGAGAGCTGATGGTCGGCTCCCACTTAAGGTCCTGAGTGATGGTGGTGCCGAGGAAGCGGAGAGAGTCCACGGTGGTGATGGGAGAGTCTGTCAGGGCGAGGGGGTTGTTGTCGCTGCAGAACGACACCAGCCGGTCCAACTCCCTCCTGTAGACCGACTCATTGCAAGATGAGTTTGATGAGGGTGGTGTCGTCCGCAAACTTGGTAAGTTGGTGTACAGGTTTTCTACACGCCACAGGGAGGAGGCCATAATGATCTGAGGGGCTTTTTCCTTCTGTGGAACAATGGAGCTCCAGGTAGTAGTGCAGGTCAAACGGCCCCTGGCTCTGTGTAGATGTTGCAGAGAGCATCCCTCATGACTGGGGGTCTTTGTCTGTATTAACGACTGGATTTTTCAACAGAACAACGCTACAGTTCAAAGCCTGCAGGACAAAGGACTTCTTCCAGAGAATAACATCACTCTTTTGAACCATACTGTGTGTTCCCCTGATCTAAATCCAACTGAGAGCCTTTGGGGATGGATGGCAAGGGAAGTTTACAAAAATGGACCACAGTTCCAGACAGAGATGTCCTTCATGAGGCTGTCTCACTACTTTGAGATATGTTTACACTGACCTCCTGGAAATGCTTGCATCAAGCATGGCACAACACATTTTTGAAGTGATCAACAATAACGATGATGCTACTCATTACTGAGTTCATGTTTGGGACTTTGATTTCTGTTTTGAGGGGGTTTCAGTTTTGTTTTTTTAGCTGTGTTCCTAAACTTTTGATCAGCTGCAAAGGAGATTATTTCATTATTTTAAATTTTTAAATGTGCTCAAACTTTTTTTTTTTTTTTCACTCCCATTTCTTGTTGCATAATGAAGCTCTGCTTGGAACCTTGTTAAGATCCAACCATGCAAAATGTGACTTTTGTCCATTTTTCAACTGATCTTAAACTTTTGATCGAGACTGTACATTTGGGAAGTTGCAGTTTGAGAAGAAATTTTAGAGTTTAAAATTACAGATAGTAATGCTGAGTTCTAAAATGGAATCTCTCCACCTATGTCATCATAATAGAAACTGGCCATTAAAAATATAGAGACAGATTACACATAACTGACACAATCTTTTGAAAGTGAAATGAAATGAAACAGTCATTCAACAAAATAAAGCTGTTATCAGATATTATTATTTGTCAAATCATGACTATTGTGTAATTTATGTGGATTTTGGCGTATTTTATATTGGTCATATTTGCTGTCATATTTTAAACATTATGAATCAGTATGTTTTAGTGAAATGTGTAGTATAACCTGTCATATAGACTTTAAGTTTTCAACTGGGTTCAGTCTTTGATCAAAAAACATTAAAATATTCACTTCAAGAGCTAGAGGATAGTGATTCTGGCAGGGAGACTTACCTTGGCTCAAACCCAGAGAGGTAGCTTTTAAGTTGAGCGTTAAATAGGTGGAAATACTCTGAGATGAAAAGGCTGTGTAAAGGGGCTTATGGCTATAGTGCGCAGGGCTGATTAGAAAACTAACAAGATTAGCGTATTGGGTATATCGATCTACTCTTAGCAATAATAGATGAATGAATGAAGCTAATCAGTTTGGAGCTAACTTCTGACACGGATGGGGCCAGCAGATTGGTGGCAGTGACAAGCCCAACCGGTTACTATAGAAACTCACATCTTGACGTCGTCGCCCATGAAGCAGCGGTTTCTCAACAGGCCGGCCCACAGCTGCACGCCGACGATGCCAAAGATGAAGAAGACGAAGAAGCAGAGCGCCAGCACGTTGCCCAGCATGGGGAGAGTGTCGAGAAGGAGGGTGACCAGGATACGCATGCCTGGCAAAGAACACACACGGACTGTTTAAGTGGATGAGGATGGCAATAACAACAAAGAAACACAAATCTAAAGGTTAAAAAGAAAGCTGGATTTTTAAAATTTTGAAAACATTTTAAATTCAAATAAAAACGTTAAATGTTTTGTTTATCTATTCCAGAGATAATGTACTTGATGTGGCTCCATAACATCCCAGTCACAACAGTGGTGACACAGACTGTCTGCCTGTCGGTCTGATTGATTGTGAGATATAAGATACTGCTGGTAATTTTCAATTACATCACTAGCAAGGACTACAGTCCTCAGAATACAGCATATACTTGACTTTATTAGGGACATACGAGTAGTCTCTCAGTTGTTCAGGTAGGTTCCGTAGCAAAAGAAATTAGAATCCTGTCAACTGGATAAAAGGTTTAAGGGTAAATATGTTTTGATATTCATCCAAGTAGTTTCTTCTGTTCCTCTGACAAGGATCTGTTATGGATCTGTGAGTGAACTACACATACAGTTGTTTACAGTATCTGTTGTAGATTAAGTCTATTGAACTAGATATGTATTGTTTTTCTTTTCAATTTTCTTTATTTCTTTTTTATTTCATCAGTGTATCGTTCATTACAATCTTCACAACACTGAATGGAGTAGACCATATCACTTTGTTTGTGGGTTAGAGTTCTGTTCTCCAGGTGTACCCATATTTGTTATTAGGGGCAGGAAGAAGCATGCGTGAGGTGTGGTCCTGGTCTTGAACCTAAAAGAGAACTAAACTTATCTTCAATCAAGATGCTGAATGTCTAATTCTTTTAAAACAAGTTTTCAACTCCAAAATTGAAAATCTAACCTATCTGCATCATTCTTAAGGGCCCCAAGCCACCACAGGTCTAAATACAAGATACATTTTTTGTGTAATATCTATATGACGTTGATATATGTAGTAGTGAATAGAGGGGAACATACACATTCTACACAGAAAGGACTGAACCTGAGATCTTTTTGCTGAGAGGTGCCTCCATTATAACTTTACTACTATAACTGCAATACTCTTGTTGGTGTCAGCAGGGACACAGTATGTGTGGAATAAATTGTACAATATAGTTGAAAACTTTCTGGTCCCTGACAATGTCCGGACAGGGGAAATCTGTCTAATGTATTCTGCACACAATCAGAGCAGCACAATGAATTCAATTGCAAATAATTGGAGTGCAAGTTATTGGTAACTGGCCTCCTCTCTATTCTGTTGAAAACAAAAGCTTAAACAAAAGCCCTCTCCTTACTGTCTCCACACCAAATGTACTTCAAACACACTTTTAGAGGAGCCAAGGTCACACCGTGTAAAACAAAGCTTGCGGGGCAATTTGTGCACAACACAAGAGTCATAATGGCTGCTGTGACTTTGTTCACTGTGTCCTGATTTGTTTGCACATGTGTCCATCAAAGACAAAGCTGTGTGTTGTTAATAGCTGCTGGTGCTAATTAAAAGGTTAAAAAATATATATATCAAGTTTAGTGTGCACGCAGACAACATAAGGCTAACCCAATTATGTACTGGCTATTTATAAGCTTTAGTAAAACAATCTTGCCTACTCCACATTTTTTATTTTATTTTAAGAGTTCACAATACATGGTCATGACAACATGTGTACTGCTTACTTGGTTACTAGGTTTAAAAGAATTGAAAAAAATATTTTAAGATTTTGTCATAAAAGAATAAACTATTCGCTGACTGCTTCAATCAGTTTAACATGTTCAGTTAACTATTAATGCTGCTTAAATACAGTCAAGTTAAAAGTTGCCTGAGATCCAGACTGGTCTCAGTCTCAGTCTGGTCACCCCCTCCTCTGGTGCATTTCAGGCCACTCAGGCAGAACTGTACAATCAGGTTAATTAATTAAATAAAAAAATAAAACTGAACTGAGATCTTAACTGGGAGATGAAACCGGTAAACTGACTCTCATCTTCGTAAATTATTGGAAAAGTATATAATCGCATCTGGCCAGGCAAGGTTTAAAGTGCAGCTATAGCTGAATATTTAAATATTTTTATTTTCAATTTAATGCAAGAGCTGTAGTACCAGGGAACATAGCTTGAAGAAGACCATAGCAATTTCACAAATTAAAATCAATTCAAAGATACCTATCTACCAAGGTTTCACTGGATCTAAATTAACTTAACATAGAATGTTTAGTGAAGTAAATCACTCACTCCCAGTAGGAGTGCTGGTTTTTCAAGGTTAATGTCATACTGTGGTACATTCCAGGCAAAGCAATAACATCTCCATGGAGACAAATTCCCACAAGAAAAAAAAAATGCAGAGCACATTTAATATCTTGCGTATGAAAATGATTATGGGTCGGATACAAACACCACTGATCAAAACAAACAAGCCAGCAAAATGTTTAACTACTTCAACTGTGCTCCTCTCTTACTAATGGTTTGCTTTAATAGAGAAAGCCCATAACCAGCGCTATCTCCTCACTGTTTTATCACTGTGTCAGCACTAGAGAAAGGTCTGTGAACCCATTATCACTTGAGAATGAGAGAATATGGCTTCTGGCTTCTGTAAATGTATTTAAACCATCACGACCGCCTTCAGTGGCATCAGGCCAAGGCTAAAGAGCTTAGGCCGCGACTTCTAGAGGTGGGAATTTAGACTAAGTGAGACAAACTACAGTATTAAACCCAATAACAGCAAAAAGGCCCTGAATAAAAGACTGATTGGTTGTAAAGTAGTGTCGCTTATGTGTCAGATGTAGGTGAGAATATGAGAGCTGGCCAAATTTTATTTTGCTTCTCAGATATGATATTCTCAGATATTTGTAGTGCCTTAATTATATTGAGTAGTAAAAGTAGTCACAGACAGACATCAAAGTCAATGACATGACACAAAAACTATATATTTTTATATTCTTTCTCTGTTTCTCTGAATTTCCTCTAGAACCGTAGACTGAAAATGTTGTCATATCAACGAAAGCGATTTATACTTTATGGTTAGTTATTGTACATACAATGTACATACAATGTACAGTGTACATACTTTATATACAAATCAAATCAAATCAATTTATTTTTATAATGCCCAAAATCACAACAACAGCTGCCTCGATGGGCCACAGGTAGAAAGCAAATACAGCATTTTGTCCTTTAACAATTTTGTTGTTTGCCCTCAGGCGTTTGAGTGCCTTCAAGAACGTTGATGAGCCCCTGCTTTCAGATTTCGCCTCTAAATCAGCATAAAACTAATGGGGCATTTAAGAGCTGGTTACAGATTATGGGAGTACATTTTACTTTGGAACATCATTCATCATAAATTGAAGAAAAACCTAGGAGGAAACAGACTACTTCTACTGAAGCTTAACGGTAAAATTACTCATGGGACGCCTGCCAACTCAAACTGGATAACTTCACTTTAAACATTGCTGTCTTTGTGCATGCAAAATAATGATCTGAGCACAATACTTTAGGACAAATCATTCACGCAGGACATTTATAAAATTCATATAAATAAACCTAATAATATATTACGTTTTTACAGTGTAGAGAAATAGTAAGCTCCTGGGTGTAAAATGCATACTCCTATAAAAGCATTATGTTGAAGTTCAAGTTTTGTATGTCAGTTAGTTTCACATTATTGTTATAGTGAGTGAGAACAATTGCTCAGAGGTATATACACTAACATCCTGATCCATATTGACTGAAAAATCTATGGACAAATCTATACATTACACAAGGACATACAGTAAAAAATCAAAAATGATGTAGAACCGAAAGTGGGGGTAATTAAGCTTCATCGGCAAGACTCTTCTCAGCAAAGCAGCAACTCAATTTGGGAGTTGTTAATAATAATAGAGTGCTTTATAGGTTTGTTGAAGCCTCTCAAAGTGCTGCAATGTAGTCATTATTCATTTACTCCACACCTGATGGTGGTAAGCCACTTCTGTAGCCACCGCTGCCCAACCCATCACGCACCAGAATCATACTAGGCAAAATTTGTGACAAGACAAAGCTTGGTCCGAGTGGTCATCAAACTTCCAAACAAGTGTTCTAACAACCAAGCCGTTGTTACCACACCCATAATGTCCATGTTATGTAATCGGGATTAAGTCCCAGGTCTAAAAGTTTGAAAAGTGCAATATTCAGTCTTTCGTTCATTTTATAGATGGATTTATAGAAAAATAATGTATTAATCCCGAGGGAAATTGCATTGCAGTAAATTGCTCACATTCATACACCACATACATAAAAAGACATAGTCTCTCTGAAATAAAGAGTTAAGATTTTTTTTTTATCTAACCACTGCTAAACAATAAACGTGTGCAAATATTTTACTAATATTTCAGCATTTCTCTCTTCTTTCTCACTCACCAAGTTGCATTAGATTAAAAACTGCCAGATCAACGAGCACTAATCCAATACATTTCTGTTCATCCAACCAATACCAAAAACACTAGGATGAACATTAGGATGAAATCATTGTAAAGCAAAAGCATCATACTTACTGGGTACTCTGTTGATGGCTCGAAGTGGGCGGAGCACTCGGACTGTCCTAATTGCTGATAGGCTGACGTTGTGTCCATCAAGAGAGTACTCCAGCATCCTAGACAAAAACCAAAGACATCTCTGTGTCACAGGCATCCGGATCAGTGCAATTGTGACCTTGGCCCCCGAGCTGCGCATCTGGAGGGAATTTGTCACCAGGCAGCGTCTCCAGGAAACACGGGCCTTTTAACGACCAATCATCACTGAGTCCCCGTCTCCCCGGACCTTGCTATGTGATTGTCATTCGGCAGACACACTTCCACACGCACACACACACATTTGACATTTCACTGGCATTAAACAAGTGTCGACGCTTTACACACAACACACTCGTGAACGCGCTCGCTGGCTCATATCTAATGTCAAACGGCCGGGCGAACATGGTGGAATGTCGGGTTGAATAAAGTTGGAAAAATATTGAACTGCGAGATAGCAGAGGTGTAAAGTATAGGTTTTGCAAGTGGGACACAAATAATATGATATACTTTTAGCTAAAATTTAGTAAAAAGTTATTCATGAGAGCTAATGCTGTCAGTATATATTTGCCTTAAAAAACTAAACAAAATAAAAAATGTACAGAATATGTGAGGACAAGATCCAAGCTCCTAAAGCAACGGTTCGATATTAATTAATTCCTTTTCATCAAAGCATATACAAACTTAATGTCAAGGACCAAGTCTGGTGTTCTGAATGAAGGAGAAGGGCCATAATTGTGTAAATTGTTTTTAGATATGTATATGTAAAGTTAATAATGAGGTGGCGTTTGATAAATACAATGATCATTCTACACTATACTAAAACAATACTATAATAGAAAAACAATTACTTAATTGACATAAATGGTGAAACAAAAACTAAATCAAATTTCATTAGACCCCAAGAAGACAGAATATATTGTTCCCTATGCGGGGACACCATTATTCCTAAATATTGTCTTTCCAGGCAATTAGATAATTGCAGCCATTCACATTTCGATTCAGCGTCAAATAATCTGGCAGATCAACTGGGACGTGTCAAATACTCACCCCACTAAGACAATAAAAAAGTCCAGCCGGTTCCACGTGTCGCCAAGGTAACCGCTCTGACCTATGATCCCCAGCGCCACCATCTTCACCACCATTTCCCCAGCAAAGAAGATGAAGATGCCGTCGTCCAGGGCCTGCGCACACACACAGATATTCACATACACACACACACACGCACACGCACAAGCACAAGCACATCACAACAGCCCAGAGGATTAGTGTAAACTGATTAGTGGAAAATTAAAGGAAAAACTTTTTAAACCCTTGATAATAAAGTCTTAGCATAATGAATTTAGAATTTTTGATGCAGACTGTGCATGGGTGTGTGAACATTCACTAAGATTTTGCATCTGTCTCTATTTATCACAACTAAATGTTTCGGCTGAACTGTTCAAATACCTAATGTCATTGACCATGTAATCAATGCAATGCAATCGGATTGTGAAATTAATCAAATTCATGTTATAAGCTATTACTTTCAATCACAGAACGTTGAAATCGAAAATAAAATTAATTACCTCCTGTTCAGAATGATATGTACACTTGTTCCGTCACTCACAACCTGGAGCAAAGCCATATTTATAATCTACATAGGCCTTAAATAACATCCCTAATAAAATATAGTAGGTCTATACTTTCTCTACAGGTTAACTTTGGCAGAATAGAAGTACTTGTTTGAAATCATTAATTTCGATTTTAAGCCAAAGAATGATTATCTATTTGCCATAACTGAGCAGCCCAAGATAAAAATGAAGCATACTCAGTCAGTGTTGTATTATTATTCAAAAACAGGAGTGTAGACCTGTAATAGTTAACTGTAACTGTTTTAACGCGCTGCATTATGTGAGATTCAAAAGTGAGAGCGCCTCAAAATAACCAACTCATATTAATGTCAAAATTGTTTATGTTTGTGTAATAAAATTTTGTTCATGTTCATGTTCATGTTCATGTTCATGTTCATGTTCATGGTCATGTTTGAATAAAAAAATAAAAAAATTCCATTGAGGCTATGGAGACACAGATCACTGTAAATGCTACATTAATTAATTTTAGTTTAGTTTAGTTTATTTGCTATTTGTAGTTTGAAAACCACATTGAAAAAAAAAGCTCAGAGTGTTTAGTAAAACATTAATAAACAACCACATAAACAAAGAATGAAAAGAAGTTACAAAACAACAAAAGCACCAAGAAACATTTGACACTATGAGATAAACCAGATAAAAAAGATAAACTTGCTAAAAATATAGTGCAAGTGCTAGATCGAAGTTCAAAATGCATTGTTCAAGCTTGTTACAAGAAGCTTTTACTGTATCTACAATTAAGTAGTAACTACATCAAATAGGTTTTCATTAGTCTATAATAATATCAGTAAATCTAAATCTGAGCAGCAGTTTGTTAACACAATAAAGTCTTTATGATAAGAAAATATTACCAATGGGCTGTCTATTCAACAATGATGAATAATATTAATACAAAAGTTTCTCGTCAGTCCAGTCTTTTCTGCATAGATTGAATATTGTTTATATTCCAGAGCAGACACAGCGGCTCTCAATAATGCTGGAACAATGACTCACTGAATAGTTTTTATTAACCTTCCTGTAATGACTACGTACTCATAATTTATAATGTGTAAAAGGAAAACTGTCCTCTGCAGACGTGTGACTCACAGAGAAAAGGTACAGCATAATAAATAGTAGAAAAGCCCTTTGTTAATACGTGTAAAATGTGAATCTTTACATTTTAATGGCCCTATTCACTCTATTGTAATGTGGGGTGAATGTGTGTTTTACCTGGAGAAAGAAAGGGGTGTGGCCACAGGGCTGGAACATCCCCAGGGTCACACAGTTGAGCAGGATGGCCAAGATGCTCACACGCTCGAACCATGTGCAAAACAGTTAAGGTTTCAAAAGGAGGCGTTGTTCATATTAATGACTGTAGATATGTCTCTTTTCACAACAAACAATTAGTTTGTGGTGTCAGTGCTGGAGGGAGTGTTCTGTGGTTCTCTTTTTTGCATATAAACTTAGGGGACATATTTTATAAAATTGACTAACCCATTGCTTTTAATCATGTTATAAAAGTGTTCCCTCACTTGAAGTTTACAACTTTGTGCAACTTAGTTAGAAATCTTGTATTGTCCTTCATTTAAGGCCACATTACACTTCAGGTCATACATGTAGAGGCAAAAAATGTCACATCGCAATTTTTCAACAATAATAGAGAAAATCTGTGGAGAAATGCAGTTGTGCAGTTTTGAACAGGACATCAATGGATTGTTTCTATTTTATGCCATTTTAGATCGGTATTGCGGTTTAAAGTGAATAAAATGTAAAATAATGAATACTGGAAAAGCATGTCACCTTTAACTGACGTCACATCCGGTGAGTCTATTCTGCGTTTGCGAGTGATCGTTCTCCACACTTTATTGTTAATCCACGAATTATACAAAAACTATCTTACCCTCCTACACATAATTGAAAGTTTAATTGCTCCCTAAACAACCCGGAGCCTCATTTAGCTCACTTTGTTCAGTATTTCGTGGATTAAATCCCCCCCTGCCCGCTAGCATCAACCGGAGCTAGCCTAGCCGACTAGCGCCATGGCTGGCCCGTCCTCCGCCTCTTTCGCCCTTACCTGTTCAAGCTGTCATATGTTGAGTCAGAACCCTGCTTCTTTCACTGACGACAGGGAGAGTTGCGTGAAGTGTAGCGTAGTGGTAGCTTTGGAAGCCAGGGTTACAGAGTTAGAAGCGCGGATCCGCATTGTGGAGGAGCTAAAGTCTAGCTATAGCCAGGTCGTAGCATCAGGTTTACCGGACCGCGCCGCAGGTAGCAGTGTTAGCATGGTTAGCAGTGTTAGCGGTAGCAAGGCTAAGCCTCAGGATAAGACCAGCCCCCCAGCGCCTCCCGCGCAGCCGGGACCAGACCAGGAACAAGACAGGGATAGATTTGTGACAGTTCGGAGGGATCGATGCGCTAAACGCCAGCCTTTAGTGCACCATAAGCTTCCCGTCTGCAATAGGTTTGCCCCACTTTCGGCGATCACACGCCCGCGAGCGTGACACTCCGGTGCATGGAAGTTCCATAGTCAGAGACGTGAACCTGCCAGCAGCCTCAGTTAGGTGTTATCCGGGGCCAGAATGGGTGACATCGAAGAAACCTTAGGCTTTTAAAACAGAGTAGTCAGAGGTTCCGTCGTATCGTGATTCACGGAGGTGGTAATGACACCCGGCGGAGACAATCAGAAGTGCTCAAATTGCAGGTTGGAGCGGTGTGTGAATTGGCGAAGTCGATGTCAGATACCGTAATATTTTCTGGTCCCCTCCCCAATCGGGTCAATGCTGAAATGTACAGCCGCTTTTCAGCATTCAACTGCTGGTTGTCTAGTTGGTGCCCCCAAAACAACGTAGTCTTTGTTGACAATTGGAGTGCGTTCTGGGGAAAGCCCGGGCTCATACGCAGGGATGGCATCCATCCGACTTCGGAGGGTACATCATTTTTAGTTCGAAATTTGGCCGATAGCCTTAGTCGCCTAAAGTGACGCTCTAAATATGAGTCCCGGGTGCAGAGTCTCTTCTCTGTCGCTAAGCTCTCGCCCGCGCTGTCACAGATCAAGTGTTCAGAGTCAAAGCAAATAGAGACTGTGCGCGTCCCTCGTGTAAATAACGCCAATAAGTCAGATCCAAACACAGATAATTTAGGTGTCAGACCAAATAACTTAATACAAATAATCCCTACACATGATACAAATAAACTAATAAATAAGCATGTAAAATGTGGATTGCTAAACATTAGGTCAATTTCCTCCAAATCACTTTTAGTTAATGAATTAATTAACGATTATAATATTGATCTTTTAGCTTTAACTGAAACTTGGCTTCAACAAGATGATTATGTCAGATTAAATGAGGCCACCCCACAGAGTCATGTTAACTTTCAAGCTGCCAGGAGCTCAGGCCGGGGAGGTGGGGTGGCAGTAATTTCACATTCTAGTTTACTCCTGAGTCCTAAAATTAACAAAACTAATAATGAGTCTTGCTCATTTGAAAGCCTTATCCTATCAATCACCTGCCCAAACTGGAAAAACCAAAAAGCTGTTTTGCTCATAATAATCTATCGACCTCCCGGTCCTTACTCGCTGTTCTTAACAGAATTCTTTGACTTCCTATCAAATTTAGTATTAGACTGGGAAAATATTGTGGTGGTTGGGGATTTCAACATTCATGTGAATGAAAATAATTGCCTCAGTAATGCCTTTAGCCTTTATTAGATAGCATTGGTTTCACTCAAAATGTAAATAAACCAACCCACAGTCACCAGCACACTCTGGACCTGGTTCTAACTTATGGAATAGAGATTAGTGACCTAAATGTCTTCCCCCAAAACCCAATAATGTCAGATCACTTCCTAATTACCTTTCAGTTTATTCTTAAGGACTATCCAGCTCCTCAGACTAAAACTATAATGAAAAGGACAATATCTGAAAAATCTATTTTAAAGTTCAGAGAAATAATAGAACCAATATTTAATATTTCGTCATGTGATCCTGTCGTTAACAGCGCCAGTCCCAGTGCTATTGATAACTCTGTTGACTCAATGGTCAACTCTCTAAAATCTGCTCTTGATGTTGCAGCTCCACTTAAACAGAAAGTAATCAGGCCAAAACGAGCCTCCCCCTGGTACAATGAAGAACTACGTTCTCACAAACAAAGGGTAAGAAAACTAGAGAGATCCTTACGCCGCTCCCACACAGAAGAATCCCTAAAGAATGGAAAACTTGCCTTCTGTCTTATAAGCAGGCTCTGCGTAAGGCTCAAACCAGATATTATTCAAATTTAATAGAAGTAAATAAAAATAACTCTAGATTTCTCTTCAGCACTGTAGCCAGGCTGACAAACTGTCACAGCGCAGTAGAACCCTCAATACCAGTTACTCTAAGCTGCAATGACTTTCTTTTATTCTTTAGCAGCAAAATCACAACTATTAGAGATAAACTAAATGCAATTACTCCCACTATCAGTACTGAGCAAGCCCAGACTGCAAAGCTAGTGTCCCATACAAATCCTTCAGTAATACTAGATAGGTTCACTGCTGTTGATCAGGCAGAGATAACTTCAGTCATTATGTCCTCCAAAACATCAACTTGTATTTTAGACCCAATCCCAAGTAGACTCCTCAAAGAAATTCTCCCTAATTATAAATCCCATTCTTAATATAATAAATACTTCACTAGAAAGCGGTTATGTCCCTCAGTCCTTCAAATATGCAGTGGTTAAACCACTTTTGAAAAAGCCTAATCTAGACCCCGACATACTGGCAAACTATAGACCTATTTCTAATCTGCCCTTTGTCTCTAAAATCCTTGAAAGAATTGTGATTAAACAGCTTTGTCGCCACCTGCAGGACAATAATTTATTTGAAGTTTTTCAGTCAGGGTTCCGTGCGTACCACAGCACTGAAACTGCACTAGTTAAAGTCACAAATGATCTGTTATTAGCTGCTGATGATGGACAGGTCTCAATCCTGGTTCTGTTGGACCTCAGCGCAGCGTTTGATACCATCGACCACAACATTCTACTGCAGAGGTTAGAATGTGATATAGGTGTCAGTGGAACCGCCCTTAGCTGGTTTAAATCCTATCTATCTGATAGGTACCAGTTTGTTAATGTAAACCAGAGATCTTCCCCATGTTCTAAAGTAACCCACGGTGTGCCGCAGGGTTCAGTACTCGGTCCAGTTCTGTTCACACTTTATATGCTGCCCTTAGGTATGATCATCAGAAAGCATGGCATTAACTTCCACTGCTATGCAGATGACACTCAGCTTTATTTATCAATGAAACCTGATCAGACCCATCAAGTAGACAGACTTAGTGCCTGCGTGAAAGACATAAAAACTTGGATGACTCTTAATTATCTGCTCCTTAACCTGAAAAAACAGAGGTCATTCTGCTGGGCACTAAGCACATTAGTGTCTCTTTATCTGACCAGATAGTTTCTCTGGACAATATCACTGTAGCCCCAGCTCTACTGTAAGAAACCTTGGGGTCCTATTTGACCAAGATCTCTCGTTCAAAGCACATATAAATCAAGCCTGTAAAACAGCCTACTTTCATTTGCGTAACATAACCAAAATTAGAAAAATCCTGCCCAGAGATGATGCCGAAAAACTCATCCATGCATTTGTCACATCCAGATTAGACTATTGTAACGCTCTGCTTATAGCGTGTCCTAAAAGCTCTATAAGAAGCTTTCAACTGGTTCAAAATGCAGCAGCAAGATTATTAACAGGTACTAGAAAAAGAGATCATATTTCACCAGTGTTAGAGTCTCTTCACTGGCTTCCTGTTGAGTTTAGAATCAAATTTAAAATCCTCCTCCTGACTTATAAAGCTTTAAACAATATGGCCCCATCCTACCTCAAAGATGCAATAGTAGCGTACCATCCAAACAGAGCTCTTCGTTCTCAAAATGCTGGACTATTGTTAGTCCCCAGAGTCTCTAAAAGCACAGTAGGAGGTCGAGCATTTAGCTACCAAGCTCCTGTGTTATGGAACCAGCTCCCTGTTCATGTAAAAGAGGCCGACACAGTCTCTACATTTAAGACCAGGCTCAAAACGTTCCTCTTTGAAATAGCTTATGGTCAGGCCAGTTAGGAACAGAAATAAAAACCTACAGTTTTAGCTACGCTGCCCTTGGAGCAATTCTGCTGGGGGAAGTATGGCAGCTTGAACACTATCCTCTGGTTCTTCCTACTTTACCTATCAACAATATTTAATATTACTTCAACTGTAGTCTGTTCATTGCTGTTCACATGTTTCTCTTTCTCTCCACTTCCCCGGGGAGTGGAGACTGTTTCAGGCACTGCGGCGGCTGCTCCAGTGACGACCCCCCACCACCTGTCTGGACGATCTATGCGCCACCCGCCTGGACAGCTGGATTAGCCACACCTCGTCTGCCTGGACGAACTCCTTCTACTTTAGATGAACTGTTCCTCATCTCCTGCTGGAGGATCTCTCTACACTGGTGGACTGCTCCTCGTCCGCCTGGAGGAACTCTTTAAAGCCACCTCCCTCTTGAGTGGTTCTGGCTCCACAGTCCAAGTGGATGCGTCAGTCCTAGTTCATCTGCAGCCTGTCCGTCCGTGGGAGTAGGATCTCTCCTTCACTGTGGTTCTCCCCGAGGTTTCTACTTTTTCCCATGGGGTTTTTTGTAGTTTTTCCTCGCCGCGAAGGAGGGTCAAAGGACAGGGGCATTCTGGGACAGTTATCTGAACTGCTTTTACCTGTGGCCCATCGAGGCAACTGTTGTTGTGATTTTGGGCATTATAAAAATAAATTGATTTGATTTGATTTGATTTAACAAAACTTGTAAACTATTGTTGAAGCATATACAGTACATTCAACCAGGAAGAAAAGATTTCCTCCCATGCTGTCAGTCAATTATAAGCTTTACCTCTTCATGAATCATCTGTGAATACATTCATATAATGCACTCTCTCTCCCCTCCTCCATTCAGCTGTGTGCTACAAGCCTCCTTTGACCCATCTCCATCGCAGCAGCAGAATCCTCAACCTCCGCACAGCCTCTCCGTGTTCTTGTCTTCACCACCACCAGCAACTCCAGGCCCAGAGGAGATAGAACAAATCTATAATTTCATCACTTGATCACTGTTCATCTGTACCTTTCAAGTTCTAAGCAAGTAAGTTTATCCTTTAAATACACTATTCACTCTGATGTCTACCCTGAAAGTTCTGTTTGAATTAGACAGAATCACATGTGCACCTGTCTTGTTAAAATGGATTCTTCTCTTATTTTGACAGCTGTTGCTATGAGCCCTGTCAAAAGCACACATCGCTGTCGAAAATCTTCCACCGTGGCTCTAAAGGCGTCAGGACATGGTTCACATCATTTCCATACTCATCAAAACACCCAGTGACCCTTTATGGCCGGCGCGGACTCATTTGCATCCATTATGACGACTTTTTTCTCACTGTCTCACCGACAGTTTGACACCCGCCTGCTTTGACTGAGCAACCGCACGGAAATCTAGCCTTGTTTTGTCCATCTGGCGAATCATTTGGTTCCTATTTGCTTGGTTTACTAAGCGTAATCATAACACAAACACGCCTGCGGCTCGCCGCACTGACTCCTATTTTTTTTTCTTCCACGTCTTGTAAAATGAATGTAAACTCATCGGCTTAAACGCATCGACTGGAATTTACAAGTACAATTTGTGACATAACATTTTGACATGTTTAATATTCAGAGGCGAGATGGAGCGCAGGGAAACAGCCTTGTAAAACATTTAGACTCAGCTAAAGTTTAAGCCGCTTGCGAGTTTCTGCGCTTGTGCAGATGCTAGCTAGCTGTCAAAACCGGAAAGAGACGCATTAACGGGGTTTCAAAAGAGCTTACAGTGGAGCAGGTTTTGTCGGCGCCTAGCAAACATACACAGACTCTTGAACGGTTGTGTGAAATGTAGAAAAGCGCTGAATGGCGGAGTTGTATTCAAAAAGCAAGGACGCGTGCATAACATAAGCAAAAGCCTGGAGCATGTGCACATGAACCCGGCATGACATGCACAGACACACTCAGTCCCCTTTTCCTGGACACTTTGCTCTCAAGAGGGCGGAAAAAATTAATGAGAGTACAATCCTTTATCACCCTTGAGACAGAGGGGAGAGCGGGAAGGGAGCGAGGAGGGTAATCCAGTGTCCTCCCTTTTCGCTGCCGTTGCCATGGGAACACCCTCCCCTCCACCTCACCGTGGGAACTCACTTTGGAGTTTTGCACAATCCTCTGCCGCGCGCGTCCTGTGACTGTCCGGACGCAATTAACAGGCAAACAAAGCCAGCACAAACAAGCTTGGATATGATATTGTTCTGGGCTGTACAGGCAGGCTTATTTACACAGGGATAAGTTACAAGCGTGCGCGTGTTAGCCGGTGTAGCATGCATAGTTAAACAGGGGGAATGGGGCAGGGTCAAGGTGTGAGTGATGGATGGGATGGGAGCATTTGGAGCGGTTAGGCCATCATTCAAAACCAGCGTAGGGAACGTCCTCTCCTCTGTCTGCTCTCTCGTTCACTACTCCTCTTATCGGCTATGCAACCTTTCCCTTCTAACATCTCTCATTTTTCTCTCTGTGGCTTTTCCCCTCTTTCTTGGCCCAATTATTTCCATCCACTGCCAGGCTCCTCCTGCTCCGGTCTGCTCCGTCTTCCTTTATATAGTGCGGTATAATTTCCCATTTTCATTCCGTATCATTTCTCGCATATCCTATTTCTCTTTCGGGCCCTGTACAGACAATTTGGTCTTTCTTTTTCTTTCCTTGAGTCATTTTTTTCTCTTCCTGTCTGTTTCCAGCATCACCTCACCAGAAAAAGAGAAGCAGCCCCTCGGTGGAGTTCCCCTGTCACAAACCAGATTTCAAGTCGATTGACAAACTGCAGCTACATCCAATCATTACATCAAACACAATACGGTAGAGACAGAAGAGAGAGCTGTATGGTTAAACTGACTCCACATTGTTAAGTGACATGACAATTAAATAAGCGAAGAAATTGTAAGCCAGGTCTTATGTATAACTTAACACAATTTGATTCAAAGCACAGGAAGAATAAAATATAATGCTGAACTGGAATCAGAGAAGAAAGCTTTGCCAAAGCATAGAGCTCCAAAAATCAAACGGAAAACAACATGAAACATAGAGTAAAATGTATATCTTAAAATAAGTCTTGACAAAGACAAAAGAAAAAAATCAGTGTGCAAATTCTTGTTTATTCAACTAAATTAAAGTTGTAAAAGTACTGACTGGGGTGAAATGTGGGTAGAAAAGGTAATTTACTGATAAACTATATTTACATGAGAAAATAACAGCAAAACCCTGAGTTGGAAAGTTTTCATTTTCATTCATTCATTCATTCATTTTCTACCGCTTATTCCCGTTAGGGGTCGCGGGTGACTGGAGCCTATCCCAGTGACTTTGGGCCTTAGGCGGGGTACACCCTGGACAGTGGCCAACTCATCGCAGGGCTGACACAGAGACAGACAAGGACAGACAACCATTCACTCTCACATTCATTCACTAGGGACAATTTAGAGTTCTCAATTAACCTACACAGTCATGTCTTTGGACGGTGGGAGGAAGCCGGAGAACCCGGAGAGAACCCACGGTAACACGGGGAGGACATGCAGACTCCACCCAGAGAGATCGTGTGATGTTAGGGTGGTTCAGAATTCGAAACCACGATGTTGGGGTGGTGCGGGATTCGAACCCACGATCTCCTTATTGAGAGGCAGAAGCTCTAGCCGCTCTGCCACCGTGCACCCAGTTGGACCCAGAGTTGGAAAGTAACAGTATTAAAAACATTAAAGCTAAACTAGTCTGAATGTTGTCATTTTATCAGTAGTGGTTTCTGCATGCAACATTAACAGCACAAGATAAAACAAGGATTTTCAATTTACTACATCAGAAAGACAGTCCACAAAAACCACCACCATGTAATTAACTGATCAAATAAATTATTGCCACTACAATAAATTAATACAATAGAAAGACACTTTGTTCAATGCACATAGCACTAATACCTCCCCCTTTAACACACACTACAGCTCTATCCATCTTTGTGATATTGACAAGGCAGATATTGATTCTGTACTGATTGTAAATTTTCAAACTATTCTGCTGCCTCGTGGTAAAAAAGGAGCACAACACAGGCCAATTAGAGGCAAGGTTAGTAAATAATAAGCTTGATGGGTCAATAAACACACACACGTCACAAAAGGGGGGTGACGGAGGTTAAGACTGTGTTGCCTTGAGCTGCTTATTGTAAACAAGTGCAACTGTTACTGCACTTGGTCTGTTCTCACTAATTGCCCCATCATCTCAATCTCGTTGTGCATCTCTGAATACCACCCCCACCCACTTGTCCTCTCTCTCGCTCGCTCTCTCTCTCTCCATCACACACTCCTCTCCCTAGTTTAGTGCCAACACAGGTATAAAAGGTCGCACAGACATTGCAAATCAAATCGGATCACATCACCCTCATCTCTCTGGCATCATCACTTGCTGCGCACTTGGCTCGGCTGCACATGCTAAGGGCAATAGTGCTGCAGCCATTTTCTTAAGCAACATTCATTAGCTTAAAAGAAGCGTCTATAGGGGCGCAGAGAGGAGTACGTATGGTTAAAGCCTCATGTTGTACCCTCCAAGGACATGACATGGGGTAACTGCTGGGGCTCTCTGCATACATTAAAGTGAAATAATGCTACTTTAAGTTTTAATCCTCTGTAGAGAACTACAAAAAAGTCACTATGAATATCAATGAACAATACTTCCTGAAACATTGTTAGGATGAGGCTTAAGAAACGCCTTTAATATGATAGTAAAAAAATAGCAATTTTCATGTTAGCGGCACAGAAATGGCGCAAAGCATCATGGTTTGTGTAGTTCTCTCTACTTTACCATCTTTTCTCAGCAGCTATTCAAAAGGGTATCAAAACTTTTCTAGCAGGATCTTTTGCTCTATTACTGTACAGTTAACATGAAGAAATTCCTGATATGAGTGGTCAAATATGAAAAAAAAAAAAAGCAAAAAGTCTGATTAGAAAATAAACAACAATTTCTAGGGGTGTGCCAAAATACTGAAATATCGATATATAGTGAAACTAAATTTGGTCATGCAGTATTGGTATTGTGGACTGTATACTGCCATGAGTAACTTTGGTATAATTTATTTATATATTTTGTGACAGTACTACAATTTTACAAAGAAACTTGTTCATGCAACATATTTGACATATTTGCTGTTTTAGTTATTAAAATGGGTGTGTTTCATTTTAAGTTTGTGCAGGTCGCAGTTTAACAAAGATAAAGCTTTAAAATGTATTGGGTTGTTTAAAATGTCAGTGTATCGTGTCAAATCTGGAGGGACCCTGTGATTCCAAGCGTATTGAACTATAATATAATTTTACATTTTTGTTCATTTTAAACCGCAAAATATTTATTTCAAACAGCTTAATAATAGAATCACTAACATTGTGTTCAAAACTGCACAGCTGAGAAGCCCCTCCTCTTCATAATGGCATTTCACCATAACAAGCAACGGATTTTCATTTACACTGTCGGTCTGTCACGATGAGGAATGAAATGATAATTAGCCATAGATGTTACTTATACTCGACTCTCTAGAGCTCAAATCATATTGCATTACAAAACAGTAATCTCCATAAGAAAATGTGCACATGATAAACAGAGCCCAAAATATACTGTACCGTCCATCATTTAAGAAACGAAAAGTCGATAAAGTAATTATTGTGACAGGCCTCTTTACATTTTTATTTTTTGAAAAGTGCTACATGACATTTAATCACAACTAAGCGAAAGGATGTGGGCGGGGATGGAGGTAGGTGAAAACTCAAGTCTCAAATGCAGAAAAATCCATGATTTACTCATAAATCAATTGAAATATTATTATTATGAATATTATTGTAGTTGATTTAGCATATTTTACCTATAAATTTATGTTGGGTTTCACTTTTGTTGCAGATTGTGGTTCAGTTCATATTCTCTGTATAAGTTAAAATGATCAGTCAATTCTTAGAGTGATGTTTATGAAATTTAAGTTTTTTTCACACTTTAATGAGATCAATGTGTTTACGCATTGTTTGTTAAAAAAAAGTGTTCAAATTTGTTTGATATAAATAAAATGTTTATTATGTAATTAATTAAAGCCAATAGAAAAGCTGCCATTTTAAATTAGCTTGTGTTATGGTTTGGCCTTTTGCAACTAATTAAAATGTTTCTTGACTTCCTTCTTCATTTGCCATTACACACAAAACCAAATTATTTAAACAATTATTTAAACCTATTCAATTTTACACGCCAGATAACAAGCCAAGACATTTTTGGTTGAAATGAAAAAGACTGTGATAAGACAATATTAAACGAATGTGAGAAAAAAGCCAAAGTGAGGGTCAAGTTAGGGCAGTTAAGAGGGGACATTGTTGTGGTGCTCAGGTTTAGGAACAGAGGCCACAAAGGTCTGACTGAATGTGTTCTGTATTGGCAGTCAAGCATGGGACACACACCTGCTACCATTAGCCTCTTGTTTGCTTATTCTAGAAACGGTAGCTACATAAACAACATTTCAATGAAGCACATATTTTCAAAAATATAATAAATAAAATAATATTCTGATTCTCTCTACACAGCCAAAAACATCAACAAAATCTCACAATGTGTTTTACCATATTAACCACATAGTTCAAGATTTATTATAATTATTGTTGCCTTGTCACTTGTAATATAAAAAATAATACAAAAACAACCAATGGAATTTGGCCTTGTACTTAATAGCAATGTGATAAGATTCTTCTCCACTTTGTGCCAATTCTAGTAAATGTTCTCTTTAACACACAACTTAAACACTGACTTCATGAATGGATGGCACGGTGAGTAAAGTGTATATTTGTTGCTGTCAAAGTATGAGCTATATATTTGTATAAAACTGAGTGAAATAATGGTAAAAAGCTCCTCAGCTTTCTGACAGTCTGTGAGGTCTCGTCATTGGAATCACAACACACAGACTTGATTAGCTATAACCCAGATCAACAGCAAACCCTTGATGTCTAAAGGGGGAAAATGAAACGAACCAAGGAAAGTTACTGTCAAATTCTTCAAGTCCCTTACTCCATCCAATGGACACAACGACAACCGGTAACCATGGCAACATCTGTGCGATCCATGTTAATTGGCTGCAATGATTCTGACAGCTCTCCCTACTTTGACTAAAACCTCCTCCAATCCATCACAAGAGAAACCTAACGCGATTAAAGAAAGAGGGGAAAAAATAATAATAATAAAAATGGAGGGAGAGAAAAAAAGAGTTGTTGAGATCAGACGATGAGTGAAGGTAGGCGGGGAAAGACGCCTGTACTGTACAAGAGGCACACGATCAGTATTCTCATCGTTAAACAAAGGAAATGTTCTAAATCTTTCATGTAACGCTGAATAAGTTATGTCCTGTGTGTGCGTGTGCATGTCTGCCCCACACCACCCACACAATCTCCATATGTGAGTTATACATTAAAGCAAAATGGGGATATTCAAACCAAACCAACCAAAACAAATACAGATTGTTTTCATATATATATATATATCTTAGTCTGTTTACGGCTTTCTTGCTGCTCAAACTTTTGATGAAGAGCTAAAAGTGTTGGCACCCCTGAAATTTTTCTACAAAATGAATTTATTCTCCCTGAAAAGTTTTGCACACACACAAAAAAAAAGCAAATTTGATGGTGGAGGTTCAAAGATGTTTTGGGGTTGCTTTGCTGCCTGCACTGGATGCCTTGACTGTGTGCAAGGCATCGTGAATCTGAGCAATACTGAAGGATTTTGGGATTGAGATCATGGCTCTTCCGGCAGGCCACAAACATACTTCAAAAACCCAGAAATGGATGGCAACAAAGCGCTGGCGAGTTCCCAAGTGGTCAGCTATGAGCCCAGATTTCAATTCTATTGGACACCTGTGGAGAGATCTTAAAATTGCTGTTGGAAAAAGGTGCCCTTCCAATACGAGAGACCTGGAGCAGTTTGCAAAGGAAGAGTGGTCCAAAATTCTGGTTGAGAGATGTAAGAAGCTCACTGATGGTTATGGGAAGCGACTGATTTCAGTTATTTTTCAAAAGAGTGTGCAACCAAATATTGAATTAAAATAATTTGGTCTAACCATTTTTGGGTTAGGGTTGATTTTGGGTTGGTTAGGGTGAAATTATGTCACATTTAATTATTTTTCCTCTGTTTTTTGTGTTATTCCAATGCACACAAAGGAAATAAGGCATAACAAAACATGTGTTATTGCAATATTTTTCTGGGACAAATGGTGTATTTTCTGGAAAAAATCCATAGGCGCCAACACTCTAGGCGATGACTGTATATTTGATTATATATATATACATTTTTATATTTATCCGCATTATTGTTATACTGTCACAATTTTTGTGTGCCAAAACTGTAAAGTAAGTGTAGTGATCAGCCCCCTCATCAAAAATAATTTGTGCCTTGTCCATTACTGTCCATTTCATCAAAATCTAACGACGATCACAAGACCATTTAGAAGAGCTTCAAAAGCTTTTTAAATCTCAAATAGAAACATCAACAAACCAAACAATTTTCCTATAGATCTATGTAAAGTCATGAAATGAGTTGTGGTGTGCAATATAAACACAAACATAAACAGAATTGAGAACAAAGGTACAACACATAATGTTGTAATACTTATTACTTCCAAAATTATGTCTGCACATATTTGCTGAAAGAGTGGACATTCTGAAAACTACAGTGATTTTACAGTACTCATCATTTAACCATACAGGGAATTTCAAAAGAAGCTGAGACGTTTAGAAAGAAGGCTCCTTATTCCTCACTTACAGAGAATCAAGACTCCAAAGTAGAAGAGAAGAAAATAATGGGAATCAATGTAGCTTTGACAAATTACAAGAGAAAGTTACATAATACCCAAATCCCTTGTTGTTTTTGTTCCAAAAGAGAAGCTGGTGAAAGAGAAGGCTGTGCTGTAGGAAGAAGAGACATGATGCTGTAAACACGCTCCACAGAGGACTGTGAGGCTGAGTGGAATGAAATGGAAGGAGACGGCAAATTAATCCGTAATACTGTGTAGTGCGTGCAAAAGAGGGAGAAAAGAAGATGGGGTCACCTCAGGAGAGACAGGAGTACAGCTGATGGGAGAGGCCACCCCCAGTGTGCTCACATTAATGTCCCTGTCCAACATGCCCAGCCACATCACAGCCCCCGCAGATCACTCACTATAAGCACACACAACACCAAGTGTACACGGTGTAAATACTGTGAGTATAGGATGTGACACATGCCAGTAAGCGCTTAGAGTAGGGCACAGCGACCCACACAATAAACAAGAACAGTGAGCGGAAGTAAGCGGGCCACTGGGGCCGAGCTACTCTGTTGCCAGGCAACCAGGTGATTCCTCTAAAGATCCTCTCCATGGGAGATTCCCTCGTCCGTGTGTGCGGGCATTCACTCGCGTGTGTGTTTAAGAGTGTTCACTAACTTAGTGCTGACACACGAAGTACAATGTTCACAGTTGTGACCATAGTAACAGCCCAGCATGCACTACTGAGCATGCATTTGTGCTCTCTTTTTCGCTTGATGTACATTATTAACCACATAACTTATGTATTTATATTTTATAAACTACAGAGACCTGATAATGGCAAATATGGGCACAGAAACCATAACACCACGCACACAGCCGACACCGACAGGAGCCATAGGCAGGGGAAAAGATTCAATTTGGAAGGCTTGACAAATCCCTGAGGTGCTGCTGACGTTTATGCCAGCTTCAGAGTATTCATAGGCACTCACACACTCTGAGTCCTGCTAAATGCGCTCACATACTCACACCTTGTGTCTGCTGGAGGAGAAGACAGTGAGAGACAGCAGAATGTGAGGTGAGACAATCAAGACAGGAGCTGCAGGTTCGGAGGTGACATGACGTTTCCACTATTTGTGACTGCTTGTGCCGGGTAAATGTGGGCCAGTAACAATGCCACTGACAGCCAAGTGTAACCCTGGAGATTCATTAGGGCTTGTCACTATGGAAACCTCCAATCAGGCAAAAATGTTAGCCATCATTTTCTACAACTAATGGTTCCAAAGAAATACCTGAGGTGCTCCGCTCTCTCATACACACTGACCCCCACATATCCCCTGTGTTTAGACCTAACATAAACATCTGCACACTGTTTGGTGTAGAACCTGCGGCGGTGAGGAATCCCAGAGCTCAAACACAAACAGACAATGTGTCTCTGACGCAGTGTTTAAGGAGAAGGATATGGGTGGCAAACGGCTCGCAGGCACCAGGAGCGGGGCGGGCTGTGCTGGGTTAGAGCCAGGAGGACCACAGGGGCCAGAGAAGGGTACGGCAGCTCCTCCTTCTCTTCTTTCTCCAGGTCCAGATCATGCTCCTGCTCCAGCTGCCTGTCCTCACTCTCCATCGACGCATGCACGTGCTCCCCTTCCTCCTCCTCCTCGCCCTCCTCGTCTTTGGGGCCGCGCTGCTGCTCATCCAGGTCTGGGTCCTGGCTCTGGCCCGTCATGGCTGTGCTGGGAGCAGCCTGAACCTACAAGAGGGGCATGGGAGCCACTGTTTTAGCAGGGAAGTGGGATTTCATCAATAATCATCTTTACAGGCAACACTAAAGAAATATAGTTTATAAGACGATAACAACAGTGAATCTATACACTACAGTAAAAAGGAGTAGCTAACAGGAGTAACTTATCATCATAATCATTATCATCATCATGTCTGTGCAGTCTGGTTCAGCACATCTACTCACAGAGACACAGAAATGAATCAGCATTACTGGATTTACCAGGCTCTGTGGCAGTGAGTCAAAGTGAGTAATGTTGATCTGAAATTGTTATTGCAATCTGTATTTAGTGAATATGGTCATTTTCATCTGCCGTCTGTGGCACATCTGCAGCTGCACAATGATCACATGTTCAGCCATCACTGCACTTATCCACATTGCAATTACATTAATATTTTAATTCCGTCTTTAGCTGTATTATAATCTCTGCTACAAAACCCCTGTAATCAAAGCAGCAAAAACTGAAATGAGTTTGATTTAATCAATTTGTCAGTTATATTATATAATTTAAGACATAAGTGAGAATACCTTACCTATGAATTCCAAAATCCCCTATATTGCCCTGCCCTCCATATAAAACACTGGCTGAACAGCACTGTTTACTCCTATGACTCAAAAATATTGAAGCGGGGAACGTACCAATGATGACATTGTTTCTAATTCAAAAAAGCATCCTGAATTCAAGGGTGCTTTGAAATCTATTTATTGTCTGTGTTGGTATCATTATAACATATTTAAATGTTTTAAATAATATTATAAAGTGTGTGATTTGGAAAATGACTTACTTTCTTATTAATTAGTAATGTGCATGCATGGAAAAGAATGATTCAGTATGTTGAAAGGTTACTGTATGTCTATCCATCCATTGTTTTCCGTTTGTCCGGGGCTAGGTCACAGAGGCAGTTGTCTGAAAGACATAGTCCCCCCAGTGTCCAGGAGGCATCTGGAAAAGATGCCCGCGCCACCACAATTGACTCCTCCGGCTCTACTCTGAGCTCCTCCCGTGTGACTGATATTCCTCCTAATTCACTCTGTTGATGGTGGCTGGGCCACCTGTTATATCCGCGATCTTGTCCTTTCTGTCATTACCCAAAGCCAGTGTTTTCTCTTATTATATTGGCAGGGTGGGGTCTCCAATCCTTCCATCCAAGTACTAACCAGGCCTGGCCTTGCTTAGCTTCCGAGATCTCCTGACCAAAGTATATTAGAGCACCTTCAAGCGCGTCCCCAGAGCTCCAGATCATGTACGTGGTAGTTTGTCTAGGCACCTGCCCCTGATCATCACCCAAAGCACTCAGTCCTGTGGGTGGTGGGCCTACAGCAGTAGGGCTGCACAATATAACAAAAAAATATTGTTATCGCACTTGCACTCGCAAAGACGCGAGATAATTTCTAATGGTTAAATGCATTCATTTTACATTTATTGCACGGCCCAACTTGTTTTTACTTTTGACCAATCAGACGCACCCTTTAATGAATGGTATGAGGGTGAATAAAATGTCTGAAATGATTAAAATACCTCAGTAATGTATTTTTAGGGTTTGCAGAGTAATGGACAAAGCAACTCGAGATTTCACTTCAATCTGTGTATATTTGTACCTACCTATATTTGTAGCTACTAAATCTTAAAGTAAGAGTTGAGTACTTAATTGTTATCCTTTATATCAGGAAAAAAAAAATATATGTAGATGAGGGAAAAAAATCGCGAGGATATCGTTATCGCAATACTTGACACCCATGTCGCATATCACACTAATTTCCAATTATCGCGCAATCCTATACAGCAAGGGTGTCAAAGATACAGCAGAGGTTTTAATCCGGCCCACAAGGCATTTTAAATTTATATTTATTAATTTGCCGATTGCTATATATTGTTTTATCGCTAGAACTATCGCTAGAAGTCCCATAAGCCTTTGCAGCAGTGCCCCTCCCCTGCGTTTCTCTGTGGTTCCTGGTGCCACGCAGGCGGCTGTGGCTCTCCTCTACTCTAGGCCGACTCACGCAACAAACTTTGCAGAATTTACTGCAGCAGAGTGGCATGAGCGGAGGAAAGCGATGTGTTGCTTTTTTATTGGACGTAAGAGCTGCGCTAAAAGTGGCCCGCGACCCACCCTGGGCGTTGAAATTCGGCCCGCGGCCCAGAATGAGTTTGACACCCCTTGCCTACAGGCTGGTGGTCCAACATTGCCTATTCGGCCTGGATCCACCCTGGTCCCAAGAGAGTGGACCCGACTCATTCCAGGAGAAGTAAAATACCTTGATTTTGTTCTCTTCATGAGGGGTTTGTGACTGTATGTGTAGCTTGAGCTTTTTAAGTAGTTACTATAATTTCATTACAGACATAGTGTTGCTGTTGAAGAAAGAATGAAGGAGACGCATATTTAATTTTTGGCACTGATAGTCGGCAAGTGAACATTCTGTTCTCCAGGTGGATGTGTTAAATACAGTTAAAACAAAGATGATGTATTTAGAAAAGTCAAGATTCTTTGGAACATTTAAAACCCTATGAATTTTATTTCAGTAAAAATAATATATATATATATATATATGTTATATTTCAGTTTTTCTACTGCCATGTTCATTTGCATCAACCAGCATTTTTACACCATGCTGGTTACTGATTTAAAAGAAACTTAGAAATAATAAGCCATCTCTGGCCCATGTGTCATGGGTATAGCTCATAGTTAAACACAGGTATTAGCAAAGGTGCAAACAGGCGCAGTGCAGACAACAGGAAGCACTGGAATCCCTTTGTCATACAGTAATCCCACAGCTGTGCTTTTGAGCGATGACAAGAGGTCATTACTGCTGATACTTTTAATCCAGACGGCTTTAAACAATCTGGACGCGCACGAAGAGAAAGTGGCTTAGAGTAGCAATATGTGGATACATGGGAAATAAAGACTGATATCGCACTGCTCTATATACCTAAGGTGATTAGTTTAAGTTGAAGCTTTCAGACTTATTACACTTGAGTTGTGACTTAACATGAAGTCACATAAAGGGCATAGTAGTCAGCTGGCTGTTGTCATAACTACTGACCCCTCATACAGCGAGTTTAGATTTCATTGTGTTAAAAACAAGTTAGCGCCTGTGTCTGTTTTTTTTTTTTTTTTTTTTAAGCCTTTGTTTTTACCATAGACATAAAAAATAATGGACAGACTGTCGTCGCTCCGCCCCATTCATGAAAATGCGGCTCAGTCATGGAGAATTCAAAATGGCCGCGGGTTAGCCCCCACCACTCCCCCCTCGGTGGGGAGGCGGGGAGAGGGCGACTTTGGGGCGGCCTTTTGCTGACGTACTGCCGTCGTTGCCCCTATGCTTACCGCCCACTCGTAGGTGTATGGCTGCGTCCTGACATTTCCGGCGCGTAAAGCCCGCCTTCTTCATTACATATGCAAGAACTTTAAAAAATCACAGCGGCTAAACCAGCCTGGTTCAAAAAAATTCACCCCCCTCAACGCTGTCACGGAGCCGTAAGCTAACGTTTGAGACCAAAGCTGTATTTTGAGCCAGGCTCTAAAGTAGGTTTTGAAACATCTAACTCCCCATTGACTTGCATTGAATAATTCTACTTCCGCAGCCAGCCCCTAGCGGTCAGCACCAGATTGCAAACATGGCAGCCTACAGTCGGCGGCTCAATTTGAGCGCGGTAGCCTCGCCCACTGGTTTTTACACTAATTTTGTATGTCGTTGTGGATTTCTCCATTGTGCAAGGAATACAGTATATACAGTTATAGCTCATTTCTCAAGAAGGAAAACAATCTCAAAAATTGATGAATTGTATTTTAATCCAGATAAATGATCTCAAATTGTCAATTATCACCTCAGGGCATTTTAATCAAAAGACGCACAGTGGCTGAGTGGCTGGAGATTGATGTCCAGAGCAGCGACCACTGTTCCTCACAGTTTGCCCCGAGGCACTGAACAATGGGTCAAATGCAGAGGAGAAATTTCCATATGAGACAATACATTGTCACAGCCTACCCTGTGACAGAAATGGCATATAATTTGGAATTTGGATTTAGGAGGAATACATTTGATTTTGATTTTTTTTTGACTAAATAATTTAAATTCATGTTGAGGGCCATTTATATTTGTTTTTACAAAAGCAGAATAGAAAATCAATACTAGGAGGAAAAATTATTAATTTTGTTACCAAATCACCCAGCCTTTTATGTATGAAACAAACACAACTCCAGGTATGTTCCTTTTAACCAAGCTAAAAAAATGTTTTTGTTTTTTTTTTAGTTTTAGGTCTCTTTATTTGACAGCTAATCAGAAATTCCCAGTAACTGCCAACTTAATTTATAAACAGTTTTACCATTGTTGACATTTTGTTCCATCATTCCACCTTCCTATGCATAGTTTTTATGTGGGCCGTGAGAATTTCCTGAGAAGTCCTTATTCTTTTTTTCCTAAAATATTTTCTTTATCATGCTTACATTTTGAATACTGATTTTTAAAAGCTTTATTATTGTAGGAAAAAAACAATCTTGGACTTGCGGAACTAAACTAGAATTGGAAACATTAAAGTTTTTATTTTCAGTTTGAGTCAAAACAGTACAATAATAATACAAATGTGTTTTGCAAAATAGTATTTAAAATGTGGCAGAACCGTGTGACGCAGCCCTACATTGTCACGAGTCCACAGTGAGGGCTCCCCACTGGTGCACCGTGTGTTTGCTTCTCTTATTGATCCCCAGAGATCTTGGTGTATTTTTTTCCCAAAGCTTCCAGTTTGAGTTGAAACATTTATAGATAAATAAGAAGACGGAACATAAGACAATTGAAGTCTAGGCCAACCGTTGCGCTTTCCAGAAAGAGAAAGAGAGAGAGCAAGTTTACAAACCTGGGACGACTGTTCAATACCTGGTGTAGACAAAATAATGATTAAATCTGCCAGCGTCCTCCTCCACTTCCATTATGGGCATTCTGAAACTACCCAGGGCCAAGCATTTGAGGGCATTTTGTTGTTATTCAGAAGTAGCTGTTGGGCACACATCAATTAAGCATTACAGAAGCACTATTAAAAGCTGTTGGAGTCTCTTCAGGCTTTCTCTCCTTTCCAAGGGCTTTTAGTTAGAGCCATTGTGAGATTAAATTTGCTGTTGTGAAACTACTCTAGAAAACTACAGCACTGAAATGTAATAAGAGAAATTTGCTACCGATTCCAATTGTATATACATGCGTCATAAATGCAGGAATTACCCAAATGTCAAAGCAGACTTTTACTCACCACACAGAGGACAAATCAATAGGCGAACAGGTAATATCCATCAAAAAACAAATATTCAGCTGTAGGCTAATTTTTAAGAAACAATTTGCAGACATGGAACTAATGAGATATAAGTATAGATGTTAAAATAATGTAAAACAAATAAGTCTAAAAAATATATTTAATTAAAGGCAAGCTGTTGTTTAACCCACATGTTAGGCATCAAGGTTAGGCTGTCAAGTTGATATATTTTTGAAGACATAATTTCATTGCGTTAACAAATGATCTCTCTTCTGAATATCCTTCGTCACAAACAAAAAGGCGACATGATGGAGCTAGATTTTTTTTTTACCACTGAGCATCATCATTCATACAAGCCAAAGCCCAGGACAACAAAGCTTTTAAAAGTAATCTACAATGAAGACAGAAGACAAAAACTTTGGAGACGCTCTTACCGGGGAGCAGCGTCCATCCAAAGGCGTCAGTCACTCCGGGTCCGCTGTGCGCCCTGTGCTCCCGGAGCCCCGGTGCTCCATCTGAGAGCCGTGCGCCGCTCCTCTGCCTCCTCCCCCCGCAGATATCCAAACTCACTTTTAGCGTGAGGGTAAATACAATTGAAAAGGGAAAATTCAGAGCGCCGCACAAGTTTTGTTTTGTTTTTTTCCGAAAGAGGAAAGTAAGAAGAAGAAAAAAGAGCAGTTCCCCGTGTGCGGCTAGTCCTCATCCGCTGGACGCGTCTGCGGAGTCAGGTAGCGGAGTTGAAGCGCACCGGGGAGAGTTGTCAAGCCGTTTACGGTCCAAACACACCGGAAATGTACAAGCTGCACCTTCATAATATGACGTCTTCATCCCGGAAATCTTCTTTCACAACGCTATTCTCAACTGAAAACACAGAACGATATTAGCGTGCATGCGTTTCAACCACAGACAGTATGTATAGAAGCCTTTTTTATTATATTTATACTATATACAGTTGTTTGTTTGTTTTTTTACACATTTAGCTTTTTTGCTAAGCTCAAGGTTGGGTTAACAGATTAAACCCAACTTTACCTTTATAAGCAAACGCTTCAAAAACACACACTATCTGTTATACCTTACACTTTTAAAGTTAACATTCGACAAAAAATATAATGCAATATATCTTTAACGTACCTTGTTTTAGGCTGTGAGCCATTTTCTCCGGCTTTTAGCCATAGAAGCTGTCAGTGCACAAGACAGATTTTTTTGGCGCGTCAACCTTAAAATAAGTATCTTCCCATAATGCATTTGGACAAGTCGTTATGCAGGTGAGGTAGGCCTACTCGTTGAAATCATACAGTCAGTGGTTAAAATGAATAATTAATGTTTAATCATTCAAATCTATGCATTTAACTGGCTTAGTTTTCACATGTCGCAGTAAATTGTTTTTATAAGGGTAAGGTAATTTAGTGTATTAATCTTATTAATATAGGTTCTTTGAACATTATTATTATTATTATTATTATTATTATTAATGGCACCTGTCAGAGAAACTACCTGACCCAGGAGAATATTGGTGATAACTTGTGCTCTTTTCTTTTGTGTCCATAGGGGGCCAGACTGGATGGGAACATATAGGTGGTGGGTGAGTTGCCCGCTTTATGTTGCCTACTAAATCTAATGCACACTGTTCGAAATCCTCTGTAACTCATGTCAACATTATTTTGAAAGACTTGACTGTGGCGCTTTATTCTTTGTGCAGGTTAACTTGACAGTGAGGGAACGGCATCCTCCCAGCTCTTGCCTCACTCACAGCGCACTTGTGTCCCAACCCAGTATCCCTCTCTTTGTGCCAGCAGTTACCTCAGCAGCAGCAGCAGGAGCCGGGCCCTCCGAAGTAGACAGGGAAAGGGAAGAAGAGGCGGGGGTGCTGTCATGGAGGAGATGATGCTCCACACTCACACTCAGCAGGGGGTGTGGATTCACTAAACACTAAAAAGGTGTGGCTCAGCTCCAGTGCAATGCCAACAAATCAGCTTATGTCGTGTTAGCTTTATAGTGCTGGGAATTATCAAAGAATAGCCTATGTTTCCATTGTATTTGAATGCATACAGAAGTGTAATTTTAGTAGTAATTATGGCTGTTACAGTGATTAAATAACTAAAAATAACTTCTCCACTATAAATAATATTCACAGTTGTATTTTGGTAATCGTATTCTTTATCTGGCCTGTACTGACTCATAAAATGAAGTTCTCAGCATAATGAGGAAATAGGACAATCATTTAAAACGAAAGATTATATCTTTTGAAAGGGAAAAAGTCCTTAAAATGTTACGTATAACTGGACACTGAAATTTGCAAATAATACATACATGGCATATTTTAAACAAAATGGGAAAAATTTATTTTTAAAATTCTGATTTTCATCACTTTATTCGTAAATATTCTCTAGGTATCTAAAAGGCTTAAGTCATCATATTTCGACCTCTATTTGGTTAAAAATGTAGCCTGCTTTAAAAATAATAATAATAGTTTGACTAGTGGACGAATTGAAAAAAACTGATTAATTATTTTAGTCGACTACTAAAATAATTGTTAGTTGCAGTCATAGTGGTAATGTCATAGGATTTACATTCCTGGCAAATTTTAATTTCAACTACTGTAAAAACCTTGCTCCATGAAAAGATTATTGGAAAGTGTGGAGAGAAAAACAGCAACACAATTTTTTATTTTTTTATTTATTTCGGGGTTCTTAATGTCCAATGGCAGACAATATTGTAGATGAAGATAATAGCAATTGTTCTTTGTGTGGCCATGATCCAGTAAATTCTAACATAGCCTACCAAGCTAACAAACCAGTACAGTCATAGCTGCCACAGTCCCAAGCTGGTGGTTGCTGTCACCTGCTCCATTGTTTGAATTGTGTGAACATACCCCTTACTGCACAGAGTCTATTGAAGCAGCTCTCTAGTGATTGATTACAAAGAAACAGACTCTTTGATAATTGATGGAAAACAGATGCACTGGGAATCAACACGCAAGAGCTGTGCCAATTTGAATATAGTGACATTTAACCTAACTTTTAGTGGAGCAAAGAATACGCCTCTTGTGTCTTTAACCTCAAATATAGTTTTACATTCATTTGTCAGCAAAAAAATAGAAGCGTTCTTAATTTCTGCCGGGTAGTAAGGCCAAATTAAATATCGGCCAACCGATATGTCATACTGTCTCTAATTGGTTGCCATATATTGGATTTTATCAGTGAGACTAGCACAGTATGAAGCTGTACACATATTCTAATACTCAACTCTTAAAATAGTGCTGAATCAATCCTGTGCTCATTTTTCTCAGGGCTCCGCGAGCTTCCCTACAGGCCCCTGTGGCTGTCCCTGGTCCCCACTTTGGGATCTAATATTAGTACAGCAGAATACAGTGGGTCCAAGCAAACAGCTTACAGACAGGGAACTCACTCTCCAGAGAATTTTTAATATCTGCATAAGGCATCCCAATTTTCAGGGCTTGTTTGTGATGATTTGTTTAAACAATGGGGCTCTAAAGAGACTCTGCACAGCTCCACTTCTCATTTACTTGCAGAATATTCAATACTCATTTTACAGTGACTATGATTTTTATTTAAACTAGGTCTGGCATTGTGTATTAAAAGTTTACACCGTCACATTTTTATAATATGGTATCATATCTCCAAATAGGGCTCAATGATTAATCGACTAATCGTGACTTGTTGACTATAAAAAATAATCATACTTGCATTTGATCATCTTAATTGTTATCAACTATACAGACTTTAAACACATACAAAAAGACCTTTTACAACAAAGAATGCCACATTATTAAGTCAAAATGGCAAACAAGAATAAAGAACTTATGATTTTAATCTATAAGACACTTTATTTGTAAATATTCTCTATTTAGAAACCTTCATTCACCATATTTCAACCTCTCTTTGGTTGATAATGTATTTAAAAAGCCTCCATGTACAATAGAAATAAACGTGTGACTAGTCGACTGCTAAAATAATCGTTAGTGACAGCTCTATTGCCAACAGATTGTTTTGTATTAGACAGTAACTGCAGCCTACACAAATCATAGTATGTGACAGGCATCCAATTCAAGTGTTTAGAAATTCAAAAGGGAGAGGGACATGATGCAATGTTAAGCAATAAAACTATATAGTGTAGTTAAAGTCTGTGGAACTATGGGCTGTTGTATCATCACATTTGCATGATTTCACTGTTATGGCTGCATAATATAACAAAATTATCACAATAATGGTCAATGCAACATTCGTAACGGACAAAATAAACAAATAATAATTTGGTTCTGCATCTGACTTCTTTGTTTATTTGTTTGTTTTGGTTTTTAATTGACGTAAACGTGTAAAAAAAAGTCAGGTTTATCATATTTTTGTTCTAATGTAATTATAACCTACTTGATGTGTCATACTTAAATATCACCATAATGGTGATGTATTAAACATGATTGAATGCTGCATTTTTTTTTCTATTATACAGCCAAACTAACTGTAAATAATGTTATATTTATAGATACTCCAGTAGCCAATGAATGGTGTTATCAGCGTTTGTCCATCCTGTTGTGTTGAACATATTGGCCTCAGCTACACTAAAGGTAAGCAGTAATTTAAGAACATAATCCCGTGTTCTTCTCAGCTCCTCTCGGTGAGCTGGTTAACACTAGTGCAGACCTGCAACTAACCATGGTTTAATGCTACATAACTTTAAAGGAGACATATTATGCTTTTTTCAGGTACTTAATATTGCACCATAATGTAAGTAGATCATGATTTTATATCTTGTTAATTGTAAACCGCAAACAGTTTAATAATAGAAACAGGTCCATTGACTCACTGTTCAAATCTGCTGATAAAACTGATAAACCTGCAGCAGATTATTTTTGAAAAGTGGCTGCATGACATTTTAGAACTCTACATGTGTCACTGGGAGTCTTAATATATAAAAAGAAAAAAAAGAAGTAATTTACTATGGCCATACCTGCCTGTCAATGCCCAATCCCGTCAGACCTTGGAAGCTAAGCAGGTGGAGCCTGGTCAGGATGGGAGACCAATGGAACACCAGGTGCCACAGGGGGGCGACTGGAGGAGGAAATGCCGTTGTGTCCTTAGGCAAGACACTTCACCCACATTGCCTAGTATGAAAGTGGTGTGTGTGAATGGTTGGTGGTGGATATGGACTACTAGGATATGGATGGGGATAAGGGGTAGGTGAAAACAGGAATTTACTGAGCACTCAAATCTCACTTGCAGAACAGTACAGAATTAACTCAAAAATGCCGACATCAATCAAAATACAACTTTGAGAAAACTAATGAGGAAACACTGTTGTAACAAGGTTAAAAACTCATTAAAGCTGATTTTCGTAATCTGTCCCTTTTTATATCAAAATAAATATATATAACTTGCCCAATAATAGTCTAGCATCCAGACCACTCCTCCGCAATTATTTGGCTACAGTACCATTATATTTCATTAGTGTATACCTTGAGCTTATATGAGTCCGGGTTCTTTTGAACCTTTTTTTGACCAAGCCTCCAACAGAATTTTGCGAGCGAGTAAAAAATGGTGCTAGTCAATCTAAATTAGACCTAGCAGAAAATTACACGTTCCATTAGCCACAGACTCTGGACTCATAATGGCTGAAGGTATACACAACGCCAGTGTTTTTCAACCCTTTTTGAGTCGAGGTCTAGAAAAAGGAGAAGTATAGCTCTGTGTTCATGTTTTGTAACTTAAACATGCTCTTTTGCAGTATCAGTAAGGTTTACATCTGCATTCTAAATAAATAAAGTTAGTGGTGTGACATGTTTTGAAATGGACAATGAGATGACTAGCTGATTATATAATAGAGCTAATGGAAATGAAAATAACAAACATACCTTGGCTTTCATTTGAACAGAAAGTGCTTGGATTGTATGTCTGTTTGATGAACACTTTTTTGTTTAATAAATGCTGGGCACAGCCATCTATTAAAACCTATTAGAACATTACCAAATGACACAGAATAGATAAATAATGCACATTCTCTTTTCTTTTCCTCTTTTTGTGTTTTTTGTTTCTTTGCTGATTCAGAAGTTGGATTAGGGTTCACGAAAATGACAAAATAGAAATAATACAACGATTTTGTCTAGGCGTAGGTGATATTAACAAAAATGTATATCTTGAGCACTCAAATCTCACTTGCAGAACTATTTGAGAGTTTCCCGATATTGTTATTCAATACAATATTATGCGTTAGGAATATAGTCCTGGTTTAGTCCTGTTTTAGTCCCTGGTTCAGTCGTGTTTTAGTCTTGCTTTAGTTGTGGCTTTGTTCCTGGTTTAGTCCTGTTTTAGTACTGGTTTATACCTGTTTTAGACTGGCTTTAGTCGTGACTTTGTCCCTGTTTTTGTCGTGGTTTTGTCCCTGGTTCTGTTCTGTTTTGGTGTAGTTTTTAACTTTAATAAATGTGTTAAAACATGTCTTTAAATGTATTAGTTTAAGTACATGAATGGACTGTAAAATTACCCACAAAAGTGATAAAATACTATGAAGTATGAATGGACTTTAAAAACATGCAGAAGCCTCAGGTTAAAATCCCAAAGAAAGTTGCAAAAATAGCAGTACTACTGTAGTTGAATGTTTCTCTTTGAGTACGCAGAGATATGCAGGAGTGCCCGGCCCATCCACTGTACTGGGCCTCTGCTGTTGCCCTTTGGCTGACACTTTAGGTCACTCGTTTGGAGGACTAAAACCCCTCTTGTCCTTATCTTCCCGAGTGCTATCGATATGTTTAATGGCACTTTAGCTCTCTGGCTCTAGCTGCGTTTGTTCTCTTGCATAATTGGACTAAGGATAGATTTGCATTTTGCTGCTCTCGGCTGATTTATGCATGTTGTTGTCCTTCTGTTGTTAGCTTTAATGTTTACATGAGAGCTGTTAGCTCAACTGTAAAGGTGGGTTGCACGAGATGTTTCATAGAGCTATATACTGAATAGGCCACTCGGGCATGGATTAATTTTGTATGAAGTTTTTTATGGCTTTAATTGTCATCACAGCTTTCAAAGAGGATTTTTGTTACAAAGCAAATACAATATACATTTTTAAAAAGAGTAAAATCAATATACCATAATACTTTTTGAGCAGTGGAATAATTACTCAATTTTTTCAAAGTGAAAATACAGATATATGAGCAAAATAACTATTCAACATTAAAAATTATATTATTCACCACTGGAGTTAATTGTCTATTTTGTCAACCCACCATCCCATCAGTGAAATAAATTAATTATTGACAACCATTCATGTGTATATTTAGTCAAACAATTAACAGCGGACATTTTGTCAGTTAATCCTGTAACATGTATTTGTATTTTAATAAAAAACAAGACATACGGACAAGGATCACATTATGCATTTAGGTAAATGAATACATTTAGTAATATTTTAAAAATAACACCCATAGTTTAAATAGCCTTAAGCAGTACTGTATCACAACATTGTAACATTATTAACAACCAGTGTCAGGTACGGATGTTCATTCTGACCTGAGGGTAACGTTATGGACTGTACACATTATTAGCCTATAAAACACAAGTGTCAGTGCTTTCGTCCATAAAAACATTGCCTCATCAGCAACTCCAGAGCCCTGGATCCCACAAAGCTGTCAAAAAGCAGTTGTTTTGCCTGTTTCTTCTGATCTCTTTGATACAGACAAAGGCAGTGTATACTTAAAGCACCTGTCAACTACTCCACTGTGATGTGTCTGATTCTGAACTTCACTCCACTCCCACTGCCTTGTCAAGATGTGCAGACGTGGAAGTGAGGAGAAGGCTGGGGGCTGGACATCTTTACTGTGTTAAAGATTGTCTTCAAACTATCTGTGTTCCATATTGAGCTTACTAAATGTCTTGCATATGCTTGTAGGTTACTACATCTAGAACAGGTCACTATGTGTATATTTCAGGCTGAAGTGTCAGAGTGCCGGCTGCCCAACACAAGGAGAGCAGCAGCCTGGACAGTGACTTCTTAGTTTGATTTCCTGGTTTAATCTCAGCCGTCAGAGCTACAATACTTCTGTCAAACACTGCTCTCCCTTTTTCAACACCATATGTGGTTGTTATAAAGTATGTTTAAATATTTTATAAATGAACTAGACACTTTTAAGAAGGGCTGCATTTTATGAGCATACATAAATTAATAACAGTAAAATTGAATATCTCAGATAATGACTCAAGGCTAAAGATTTGAATTTCAATTGTTCAAAAAGCTTTTTTTTTCTTTCCTCTGACAGTGATTTATGAGGAAGCAATCAGGAGTTGTGCATGGACATTGGCACAAGAACACAGGAGTAGGGCTCTCTTTTAAGGCCCAAAATCAATAATCAACTCCTAAAAGGTACATTTAGAAAATGTGAGGTTATATCTTCGAATGAATCAAGAGATTAAGACTCAAAAACTATTTCTAGAAAAAGTAATATTTTAATTAATGTATTGACATTTCTGGAAGCATTACATCAAAGTCATTTGCTAGAGTGGCTTGCTGTTCCATGTACTGTACATATCTATCACAGATGGCCACAGGAGAAGGGCTAAAGGGCCACATGTGCAGGCAGGGGGACTGTCCGCCCCCAGGCCAGATAAAAAGTCACAGATCACACACATAATTAATCCTCTCAGGACCAGGAGTGTGCCAAACTGTGCAGCTTGTGCTGGGCCGTCAGCTGCAGCCTACTGTGGCTACACACTAAAATTAGATGTTCACTCCGAGAAGGGAACCTCCGTGCAATACCCAATCAACGCCTCCAGACTCTCCCCAGATCATCAGTCTTACGACAGCAGCATACATCAAACATTTAGTGCATCTCCACTACACAGTTTAAGATATGTAGGACACAGAGCTGCGCAGGCACCTCGGAGGAGCAGGACTGATGAGCGCCGCTGGAAACGCTGCGTGCACTCTCTGCTCTCAAGGCTGTGTGCAGCTGTAATCAGTTGTTATTGGGTCTCCCTGCTTGTATTTGTACTCCTCCTCTAGCTCAGCTCATCCTGCTCACATTTAACAGTGTCGTGTAACTCACACAGGAGTCTTTCTGCTCCACAGAATCATTTCATGCATATTTTACTTGAGCTCCTTCCCTGTGATGTGTTCAAATACTGGTTTACATTAGTCAGTGAAATGCACACACGTTCCCTCTGTTATCGGTTCTCCACGAGTATCTAGGCCAAACATTATTATCAGTGTGTGGTCGGTTCCCTTTGGGTGCGTTGCCATGGTGACCATCACATAACATTACATACAGGGAAGTGTTTCATCCATGCCATTGTAATGAATTCACACAGACTCACAGTAGGAATTCGATGAACAATCAATAATAGTGATGATCGGCTGAAATCGCCATGACAACCACCTGAGGGCACAGCCGAACACATGTGCAGGACTAGCATCGGTGTGATGAAGCTCCATCAGTGTACTCGACTTGACCTGGTTACAGTAGCAGAGAACGTTCAGGTTTTTAAGAGCAGGCTCAAGACCCACCTTTTTAGCTTAGCTTTTGATTAATATTTATTGTTTAATTTATTTAATCTTACTTACATCATTTGTTTATTCTATTTATCTATTTATTTATTGTGTTTACCTACGTTAGGTTACCTATTGTACATATATTTATTTAGTTTTACTCTCTTTCCACCCATTATTTCCCCATATTTATTTATTTATTCTTTTATTCATTTTAGACTCTCCAGTGTTTCCTCTGAGGGGCCCTCTGCACTGGGAGCGGTGGTCGGCTCTGGTTGCTGGGCTCTGGCTCATGGGCCCCTGGGGGAGGTTTAGTATGAGCCTCGTCTCCTCTGGGCTCTGAGTCTGTGTCCTGTCGCCGTGGGCGGCTCTGCTCCTGGTGCAGACGGCTCCTCCAATGGTGCTTCTTCAACTGGTTTATCTGTACTCAGCCTCCTCCTGTTTGTCAGCGTGCGTGCATGCGTGTGTGTGGGTGAGTGTGTGTGTCTGTGTGTGTATGTGTGTGTGAGCATGTGCACACTTGTCTTTGTGTGTGTGACTATCTAGATGGGTTGTTTGGTCATGTGGGTTGGGGGGGGGGGGTGGGGGGGGGGTTCGGTGGAATGTGGGCATGTAGCAGTTTTTAATGCACTGTAAAGCACTTTGTGTTACGTTTTTATGTATGAAAAGCGCTTTATAAATAAAATTTGATTTGATTTGATTTGATATAGGAAGTGCA
>CM033622.1:35884889-36092496 GCA_019453435.1 Rhinogobius similis | reverse complement strand
TGGAATCCATCTTTAACCAGCTTAAATCACTTTGTCGTTGCATCGCAAAGAATGGCCTTCTAGTGTCTTGCCTAGAGCTGCATTAATGGCGCTCATCAGTCCTGCCCGCTTCAAGTTCGCCGCCATGGGTTTCGAACAATTAAAGTTATTCACCTTATTCGGAAGTTGCCGTGCACGCCACCCGCCGTCTTGTTTCCGTTGTATTAGTTTACATGGAGCAGGCAGGCTCAACAGAAAAATAAGTTCTACTCTACTAAAAGCCGTTTTCAGACTGACCAGGAAATCGGTGCGTTGTTGACTTGTTGTTGCTTTCGTGTTCATCAAACATTTTTCTAAATCAGTCTACTTTATGTAACATTTTAGTGGCGAGACTTTTCCCTCGTTAGTCATTAGCTTTACTTGAGTTCTCGTCAATCGGAAGTCGTTCACAACAAAAGTGTGATCTGTGGCAAAAAGAGGCAAAAATGGGTGGGGCAAGGTGAATATATTAAAGCGGGACAAAGCCTTCCCAGCGACAAGAGCTCCCCTGCAGCTTTGTTGAGAAAATACACATTTCTGCACTTTTTTTTCCCTCTCACTTGTTCTTCTTTTTATTGAAATAAGGAAGTACAATCACATACAAAAACATTTCATGTCGCCAAAATATAAAAAAAGAGGCCGAGGTTTCTCAGGTGAGCTGTCTTTGGGTTGAACTTAGCAAATGTGTGCGTGCAGCTGGTTTTCTGCTGTAGAGACAACCGGGGGGAGGCAGATGGTAAGCTTCAAGCGCTCCAAAAATGCCTTTGCAACCATCATAGACTTTGAAAGACATTTAATAAAGGTAAAAGCGTTAGTTCTGTTTTTAAACTAAAGAGTTTAAAAGCACAGCGAAGGCAAAGCATATGTGCCATTTAATGTCCGTGCAGTTATCCTCTGTCAAAAAGACATGTAAAACTTGGGATGTGTAAGAGTTTGTAAAGTTTGAATAACTTTTATAATGTTAAAAATAGAGTTTCAGGAAGAGATTTTAAATAAATGATAGCGGAGTCTTGTGCTTCATTACTTACCACAGAGCTAATTAGCCCTGAGCAAATGTTAAGGCTTGTTCAATATTAATTGTTTAGGAGGGAGAGAGAAAAATGACTGGGCCGGTCACTGTTGAGGCTCCACTAGGACTGATCAGAATGCTAAAATAATTGTCAGTTGCAGTCCTGCTGACAATCCATACAATCTATTCATTCAGTACATCCTATATAAATGTCCTATTGACAAATGACATATTCTGAAAAAATGGACTTACTCTGATTATTTTTACGGTATAGTTGAATAGGTGTTGGTTGTAAAAATAATATTTTTCAGGATTTGGTATTGGATTCACGTCTGATTTTGCAACTTTTCAGTCCTACTTTTATTTTGTTAAGACCTGATTGAGTGTGTTTTGCCTGCAGTGTCTCCCCTTAAGCTGTGTCATGTTTTGATTGTACCCATTATACATTTTAGATATTTATTTATTCATTTCATATCATAAAAATACATCATCAGTGACATTATTTCAAACACAGAAAAAAATGAATGCTGTGAATGAAATGAAAAGGAGCAGAAAAGAAAGAGCAATCTTATGTTATCTTCCCCTTTACAACTTGTACTTAACACATGGCACCAAACTTTTTCTTTCATAAATTACCACAATTACAGTGAAAATATATTCATCTTTTAACCAGAAACATCTTGATTTTTCTTTTTTTTCATAATTTCTTATTACTTGATAGCTTTTATGCATTTCTTGAATGCCATTATTGTTTTTGGATTCTTTAATTTCTTTGTCAAGATCATTCCATAAATTAACTAAATGAACTACTTTTTCCAGCAAATGTTCCTTTCAAGATTATGGTGACTTTTTTTAAATCCTTGAATATTTACGAGTAATATGTTACACTTTACTTTATACATTACTTTAAGTATACTTAATTCAACAATATCATGAATTTTAATACTTCCAATAGATAGTTTCACATTTTTTTGGAGGGACACAGCTGCTTCTCAAAATTCCATTTGAGATAAGGGGCAAAATTAACAGTAAACAAACAGATTTTCAGTCGTCATTCAAGTTATTTGGCACTGATAAAAAATACAGTTCTAAGATAGCTCCAATAGCATTTCAAGCAAACGTTAGCTTTGAGAATCCAAACGGCTCCTTATATTTGTAACTAACATTTAGTCACTTTCAGCTTGTGTATTTTCCTCTTGTACAGAAGCAACAAAAGAAGCACCTCCTGAAAGCGATATTCACTCTGGTATGCAAAGGTATCCACTGATCTTCGCGGAAGACGAGCTGTACACACAGTGGTTGTTCATTCCTGGAATTCCTGAAGCGTGTAAGAGTGGATGTTCGCTGTCACTTCATCTTCTTAGTGACTGTGCTTGCCGCGCCGTCTCCGAGCCGTCAATCAAACGTGGGGAGATCACATGAGGGACCTGATCCCAACTGACGCCGCAGACAAGCAAGGCACGCCAAGCGGGCCTTTGGGACCTGGATTGCTTACCCCTCCTGTCGCCCGCGCACATTTACCAGCGCCGCCCGGTCCTACGCAAAGGTCATTCCTATCTCCACAGCTAATGAAATCAATGTTTAAGACAGGACAAACGTGGATAAGAATGGACTCGGGGCTGCAAGAGCGAATGAAGCGAGCGAACCAGAGCTCCAAGAAGATGTCGTAAAGGGGACCCGATGGCGAAAGAGTTAGCCGAAAAAGGTTGGGGTTCGGGTTGGGGAGTTTGGTACAGCAATGTAGCTTTTCTGGTGGGCGGCCTGCGACTGCGGCTTGTTCCGTTATCGTTATTACTTTGTTTGGAATGTTACACAGTGCGGTCTCAGTCGTATCCATGTCACTGGTGTTTTCAAGGCTAAAACTGACAAAAATGACCTTTAACGTTTTTGTTTTTTGGTCAGTTTGCTGTCTCAACATGCAGGCATTCATGTGGAAACAAAAAACTACTAATCTGCACCCAAAGATGTTTTATTGTTTAATTTAAAGTGCCTATGACAGGTTGAAGAACTAATTTGACTAAAATACAGTTAAGATAATTATATTTAAGATTTTGCCCAAGAATTGGCAATTTTTATCCCAGTTTGGCCATTTTTTTAGGTTTAAATTTGTACTTCCTGGTTGTAAATCATGACATCCAGGGCCGCCGCTTCCATAAAGCACGTAACGCACAGCGCGTAGGGCACCAAGTGCTGTGAGGGGGCACCACATCAGCTGTGCCGTGGCCGCCTGTGGCGAACGAGCGGTGCCCACGCGGCGCCGCATTCGGCGCTTCGCCAAAAGTGAAGCGCATGCACGTGAATTAATAAAACCGCGACGCCAGGGCTCTCTCTCTTCCTCCTCGGCTCCTCCCTCAGAGAACAGGGATGGCCAGACTCCACCAACCTTTGCCAAGACCCCAGGCAAAGTTTGGGAGAAGAATGATGAAGATTTCCAGAGAAGAGTCAAGCGAGGAGGAGCCTATTACCTGCCACTCTGCAGCTGACGTCTGACTCTGAGGCGTTTAGGGGACATTTGGTGCGTGGGCTTTTATTGCACTTAATCCGTGAATAAATATGATGCCAATGATACATTCACAATGACAACAGTTCCTGTGCATTTCTTAAAGCTGAAACTATTTTTATTCATTTTTTGCAAAAAATAAATAAATAAATTGTAGTAGTAGTAATCATCATGGGGGCACCATCAAGACATTTTGCATAGGGCACCAAAAAAGCTAGCAGCGGCCCTGATGACATCATACTAGGAAATTCTGTAACTGTTACCAAGCAACCACAATGTACAATGGGGGAAAACTCTAATCTCATTTTTTGACAAATAAAAATATATGGGAACACCTTTATTTTGTTGAATTAATACTTAACGGTCATAAAATATGTTACTTGGTTGTAAATTGTCTCTTATCTTCACAAACTGACACTTGATTGGTGTAAAAGTTTTTATTTATTTATTTACAACTAATTGTATTGCTCCAAATAAAGTCAAAATTAGCAAAGCATACATTTGTCATACGCACTTTAATCCACTTCATCCATAGATGTCTCTGGGACATTGTAACTTCAAAGGCTGTAAAGGCTTAAAATGCATTTTTCTTCCACAGAGACAAAAAGATCAGCCTTAAAGTAGCTCCTACACACACCAAACTTTACAATCTTGGACTCAACAAGATTTTGACGGAATGTATTAAAGGATTTGTTGATATCTAATTCTAAGCTTGATTTATTGAAGTTTTAAGTCAAATTTTGGGCGATATTTGAACTTACAGGCCAGTTTCAGTCAGTTAGTTTACTCAAAAACCAAATAAGAAATCCAAAATCCCATCTGTAAACATTTTGGTAACTAATATGTGTACAAAGCGAAGCAAGAAATGTAAACTTGGTTCAGAGTCCATTTTTCCAATTGGAATTTCAGAAATATGTCATTTTTACTGTTACAAGAAATGTCTTATTTCTAAGCTTGTAACCTTCAAAGGTGTTTTGAAGTTTGGTTCTGTCTCGTTGTGTTGTTTGTCTATGTCAGTCTTTGTCTTTCTTTTTGGCTCTTTTGTTGTATAGGATAAATCGTCTTATGAATTGTTCCTGTTCCTGTTTTTTAATTTCTTAAACCTTCTTGTTTTGCCTGCTTCGTCTGCTAGGATCGTGCATGTTTTGCTGACTGTCTGAATCCCTGTTTCACCAGAAATGTGCAATCCTTGAAAATCATGAAGAAAAACAGATATATCTTTAAATTTAAGACTTTTTCCTCTTCACCTGCAGCGTCTTGCCTTAAAAGACAAAATGATCAGTATAACGATCTAATTATCTTATTTTTTGGTCGCTTTAAATAATATAGATGCATTTACGAATGAGAAAGATGTTCCCGGAAGTTCTGCAAATTAGAGCGGAAGGAACTTTATTTGTGTGATCTTATGGTGGAGTAGAATTAGCTTGAGATATGTTACAACAAAAAGAACAAGAGTAAATACAGTACAACTATTAAAAAAAGACTGAAAAACTATAAAGCATTTCACAAAGCAAGATGCAAGACTAGAACTGGATCCATTTTCTGGAGCGTATGACGTGGCTTCAGTCTGCACATTGTCTTTAGCATACATTTTAAAAATAGCGCTGTGTTCAAATAATGAATAATAGAGGAACGTATTTAAAAGCATACATGCATGTTTTAGTACGATCAAGCGCTTCTAATGCAAGCTAGCTCATACAACTGTGCTTTAGCAGAATTAGCTGAGAGGGTCTCATGGCGGAGGGTTATGAGTCCATGGCACATGTTAAATAGATCTTTGCTAAGTGGATTTTTTGGATGGAACAGACGTTATTTATATCTGTACAAAGACGGATAAAGAAAGTTTTACAGTTAAGCGGCTTTAGATTATTAGCATGCTAACTACAATTCACTTCACCATTGTAGACTGTATGGAAACTATGGAAACTCTTTAAAATACTAATTTCATTCAAGAAGGTTATTAATAAAAACTGTGTTTTAAGAACTAAAGCCCTATTACTTTGACCTGGAAAACGAATGTACACTGTAGCGCACATCAATGTGGCTTTTTTGACAATATTGTTTTTCATTGATGTAATTTCCTTTGTAGGCCATTGGGAGCTAATGGTTGGTGTAGAAGGCCACTATACGGACGTTCCTTGTGCCAGTTCCTGACTGGTTCCTCTCTCACAAAGTGCAAGCTTCTGTGGCAGCACGGACCCTCAGAGTAATTTTCTAGTTGGGCAGAACCTGCGTCCTTCTCAGTCTCAGCCCAGAGGTAGCGAGACACTTCTATGTCACCTGAGGCAGCCCTCCCAGAGATGTGAAGCGCTATTCTGTTTCTCTAAGGCTTCACTGTTAACCCATTCCACGCCCAGGCTGAAGAGTCAGAGTGCAGCAGGCATCAATCGACTCCACCATGTGAGAGTGTAGAGGCTCGAAAAGGCCCATAACACTGAGATTCTGCCGCACCAAACTGAGAGACAAAGACTTTCTGTTCTGACATGTATTTAGATTTATATATATCAGGTTCTCAAATATGTTCTAATTCTGACTTAAATTGGTGGGAGGAGCACCTGTGGCAGTGTTATTTATTATAGTTTTACATCTGTGAAGTTGTAGTTTGTGAAGACATTTTGTGAAAAATAAAAAGCGTAAAATGACACAGGAAGTAGCGTTGAGTTCTAAAATGGAGTCCCTCTGTGACTTCATCAAAAAGCGCGGCGATGCGTTGGCTAAACACAGACAATTTTACAGACAACTCACACAATATTTTGACAGTTTAAGCGGCCATTCAAGAAAATAAAGTTGTTCAAATCATAATTAATTTATATAGATTTTGGTTTTCAAAATGGTTGCTAGGTAAGCAGTTGAAGAATTACCTCCTAACCGGGGAGAAGTGACATTTAAAACTTATTACGAAAAACTGTCAAACTGAGGATAAAAAGGTTCAATCAAATCTTAAATCGATCATGTTCACTACGTTTTAGTGAAATGTGTTGTCAACCTTGTCATATAAACTTTTATAAATATGGACTTTATTTTCACAAAGAAAAATCGGAAAAAGGTATTTAAATGTAGGAGGCAATGAGTTGCTAGCGCTCCACTAACCCTTTGGCACATGTTAATATCCACAATGCAGGTTTGAGCTACGGCCCGATGAAGTGACACACTACAAATCGCCCCAAGCTGTAACAGCCAAGCTTTGGGAAGACATAGAATACTTTTGTTTCATGGCGGACAAGAGTGCTCTTCTTGTCTCGTTTTAGTCATAAAGCTTACAATATGCTATCTGGAGTAAAACACAAAATTTACTCATTCACAAAAGACCCAGCTTTAAATTTAAACTTTTTTCTATGGACATTTGAACTAAAAAGCTTTGTGCGTAAATATTATGGCTTTGCAACTAGTTATTATTTTGGTGTCGATTAGTCTGGCAATTAATCAATTAGTTGTTTAGAACACAAAAGAGAGATTTTTGTAAAGCCTTTTGATGACATCTCTGGTAGGAAAATATCTATAGCACAATGTACGATGATAGATATAGATAGAAGTATTCGAAACAAAAACACATAATTGACATGTTTCCTGTGTCATTTAATGTGTGATTCGTGCTCTGTCTGAGTCATAAAACCTGTTCTTAGGACATGTTTTGGAGTCTGTGTATAGACCGATTATTCGATTATTTAATTGGTTGACATCTATTATTTCTGTAGTCGATTAGTTGCGATTAATCGATTAACTTGTTGCAGGCCTAACAAGCCATGCTAACACGCTCTAGATTGAATCTAGTTGAACTTGTCGAAGCCTCTCATAGCGCTACCACTAAAGCCAATGATTCATTCACTCTACACTGTGAAACAACAACTCTAGCCACAACTGCCGTGGAACAGAGACCTTGAGCCGGGCGAGGCAGCTGATTCAGCGGTCTACCGGCTCCTCCTCAACCACCCCGGCCACTTCCACGCCCCACTTTCATGTCTTGACTTCCCTCGTACCCTGACCCATACTCCAATCTCTGCTTTCAGCCTGTCCTGACAAACATAAAATCGACAATGCTGGATTCTTGTTTTGCAAACTGAGATTTTTCAGAGGGACAATATCATTTCACACTTTTCAGCACAGAGGCGGAAGAGAGAGATCGCGAGGAAACTTCTTTTACTTCCAAATCGTTTCCATAAGCGACAACTGTTAGTGCTAGCCTAACAGAGAAAAATTTGACATTATGGGACTACTTAGTAAAGTGAGAGCTACTGAGTAACGCACTTTCATTTTACATGTATGTCGCATGATTTATTTCTTTGTCCCGCGCTGATTCAGATAGTATTTTACCTTCCTGTGCGTCCGTCCACATGAAGGCTACTGGGGTCTGCGATGCTGGAATGAAACCACCTCACCTCAGCTGCATAAACAATGACTTTGTGCTATTTTTCAAGAGTGCCTGCATACGGCGATCACCTCCGGGGTCTTCGGCACTTCGACACGGGTCACCATTCACATCCGTGGCTGGGAGTGGTGTAAAAATAGACTTGCTTGCGCCATCTGCTCACGTCGTCAAACGGAATCGTGCAAAGTAAGGGACAAAAAGGATTTGAGTCTCAGAGGGATGAGATGCTGTTTGGAACGGTCATACTTGACTTTGGTCCGCCCCTTTGGATCCAGCGACTTTCCATGAGCTGCCCATCATAAAAAGTGTGTGGCAAATTTGTTCATTCTCAAAAATGGCTGGATATTACCCTGAGGAAGGCCACACTGGGCCGAAACGCTGTGCGTATTTTATGTCTTTTTAGCCATGCCTTGGAATTTTTCGTCTTTGGGATAATTCTACAAATATTATTTTGCAACATTTTTTACCCTAATAAAGAGGCGGAACTGTTTTATTGTCACGGCTGGATATTGTTTGGAACCTGATGCGATTCGATCTATTAATTCATTAATTCATTCATTTTCTACCGCTTATTCCCGTTAGGGGTCGGCCGAGGTGACTGGAGAACCTATCCCCAGTGAGCTTTGGGCCTTAGGCGGAGGTACACCCTGGACATTGATGGCTTCAACTTCGTCGCAGGGCTGACACAGAGACAGAGACAAAGGACAGACAACCATTCACTCTCCCACATTCATTCACTAGGGACAATTTAGAGTTCTCAAAATTAACCCTACACAGTCATGTCTTTGGGCCGGTGGGAGGAGCCGGAGAACCCAGAGAGAACCCACGGTAACACGTGGGGAGAGAACATGCAGACTCCGCCCAGAGAGATAAAAGTGTGATGTTAGGGTGGTCCGTGACTCAAACCCACCCAGATCTCCTTATTGGAGAAACGGCAAGAAGCTCTAGCCGCTATTTTTGATGCAATTTGGATTTGAAACAATAGGTAAGTAATTTTATAGTTTTTTGATTTTTATTTTTTTTGTCAAAGCCATGTACACTTGCATTTACTATTTTATATCAAACTATAGTTATTATGATCATAGTATGGTATAAAATAAAATATGACATAGTGATGAACAAGATTTCTTACTTTGAGATATTTTATGCAACTGGATTAAAACTATTCATAATTTGATCTGATACATCCTCATTGTGAATTGACCCCAAAAATAGGCTCTGCAACAATAATACCTTGTGTGTACTGACTCCAGTCCGGTTGCGGTCCTGGACCCACGCGGGTCACTTGCAGATTGCCTCTCACACCAGCTCTGGTTTACTGCGGTCTGTTTTTGACGAAATCCGTGCAGATTCATGTGGTTTAGCGCGAGAACACTGCGGCATCTGTCAAAATAGACTTCTTGTGGATTCTTTCTGCAGACTCGTACAGATGCTGGACCTGTGGCTGCAGTGCTCCGAGGTCGGTGTAACAGCAAGCATAGATTTTAAGCACATTCTAAGTCAAAGAGGGACCTGCATAGATCCCAAATTAGAGCCAGACCGGAGTCAGTGTACACCAGGGATAAAAGTTTTAAACAAATTGGGTGACGATTAACAATGAATAAAGGAAACAGCCTTAACAACAGTCCTTTTTCTCCACACCGCCAGGGACTGGTTCTTTCTTTCTTTTAGCTCGTTCTGTGCAGCCAAACACCCGGTGAAAAGCGCCAGGACAGTTCACCCCAGTGCTATTCAACTTAAGGCCCGGGGGCCAAATCAGGCCCAACAAGGGATATGATCTGAACCTCAACCCATCTTTCAAAAATATAGAAATAGTCCTGGTTTAGTCTTTTTTACCAGGTTTAGACCTGGCTAAGTACTAGTTTAGACTTGGTTTAGACATGGCTAAGTACTGGTTTATCCCTGGTTTAGACATGGCTAAGTACTGGTTTAGACCTGGCTAAGTACTAGTTTAGACCTGGTTTAGACCTGGCTAAATTCTAGTTTAGACCTGGTTTAGACCTGGCTAAGTACTGGTTTATACCTGGTTTCAACCTGGTTCTGTAGATGTTGTTAAAGCCTTTCATGTCATAATTTTCTTAGTTCGAAAGCGTTGGACAGCGTCTGGCCCAGGCGACAAAACCACCCAAAAAATCCAACCCTCTGTAAAGTGAAGTTGAGCAGCCCTGTATTAAGTTGATGGGGGATACCAGAGTACTGAAGGAAACCCATCCAGTGACAACAGGAATATGCAAACTCAGCACAGAAAGGCCTAATAAGAGGCAAAAATTAAAAATGTCTAGCTGTGAGTGAGTGCCAGCTATTTACGCGATAATTATTTGAAGTGTAGACGTGAACTGGTGGCGGTTTAAGGTAAATAAACAGAAAAAAGCCACAAGAGGAAAGGAGAAAACACGCACAGATTCACACCTTCTGTTGTTTGGTATTGAGATGTCTCCTGTGACACCATATCATAAGGAAAGTGTTAAAACTGTGCATTTGAAAACATATTGCTGTCATTTCCCAGTCTTGTGCATGGCGAGATGCAGCAAATTTAGCGTATTGTTTTAGTATACAGAGCAATGTGGTAGAGCAGTTAGTGAGACCGCCCCTATTTAGAACTTTGTCAGGGATTACATCTACGAAAGAGCATGATCCACACACAGGCAGCATGGAGCTCAACAGTTCAGCTGGAATGTGGTTCATTTTTTGGCCTAGACTTATCGAAAGTGTCAAATATCAAGAGTTTAAGGGCACAACGGATTCTTAAGAACTATACTGTAACTACTGTCTGTGATGCAGTTGTTTTCAGTCCAAATAACACATTTGAAACTTAAAACTGGGGTACGTGACTTTTTGGGTGCAGATGAGTACATTTTAGTGTTTTTCAAGAGTATCTTGTAAAAGCAGCACTTTGTGACAAAACTGAAACCTCTCTCTGCTGTCTTCATCTAATAATAAAGCATTTTGTCTCCATGTAAGCGCTAAAAGCAGCGCTCTGATTGGCTCCGCTTGGGTGGTCCTCCCCAGTTTCACTTCATGTCTGAAAAAAGCTGTTGTAAAGCTGTGCACACCACCGAAAATGAGTGCATGTGAATTTTAACGACGTGCCAAAGGGTTTCTGAGAGCTAGGGATGAGTTAGATTTAAAAACATACTTCCGGTTCCGCAATGTGTAAATCAGGTACCCCAGCTTTAATAATTGGGGAAATGTTTTCATAACTTAGCAGTTTATAGCGTTTGAGAAAGAAATGATTGGTCTTGTGGTGTTTAGTGTTACAGCTGATTCGCCTTGAACACTTTTGCTGTATATTTTTTTTCTTCTGAAAGCCAGTGGGACAGATTCATGTGGAATTTACTTCTGGAACCATGTGGTGGGCGGTCACTGCTGAGCTTCATCACAGCTTTGTGTTTGAAGTAAGACTAAAAGAGGCAGCACTACAGGCGGTGTGGAGGTCTCCCACAACTTTATGATATTTGCAGCTCTTCCGGTGGTTGCGCGTGAGATGAATATTGCAGGGGCAAAGAAGTTGTTTCTAATGACCTTTCCTGGACAACGAAGGAAGGTCATTCATTAAAGGATCTAAATCAAGAAAGAACGTATGCCATGTCATAGAAATACAGTATATATATGTTTTTTTTTTTTCTATGAATGTGCAAGACTACATGACTGAGCAATGGCAATAGCATTACTTAGTTTAAATGGCTAATTACTTTAGAGTGTACTATGTAATTAAGTAATAAGTATTGAAAGTACACTTCTTCTGCTCATCTCCATTATCTGTAAATCTGCATAGAGGCTTGTGTAGTCTCCCGGAGCTTTTCTCTTTACATTGTGAGCTGGTGTTTTAATTTTCTTATTTGTGCATCGGGTTTCAGAGCTAGAGTTAAAGCACATATTCCTACGTACACTACACTACTGTACATGGAGCTTTGTGTTAGCACTTCATGCTATCTGTTTAGCTGCAGATTTTATGAAAGAGATTGGCTACAACAGTTCGTCTAAAGCTGCATTTTGAGTGAGTCTGTAGCTGTGGCAGTATTTCGTCATGTGTGAACACCTTTTCCAGAAAACTCAAGCCTGAGCCCTACAAAGCCTCAGACGAATCCTGAGTGCACGCCAGACAGATCGTAGGACAGGACGGCCTACAGTGCAACTACTGCTGCTGCTGCTTCAGAACAGCAGCAGCTTCAATCAAACTGAAAATTCCGATTACTGACAGGTTTACGTTGATTCAGAGTCTTATTTCTTAACATCAACACTGCATCTAAAAAGGCCACCTTAATGGAAAGACAAATATGGGGGGAAAATTGTACAGTAAAATATGGGGGGGGAATGATATAGTAAAATATGAATGAAAAAAAAAACATCAAAATACCGTGCCCACACCTGCATTTTGTTTAATTGTAATCTTTGATAGACTTTTTGCTCACTGACTCAGACAGTTAATATTTCCCTTTTAGGGCGTTTCAATGTCGTTGCGTTCCTAAAAGAGTTGTCAAAAGTATCGAAAATCAGATACTAATCGATACTTAAACTAGTATCAAAACTCCCTTTTAAAAGATGAAATTTGACCTTTCTTGAACAATATTAGAATGATCTTGTGCTTTATCAACTAGTGTAAGACCACAATGCATAATACTGAAGAAAGGACTATTATTTAGTGTTGAAAATGTCAGTCTGTCAGTGTATTGTCAGACCTCCCCCTGAACCAGAGAGAGGGACAGAGAGAATCTTTCTCAACTATTGATACAAACCCCACCGAGTCAAGTTATCTCTTAAGGTGAGACACTGCAGGTGAATAGGAAAAGATTAAAGTTAAATTCATCAATTGGCAACCTCTCCTGTGGTTTACTCACATGAATGTAAGAAGTAAATGTATTACAAGGTTTTCATCATGTAACATTTTAATGTAGAAATAAGGCAATTTTTGTGTGAAAACGACAAAAATTTTAATCTGAAAAATGGACAGAACCAGGTTTAATTTTCTTGGTTCATTTTGTACACATATTGGTTACAAAAAATGTACAGAGGGGATTTTGGATATTTTATTATTTCCATAATTAATCTATGATAATCTATGTAGCCTACTGAAATATGTGGTAAAATAAAAAAGCACCAGAATACTGGAAATTACATGAGATTTATTGACGTTTTCTTGGGCGCTCCCCCAAACGCCCCTTTACATACAAGAGGGCTTTATCTCATTTTAAAATCAGACAAACTTATGCTGATGACCCACTTCTCTAGAGATCCTGAATCACTTTTTTCTCTCGGTACGCCTCAAAATTTTCAACAGTGTCTGTTAAACGGTAGACGCCAAAAATCTTGTTTAGCGCCACCAAATGCTTTAGTCACACATTCTAATGTTGTTAGACCTTTAATTACAGCACACATTTGTCTGTCATTGTATCAAAAATGTTAAGATCTGTGGTTGTGATTAGTTTGTGCATCTCCTTCGATGTTTCCTTTGCTTGATGCCAATGATTTGACCCTTCTCAAACACACTGACATCTTTTCCATGACCACAGGATTTGTCTTTCCACGTTTGATACAGAAATGAGAAGCAACACACTGCATCGGTTGGTTTAAATACAGTGTAGCTGAAACAATCACCCATGCAGCAACTATCCAAAAGGAAGCGCATAACTGTTTGCTGAGTTGAATCCAGGTGGCGACTTTCTGTTTGGACAGGCAATGTGTATTCCCACTTCTCCAAAAACTCACAGCGTATTTTTTAAGCAAACTTCTGCATGAATATTTCCAGGAAAAGCTGAACAGTAATCGAAACGGGAGATGTTTACAAATGAGTGGTCCGTCAGTGCGGACAGTGAAGCATCTCTTTCACTGTCTCCTGCTCATTCTGTCGGAGAAGATTGATGCTCCTCCACCAGCTGCCTCTAAGTGGGTCGATGATGGTCGCTTAATACTCTAATCCACTGGCTAATGCTCATTCTCTGGAGATGAGATGCTCTCGAGGCGGCAAATGGAAGGAAAAATAGCAGCAGGCTTAAGAGAGCGGGTCTTGCTGGCAAACACTTGAAGTCACTGGAGACCGACAAAGGTGTGTGGCAGTCAAAAGAGTTCTTACACACAGAAGTAAACTGTAGTTGGAAAATACAATAATAAAGTTTGTAGTGAATGGAATCAAGTGGAGTGTTTGGTTTCAAGTGGCATCCAAGGCCTTCCACAAAGCATGTACTCTGTTTTGTCGTCAATAACAAATGTGAAGTTGCCTTGTGTTATACACCTATTGCATAAAATAGAAAAACTTGTTCTTTTCATCATTGAAATGAAAAAATATATATTGAATCTGCCAACCAAATAACAAACAAAAACTTTGCAAATAATGGTTAACATCAGAGGTTACATTATCCAAGGATTTCCCGTCATTTACGTATTATTTTCAGCTTTGACAGAAAATGCTAACCGTAGAACAAACTGCAAACGTCCAATTTCAACCCATTTAGATAATAAATAAAGTTATGATATAGTTTAATTTCGTGCATTTAATTCTAGCCGTGGGAACTACTTTTACGTGTGTCGGTACACTGACTTTATAAGAATAAAAATATATGCTTATGTTGCTGATTTATCTTTTGATTTAAACATTTATTTCTGAATTTCCTAAACTTCTCCAAACCCATCAGAATTCCAAAACTTTTCCAGGGCATGGAAATTAGATTTTAATTTTTCATAACTTTTCCAGGTTTTACCAACCTTGAACTAGAGAAAGAAACTTTTTAAAGTTTTTAGATCACATTTGTTGGAAACGAGTCAAGAAACTGAGATGAGAAATATTTTTGTTGTTTTGCAACTTGTTCTGGTTACTTTTTAAATTTAGCTTCCGTTGCTGCGCTGTGTTCACTACTGCCCCCACTGGTCAGCACATGTAGAGCTTTGTTGCTACGAATCCATAAACTGTGAGCATGCAGATAGCAAACAGATCAAATGACAAGGCAGAGGACGGACAAAAGCCTCTATGCCGGCTCTATTCAATGACAAATTTTCCCAAGGGCCAGAATTTCACAACATTTGGGGTCGCACAAAATATCTAGTAACTATTGCTGTATTACCAGGTTCTCACTTCACCAGCAGATCCAGATCCTCTTTTCCCCCCAAATTGCAGTTTCTTTATGGCACGCTGAAAAAATAAATACATAAAACTACTCAGAGCAATGTTAAAAGAGCAACAAAAAGAGAGGAGAAAGTGTACGAGGCGTCACTAGACTGGACAGTATAGACTCAGAAAACAGATTCAGCAGACGGATGGTTTTGAAGCAGAGGCACTGATTTTACAGCTTTGAGAGGAAGAAGATATGAATATAACTTGTTCTTATGTGTCACAAACCCTTTGGCCCATTGCTAGTATTTCACTCACATGTATTTTTGGGCACTAGCACCGTTTTAGAGTGAAGCAGGATGGAGCACCTTTGCGCGGCTAATCAGCGCTCATTCCAAAGGGTCATGTAGTGGCTCACGTGGCTCTTTCTTTGAGGTTTGCGCTGGTGAAATGTATTAAATTAAAAAGACTACGTGAAGTTCTGCTTTCAAAATACCCTTTCTGCTGAGGAAAACAAAATGTACTAATTTACAGGAGAAACGTTGGGTGATGCAGCTTTAATTGGACACAAAACGACTGAAACTGTACAGTGTTAAGGCACTGACGTACCTTACTTTAGCTTGAGCTGTTGAAATTGATGAAAATTCCAGACCGTTTAGATATTTAACGAGATGAGCTCCATGTTATGTAAAACCTGTATGATTGATGTTAGTCCATAAATATGTACACGTCAGACGGATCTGATCAAGATTTATTACAGGAATCCATTTTTGACTGAGTTTAGACGATTTTTAATTTAGTTTTTTGCTCGAACACCAGAGTGACGTGACCCACGTCAAGGAATAAGTGCTGAGCTGACTGTCTGAATCGTACTAAAGAGTGCAGGGGTATGTAGTGAATGAAGGTTTAGGGACATGGGTAATAATAATACTGCATCATTTAACACTTTTCTAGACACTCAAAGAAGCTTAACATTGCATTATTCATACACTCCACACAGGAAGCCAGGCTGCCAATCTGCGCCATCGACCCCTCCGACCACCACCAACCATTCACGCACGCACGACTTTCTTACTAGTCAATGTGGGTGAGGTGTCTTGCCTAAGGACAAAACTGCATTCCCTCCTCCTGCATTCCCCTGTGGCACCCGGCGTTCCAAGTTTCCAAGCTTCCGAGATCTAACGGAATTGGGCATTAGCAAGCAAGTTATGATGCGGATTTGATGCAGCAGGTATCGCGTCGTATCAGAAAGGCTCAGAACCAGTTTAGGGATGAGTTAAGGACTTAAAACAGCAGAATATTTTTGGATAACTGACGTAGATGATCTGAAAATATGTCCCAGATAGAAGGAGTTTGCAGGAAGTGTGTTTGACGCTACAGGGGGCAGGATTTTCTGATAAACATTCCTCAAAACAGCGTGAATACAACTGAATGCAGGTATGTTTTTGATGATGGAACATTGTTAGAACATGGTTTAAAGCTCAAAAAATTCACTGTCGCCGAATGTCCCATTTAATAAGAACTTGCAAATACAATAAACTGAACACTTCCTCTTATTTGAGCAATAACATTTACACCAATCCTTTTACAATAATACAGCATCTGTGTGTCACGTTCCAAAACAGTGAAAATCAGGTACAGCACCTTTAAATAAGCAGCGGGGGATGTATTCCTTGAGGTTTTTTTTTTTTTTTTTTGTAATTCAACAGTTATTTTATCTGGTATCTAATTACTTTCAATATTGTAGTTACTAACTTAGGTGACTATAACGAATTACTTTCTTGCTCATAAGTTAAGGGGCAGATGAGCTTATTTTGGACCTGTTATTGAATTGTTTTATATCAACATTGCAGCTTATAATGAACTAAACTTATGTAAAAATGGTCACCCATAAAAAAAACAACAACAGCCTAATATGTCTAATATTCTGAATTCTCATTTTGACCTCAATATTCTGCTTCTCTCATTCCTATTCCATGATAGACTGTCATGCCAATACCTCCAGCCATGACACTGAGCATCTCCACTGGAGCTGTTCATACCACACGTGCTGATCTCTAACCTGTTATTGACTGCAGAATGTGAGGGCCGAGCAACACCGCGACACATTTCTCCAGACTGATAAATGGTGTGAGCGTAATGTGATACAGGACAACCTCAGTGGAATGAATAAGATACAGGCCGAAGGCGAAGAACAGCCTGGAGACAAAATAGCCCCAACACAGCCACGTCTGTCGCCCCAGGGAGAGCCGCCGAGGCAGTTACACTCAGACACTTGTTCTTACGCACGGGAAAGGGGAGAATTTCTCACTTCTGACTGACTAGGGCCGGCCCGCTGCATAAACAATCCAAGCAAATGCACCACCAAAAAGGGGGCCACATGCTCTGGTAAATACACAAACATAAACACAGGTTAGAATGTAAAATTTATGTCTATGTACAATTATGCTTCACTCTAAAACTCTTGCTTATCTTTAAAGGGCCTGTACCTGATTTTTATTTACTCTATTAAGATAAATCATTCTTTACATGACACATTGTTTGACAGAGGCGACTTCATGGAAAGCCATTGAGTTTGTAATGTATAATCTGTGCATATTATAAATGCACTTTGTGTTTGCCAGGGTCACCGCTTTATCGAACACTATGAATCATGGGGAAATAACTGATTGTTTCTATCCCAGACATGTCAGTTTCAAAAGTGTTAAAAGCTAATCGTAAGGAGAGTTGGAGGAACTATATGGAAACAACTCCATAAGACTATTCCATACAGTCGTTTCTGAGTCGTGGTGCAATATTGAGTGAAAGGAAGGACTATGTGGGCGGGGCTAATGGTTCAAACAAAAACATGTTCCTGTCTCACGGTTCAAAATCCGGTACAGGCCCTTTAATTACAGCATAAAATAATAGCATCTTGTGTGGCCCATTCAAATGGCTACTTAGATTAAATAAAACCTAACTATCTAAATTTAGGTATGCAACGATCCAGCTTTTCAGATCCAATACTGATTTCGATACTTGTGTTTTAAGTATCTGCCAATACTCGATATCAGCCGATACCTGTGCAAAAACTGAAAATGGCATTATTTTCTTTATAAAGTATGACAAACTATCCAAATGGGTTGTGCAACTGTACTTTATCCTTCGGTTTTGTATAAATAAAACCTCAAACATCATGGCATGTTCTGGACCAACAAGAGCCTGTAAATAGTCTTATTATATGAATCTAAAGGCCTAACCAGGATATCCAGCCGAATCGATATTTTGGAGCCGATACCTGATACAGCAAATTTGATACCAGTGCAGTATCGGTTCATCCCTATCTAAAATGCACAAGACAATGCACAAGACATGACTGATTTACTCACATTTTCTTGGGGGAGGACCCTCAAACCCCCCTTTACAAATGCCAATCTCTACCTAAAAAATAAATATGTCACTTTTTTCTCCACAGTCCACTTGTTTCTTCTCTTTTTTACATTCTATTGTTATGTCCAAATATTTAAACAGTGTTTCGTTTGGTGGGCCACTCTTGTTTAGGGCCTCCAAATGTCTGGAACCGGCCCTGTGACTGACCCTGACTGATCATCTCACACGAATCTGTCATTATAAGAACTAAATCTAATGACAAAAACTACAGTAAAAGCGAATTTCCGAATAAGTGCAATAAACCTCTGGCTCACCCACTGTTTCCCCACAGAGGCGCAGCAATTGAAATCTCCACAGGTATTAAAAAAACTGTGGTCTTTTATGACAGGATTAGAATGTCGCTGCTTAAGGCTTAATTCCAATGCAATTCTAGTGCATGGAGTGGCTTGGTTAATTAATATAATGAATATGAATTTGCGACTTAGAAAAACTGTTTTTCAATCAACAACTTTCATTTACACACATTTTATTATGCAAATTATACTAAGATTATGCATGCATTCAGTAATTTCTTTGTTTTTGTCGAGGACTTAGTCTTTGTCAGGGAAGAGAATATGACTAAAGCCATTTTGAATAGAAAAAAAAAACCTTGACCTGACTTTAAAGGTGATGTAATTGATTTTTACTGTTTTGCTTCTAACTAGTTCATGTACCCATGTACTAAAGTATAATCTGTTCTGTCACAAGCATATAAAAGCATATAATCGGGTGAAAATGAGACCCATCTGTAGAGAGTTTTATTCTACGAAAAGCAGAAAGTGCGTTGTTAGCATGCTAATGTTTGTTAACTTTACCATGACGGCTAAACTCATCACGTTGAATATGATTGAAAATGATGCTGCCACTGCATTGGGAAAGTGAGCGATACATGTGACTGATGTGAATACTTTAAAATAAAGTAGTTCTGTTTTTCTCGTTTCAAAACAATAACGCCTTTAGGACCATACATATCTAGGACGTAAGACTCCTGCAATTGACACAGTTGATAGATACTTTTGGACTTTTTAACCCTAGCAGCAGCAAAAAAAAAACAAAAAAAAACATTCACAAAGAAATGGTTAAAAAAGAAAGAAAGAAAGAAAGAAAGAAAGAGCCAACAAGCACAGATGGTCCTTTGTTATGAATTATGATTTTTGGTATATCTTCGACAAAAACAGACCTACAAGACCAAACATAAAAAAAGATAAAAGAAAAGCAGAGAAAAAAAGAAAAAGAGGTCGAGATGTTTTTATTATTTTTTTTTTGTATTATTATTGTTTTTATTTTATTTTTGTTGTACTATTATTTACTACTCTACCTCACTTTGATAACTCAGATAAGACAAAATGGGGTCTAATAACAATTTACAGAACGGAAAAAATACCTTTGTTTGGACATATTCACCAGTGGGAACGTCATTTTGTAAATCATTTGTACTTTTTGCTACACTTGGGCTTTCTTTCGTTGTTTTGTTTTTTTCTGCTCCATATATAATTTTTTTTTTCCTCTCTATTTTTTTAAACAGACTTAACGTTTGCGAAATTCAGCGTACAATCCTGGTGGCAGCCCATTACCGCTGGCGAGGAAACATGTTTTACGGCCGTGATTTTGCAGAGCAGCAGGCCACGGTGCAGTTTGTGGACCACAGGCTTTCCCCTCTGCTCTTTGCAGATAGCATTGTCCTGATGGCTCCGCTGATCCAGGGCCTACAGGTGCGCACACTGTTTACAGCCAAGTGTGAAAGAGCTGGACGGGAAGAGAGCGGAATGCCTCCTCAGAATGTGAGCCAGTCAAACCACCTTGAAACATTGTTTATCTGTGTGTATAAGACATTGTGACTAACTGGCAAAGTTTCTCTTCGACTAAATGTGAGCTTTGGGTCATAACAAATACAAGGAAAAAAGAAAAAGGTTATATACGTCAACATAGACTTTCAAAAATCAATATAGCCTGGAATCCACACTCCTCCGCTGCGTTTCGGGCCAAACTTGGACGGAGCCGTGTGTTACTTCACCAGACTGTACTAGATGAGAACTCGATCAGTTCACGATTACTTTCTGTAGATAAATTAAGTTAAAGGTTCTTTGAGTCATCATAGACCATTCCAGTGTTTGTAACCAAATGCTGCATTCCATTAGCCTGGTACCATTCAGTGTCTTAACAATTATGCATTTCCAAAGAGAGAGTTAGCACACTATGAAAAACCAGGGCTGTATATAAGACAACCACATGACCACACGAGAGTAACCCCAGAGCTGAGTTAGAATATATTACCACATGAACAAGTGGTTTGTGTCAATTGTTACCATTGGTGTTTTGCACAAACTCATAATAATATCTCTTTAATCTAACATTATTCTGGACAATAATGCACCAAAAACACTGCCACAACAGGTTAACAACGTATGATTTGTTTCATTAGTAAACCTTTGAAACTAGAGGTTGAACTTAGATATTGACAGATCTTACTCCTTGGCAAATGTGAAGAACATATAGACCCTTTAAAGTTTGTTAATAAAAGCATTCTAAATTTGGAAGGGAGGCAAAAGTGAAGTGCAACATAATGTGATTTCACTGAAGAAACAGGGATTTAAGCTCAGAATATTACAAAATATGAAAAATTCTGATGATTTTGGAAAGTGAAAAGCACTTGTGAGTGACATCGGAGCTGCTTTAAACACATTTATTATTGTATTTTACATTATGTTTTAGGAAATTATGAGAAACACTTTGCATTTTTGATGAAGGAACAATCCAGCTTAATGGGTTTTACTGGAAAAATACTCACAGAAATGTTGAGCCCACAATCCTTTTTCCTTTTAATCTAGAGATTAGACACTGTACCATAAATTCGATTCTTTTGAAGTTTGTTATAGAAAACCAAACTAACTGACCTTTCTACCCTGGAAATTCAAATGTGTAGCTTTTTTTCTCAACACAAACACTTAAAACCAGTAGATCTAATGTGAGCCAATCATTGAAAAATTTACAGTCAACTTCACTTTCCCTCCAGTCGCCTCTACTCCAGAATTTTGACGACACAAAATTTGCTTTCCCAAACAAATGGATAGAATGCTCTGGCGAATACAAGGCTGCGTGCTCGGCTGTTCTAAACAAACACTCCTGTTCGCTGAACACTTCGATGTACCTTTCAAGTTTGCCACCGAAAAACCAAACCACTTTGATACACTGGCACGATTTCCCCAATTTCAAGGCAAATTCGTGCCGATGAATGGGCTCAAGCAAGGACAGAACCGGCTTGCAGGATAGATTAACATTGTTCTGTGGTTTGATTCTGCAGAAGTCTACACTGTTTTTCATTCCAATATGTTATGGATTTCCTTTCTTTTTCCCTCGTATGCAGCCATGTTTGTCCCAATATGGACGGACCTGCATGTCTCCACTGGTCAATCACACTTATCTGAACTTGGGGAGATGAAACCATGTCTTTGTCGGCCTGTCGTGATAACACATTTTGAAGTACGATGTATTAAAAGAGGAAATATCACGATAAGCAATAACACTGAAACAACTTGATGCCACTGATGCATATTTTTTTTTACTTTTTTTTTTTTTACTTTTTTTGACTTTTTTTTTTTACTTTTTTTGGAGTCTGTAATGGTGGCTTAATGATGATGATGATGAAATAGCCAAATGAAATGACTTTTTAATTTGTTAGTTCCAATAATGAGTCTCAAAACTCACTCTAACTAACACTGCGATTTAAATCTTCAAACAAAGAAAAAGTTCCCCAAAGTGCATACAAAATGTCCACATGATGAATATTGAGCTCGAAATATATCATTTTGTCCATCATATATTGAATGGTAAGTCAATGTATGGTCTCTAACAAAAGTTTAGGACCAGTTGAATGAATGGCAAAAGTACAATTTTCCATGGTTGGAGCTTGACACGGTTGTAAGTAGAGCTTCAATATGGGGCTGAGACCAAAAGAAAAGCATTAGTAAAGAAATTGGCCATTCTGCATCAAAAGTTTAGGACACATACCTTCAAAAGTCCAAATATGTGCAAAAATTTGGATTCAGTGTCATTTTCTATCCTGTTTTCACACTCGTATGACGTTTTGATGGCAAAGGCAAAAAAAGGTTCTTCTTTTGAATGTGATCGGGTTGTTGAGCTGCATCATAAGCAGAGCCTCTCACAGCGCGTCATCACTGCTGAGGTGGGACACATTAAGTCATTTAGAACCCCCCCCCCAAAAAAAACAAAAAACAATGGGCCGGAGAATCCGATTGGCCGTCCGTCAAGACAATCCTCGACCCAAATTAAGACTGTTACTGGTGCTGACTGCAGCCCAATAACCATCAGACACATCTGACACTGAAGGGCTTCAAACACAAGAAACTTCTTCAAAGGCCTCGTCTCCTTGAACGCTACACAGAACTGCAGCTTGGACTTCACAAGAGACACCAAACATGAGACATTGTGATGAGAAAAAATTTAACCTTGATGGTCCTGACGTTTCCAACATTAATGTCATGACAAGCAGATCCACCTGAGATGTTTTCTACGCCCCACAGGGAGGGGGCGCCATAATGATCTGGGGGGCTTTTTCCTTCAGCGAAACAATGGAGCTCCAGGTGGTGCAGGGGCCCCTGGCTCTGTGCAGATGTTGCAGAGAGCATCCCTCATGACTGAGGTCCTCATCTGTGGAACCAATGGGATTTTTCACAGGTCAACGCTATAGTTCACAAAGGGTCAGGACAAAGGACTTCTTCAAGAGAATAACATCACTCTTTTGGACCATACTGTGTGTTCCCCTATAATGGCGGTGCTACTCATTACTGAGTTCATTTTGGGACTTTAATTTTTGTTTTGAGGGGGTTTAGGGGTTGTTGTTTTTTTTGAGGCGTGGCCCTAAACTTTTGATCAGCTACAAAACTGCCTATTTCAGTTTCATTGCTCTTCTTAATAAAATATTTACTAAAACTTAATTTTTTGTACACTCACATTTCCTGTTGCTTATTGAAGCTTTACTTGAAACCTTGTTAGGATCCAACCATGCAAAATGTGACTTTAGCCATTTATTCAACTGGTCTTAAAGTTTTGATCAGGTCTGGAGTCATTATTGTGATTGTAGTAAGTGATGGAAAACCATGTTCTCTTGGCTGACCAGGAAATAAACAATATACGAACACAGGCTGCAGTCACCATCTTAAAAAGGGACACGAAAACCAGTATGTCGTCAGAAAATCCACCTTGTCCAACACGTGTTATCCAACCATCTCCTTATAGCTCTCATATCAGGCCGATAAACCCCCACAAAACACGGGAATCCTGTCATGACGTGTGCACTGCCGCATTCATTATAACACAGATAATTTATTCAACACTTTGCTCTACATTGCTCTCTTTGATGTTACATGCCTTAATAACAGTAAATAAGCCGTCCAGATCTGCGCTCTTCAGATACGACTGGAGGACAAACCCATTGATGTTCCCATTCATGCCTTCACCCACCCCTGCTGCGCATTCGTTCATATGTTTTTCGGTTCATTCATGTTCGGCTCTCCGGCTCTGGAGGCACATGCACAGTCACTGGGGAGGAAGAGAAGGAGGAGGAGGAGGAGAAGAAGGGTCCGGCGCTGTGTGATGTTGGTAAGAGCCCTCGAGCGTCACGTCACATGTTTCACACTCTCTTGGCTCCGATGCGACGCGCTCCTGCAGAAAACACACAGTTATGTTAACCAGGCACTGCTCAGGGACCGTTGGAAGGAGAAGTGTGAGCGAAAATGAAGGGTTGTGACTAAGAGAGATGTATAGTCGGTGCGTTACCAATTCATAGTGCTTTTCAGTAGTGTTGGGAAGCAACTAGAAAGATGTGCAATGTGCAGTGGTAATCTTGAGGCTGATCTTGAGTTCATGTATTTCCTGAAATTAGAGCAGGGTTTATGCAAGTTTCAGCCAATCAAATGTAAATCAAAATCAATGCCACAATTCAAGATTTTTTTAATGCCGTAATCGATGTCAAAACAAGACATTTGCATTGTTTTTTTTTTTTAGTTTGTTACATTTTACACTTTTATAATGGAAAAACCACTGGCCATTGGGCAGAGAATGACGAGAATAAAATAAACTACTTTATAATATATAAAAAATTCCCTGCTCACCCTCCGCGGGTGGTCACATCCATCTCTGAGCTCGGGTCCTCTACCAGAGGCCAGGGAGCTTGAGGGTTCGGCGCAGTATCTTAGCTGTTCCTAGCACTGCGCTCTTCTGGACTGAGATGTCTGATGTTCCTCCAGGGATCTGTTGTAGCCACTCCTCCAGTTTGGGGGTCACTGCCCCAAGTGCTCCGATCACCACGGGCACCACCTTGGCCTTCACCTTCCAGGCCTTCTCCAGCTCTTCTCTGAGCCCTTGGTATTTCTCCAGTTTCTCATGTTCCTTTCTCCTGATGTTGCCATCACTTGGTATCGCCACATCAACCACAACGGCCTTCCTCTGCTCTTTATCCACCACCACGATGTCTGGTTGGTTTGCCATTACCATTCTGTCAGTCTGTATATATATATATATATATATATATATATATATATATATATATATATATATATATATATATATATATATATATATATATATTTTTTTTTTTTTTTTGCAAATTTACATTAAATTTAAACCATGCACATGTATTTTTGTAACCTTAGCTTTTACTTTTTAGATGATTTGATCAAAGCTATTGACATCTAGATTCATCTGACACGGACTGCGATAATTATGTGGTCTTATTTTTATTCCATTGTTGATCTGATGGTTAAATCTTTTTTTTTTTTATGTTTTTTTAGATTTTATGCCTGCGGGGATTGAATGTAACGCTTAAGGCCTTATTTTTGCCAAATTAATCTAATCACTTTTCTTTCTAATGCCCTGCAGAAACCCTGTGAAGGCACCGTACCTGATGTTTACTGTTTTGAAACGTGAAAAACAGAATAAGTCTGTTTTAAAGTCTTAACAGCAGTCACATATATCCTAAATTGTATTATAAACATTCACAGTTTAGATGCACTTTTCACTCCTCTCAGCTAACGGCCCACTTCCTGCTTCTTGTACAATACAACTCTCGAAAAATGGAGGCAGAGAAAGCACCAGATTTTACATTATTACATGCAAAAAATTGGATGCGTGAACTAGTTCTGTTTTTCACTTTTCAAAACAGTAAAAAGCATGTACAGCACCTTTAAAGTAATACTACACCAAATTGCGGCACTACAAAACTCAGTTATAGAATATGGTATATAATAGAACTGTGTCTTCGAACATCATCAGCATCTTCATTTGGCCTTTAGAGAGAACCAATAGAGTTTGTAAAATGCTAAATACTAAACTTAGAGTTAAAGGAGACCCATTATGCAAAATCAACTTTTAACCATACTATAATTGTTCCCATTGTCATTAAACCACTCAAGGTTGGATTTAGACTGATTCATGCACATTCTCCTGTGGACAAGACGCTATTGCTCCGACAGTTTCACCACTCCTCAGATTTCGTCCTGATACACAGCCACTGCTCTTTACTGACTTCATTCTGCACTTTTGTTTTCTTAAGCGGAGACACGTGTAGGATCCGGCAGGGGTAGACATTTCGGCAAGAATTTAAACAATCCTCTTCTCGCTATCGTAAACTGCTGCTCTCTGAAGTTGACGGAAATCACGGCCGCGGTTTTCTACACGGAAGTAAGCGGACTCATTTTAGATCAATATTACATTTAAAATGTCCAAAATATAAAATGGTGATCAACAGGTGTAGATTAGAACTGTATAGAAGACAAAAGCACAAAAGGCCTTCTTTAATTCAAAAATATTCTCACACTTTACGGTACGTTCACTTCATTTCTTTGGTCCTGGTTTGAGCCAGGTTTAATTCTGATGTAGACTTGGTTTGGTTCTGGTTTAGCCCTGGCCTTGCCCATGTTTAGTTCCAGGTTTAGTCCTAGTTTAGAACGCACCCATAATAAATGTTACCAGAAGTGACTGAGCAATTTATCAGGTCGTTCCGTTTACTTGAGTGTGTTTAACTTGCTTCGGCTTGTTTTCTCTATGTTTCGCACAGCCGCCAAAAAACAGTTGCAAAAACGGTTGCTTTTTGGCGCTGTATTACATTTGAAAGCAGGTATTTCATATTCTTTAGCTACACACATTCTCAAACTATTCTCCCCAACACTACATTTTAAGTTATTCCCAATGCTTCGTGGTGGTAATCACTTTAGATCATTACATTCCTTCATTTGACCCATACTTCAAGGTCAGGAGCATTACTTGGGGCACTCTCCAGCACTCTCCAGATCTTGTCTTGGTCAGAACTTCCTCGCTCAACGATTTTTCCTTTTTGTTGCTTTCCTTTTTCCTTTTTAGCTGATTGGACAACTGTAACACCCCAAGGAAACCCACTCAGCCATCTTAGATAGACGTACAGCTACCGAGAGATTCTTTATGATCGCGCTTCAGGAGAAATTCAACGGTCGGCTTGCATAAAACACTCATGACACACGCATAAAAACCTCAAAAAGTACACCTAAACGACATCGTAAACAGCACATGTTGAGACAGAGCTGCTGCTGTTCTTGTCTCATAGCTGAAGGGACAAACAATCCCGTAAAACGGAATTGACCCCTTTGACCTCCGCCGTTCAGAGCACATTCATACGCAGGCATGGTTGGAGTGTCTTGCTTAAGGGCAAAACAACAGCACGGACTGCTTTGAGCTGCGGTGGCGTTGACGTAAGACGCTACAGCTTGTCAATAACCATTAGTATGTTTGGCTGACTCTGAAAATAGTAGAAATGTAGAAATGCAATCCTCCGGGATGAATTGATTACATTTTGTGAAATTGTTGTTAGTTTTACACAATGCAAAATGGGAATAAAATATAAAAACAAACTGAACAAGACACAGAGCGCAAAAAGACAAAGAGCCGTCCAAAGAAAGTCACTCTGATATATGTCCCCTTTTGTAAATTTATCCCAATGTCTGGCGAATTTGTAAAAAATTTTCCCACCAAATTTTGAACAACAAAACATGAAACACAGAACATGACACACACAGAGAGAAATAATACAGAGGCTAAAATAACAAAAATACAGAACATAAATTGTCCTAGATTCCTGTCCCATTAAGTCCAAAGTCTGTCAAAGAAGTCCATTTTTAAATTGAGGGCAGAAGTTATTTTTTTCCATTTTCTGACTGTCAATTACTGTCTGTCCAGTGCTTTATCGTTGGCAAAATTGTCCACTTTTTATTGATGACCTTTTTCCATGCTGCCAAGAGTGTGCTCCAAAGATATCCATTTATTGAGGAGTTTTGAGCCCCAAATGCATAGTTCTGAAATCAAGTGGGATTACAAATGTCGAAAACAATCTGCAGCGCTTTGTTGATCTCAATCCAATATCTCTGAACTGTAGGACAGTCCCAAAACATATGGTAATGGTGGGCCACTTGGCAACCATGGTTTCTCCAGCAGTTTGTTTTTTCCCTGTGAATAGTGGGCACTTTGATATGACATACAGTACTTTTCCAACAGAACTCTTTCCGAACTCCACTGAGAAGTATTTATACGTTCTCATTCTTTATGTGTCGAAGCAAAAAATACCTTCTCTTTCCCACTCATTTTTAACATATTTAGAAGAATGACTGTCGAGATTGTGTTTATATATAGTTTTGATATAATTCCACTGAAAGTCCAGATTTGTATGCGTTAATAGTAAATCCTATTAACGCATACAAATCTGGACTTTCAGATTTTTCATTTTTGACAGTTGGCTCTGTCTTTCTGTCTGCCTTATTGTTACTGGTATTGTTTCCCATGTCAGAGTTTTAAAATCGAAATACAGTACATTTCTTCAAACTGTGTTTAACCTGAAAGCAGCAAGTAGTGGTGTATTTGTGTAAAACAATTAACTGTAGTTATTGAAATTGTATGATATAGATATTTACTGACAATTCTGAAATGTTATTCTGAAATGAGTAGCTGACGAAATATGCTAATGGGGATCAAATAAACAATAAACATTGTTTTAAAGTCTTTGTTGAAAACAGTTTGCAGTGCTTCAGTAACCTCAGTCCAGGATTCATGAATAATAGAGCAGTCCCATAAACACACGATAGTCATTAGCCACATTTTCTCCAACAGTTAGCATAGAATTTCCATGTGAATAATGTGCACTTTGACATTTCTGGTGGCATCATCATTTCCCCAACAGAATTCCTTCCAAACATCCAATTTTATACTTCACCTTTGGGACGCGCACATATCTTCCCATTTTTCAACAGTTAAAAGACAATTTCTAATGCAATTTCCTTCTTTCGCTGGTAGTAATCGCTGTTAAAATCCCTAACACATTTCCATAGCTTTGAGACGGTGTTGAAAACCGAGCACAGCAACAGACCGCATGTTGTTTTTCTAAGGCTGTCCACTCCGCACAGGGTTTCCCACCTACGATCCACAGCTTGCCTCGGACGTACTCTCTTTGATTGGCTGTCATGTCAGTTTACCCGACGCCTCCATCCACCTCTCCCATCGTGGCTGTCTCCCACACTCCCGAGCACGTCTTCTGGCTGGCTGGGCTTCGCATTCTGAGCTGCTCCTCTGTGCATTGGCCTTCATGGGAGGGAGGGTTTATCTGACACTTATGGAAAATGTATGGGTAAGTGAAAGCATGACACATCCTCTGAGACCGGCTGTAGTTAAAAATAAAAATATAAAAGCCGGCCATTACGTTTAAGCTATTGGGGATTTCTTTCTGTCTGTATAGCGACGTAGAGCCTTTACTGTTGCAATTATTTTTGGTAGATATGTGGACGCTTTTCAGAGGAGTTTGCTCAGGAACCTTGAAATACTGAAGAGCAGTGAAAGTATTCGCAAAAAGATAAGTGCCATGTAAAAAAACGGCGAAGGCTCACAAATTACTCTTTGTCTTGCAGTTAGGGGTTATTTAAAGTTATTAAGGGTTTTTCAAAAGCTGAATATATTTGAGTGCAATAAAAATATTATCCCATCATTTCTTGCAGGGTTTATGCAGGTTTCAGCAACTCAAATTTAATGCCGCACGAAATTTACACTTTTATCATGTCAAAACAACTGGTTTGTAATAGAACAGAATATAATGAACTACTTTATAACATTCAAATTTTAGATGATTTGATTAACATCTGCAGTCAATAAATCCAGTTCATCTGGGATTCAAAATAAATAAATGGGATGTTAAATTTCAAAGAAGAACTACTATCATGGACACTTCTGATTGAGGGCCGTGACATGACTCTGACATGAGTCTGTACTGAGCATGTGCGAACTACAGAAACACAGCTGGCAGGATCAGCTCATTTACCAAAAGGAGTCCAACTTCTACCAGGACTGTTTTATTTGTATTATTTTATCATCGTAAAACAATTAAGTCATTTACTGTGGAATACAGCCAACATTTAACACCAAACTTATTCTGTGACTGCCTGTGTTGCACTTGAACTGAAATAGTGGGGTCTCATTACTGGGTATTTTCCTTCTAAGCTGAGACTAAGTTGTGACTGCACTCTTCAGTCTCGTTCTTTTTTGAATGTACCTTGTCCTTTTGTTGTTAGAAACATGATAAAAAGCCATAAATTAGCAAAGTTACTAACATGTTAAGCTCCTGTTAAGCTATATCTGTGCCAGAGTTGCCATAGTTACCACTCTGAATACGCTGAATATTCCACAATAAGTGCACATGTAAACAGGAATACGAGGATCCTGTTTCTCTGAGCATGTAAACACCATATTCATAAAACTGTCATAACCGGGATACGGCTCAATAACCGGGTTATTTTTGCGCATGTAAACACACTCATTGGCTGATGTTGCTCTTATTTTATTACGTTTATTGTTCTGATGTCAATTGCCCGTGGAATTGAATTCAATGCGTTTTAATGCATTTAAGACCTTATTGTTGCCAAAATGAATTTAATGACTTTTAATGCCCTGCGGAAGCCCTGTCTTGAGCAAATTCCCTCAACTATACTGTTATAGTGTGGAAGAAGAAAGAAAAATCGGAGATACTTATTTTTCCAAATTTTTCTTCAGATAAATTACTTTTTCAGCGTTAAATCTGGTTTTAATCTTCAACAAAACCCTGGAGTAGTGTAAGGTCCAATCCACACGTCGGCTGGTATTCTTATGGACATTAACTTATCCCTTGTGTTCATTTTCCGACAGTTTGAACCAGGTGCATTCACAGGACAACACAACAAGCCCTTTAGTTCAAAATGGAGTGGGAGGTCGGGTGACAAATGACGCAAATTGCTGTTTGTTTGTTTGTTTGTTTTTTAGTGTAGATTTGTTGACCTGGTTTATGATTAATGTCTATGTAATTGATTGCACTTGAAACAAAAACTGGCATAAAATTCAACGTGTTCTCTGTCAGCGTAAAGAAACAAAAGCTCAATTCTTTTTCCACAGTAGTTTCAGAGAGTGGTGCCATTATTCAACTCTAACGACTTTGTTGTGAGTTGAAAGGACTTTAAACCTTGAGATTAATATGAAAAGTTTGTGGAGCCAATGCTGAACAATGAGAACAAACCTGGTACTTGTGCTTACACTCTATGCTATTCATTTGATTGGAGCAGAAAGAAAAAACTGCAATGTTGTCATTTGTAGAAAGCGTAGACACATGTAAACACATGTTGTTTATACTGTATGTTCGTTACATTTGCCAATGAGTAATAATAAAAAAAAAATCCAACCTCATCCACTAGTGTCTAAAGTTCACTTACTGATGTAGCATGTAGGATTTGCAGCACTTTTTTCTTCTTCTGTGTTTTCAATGTATTATTGAAGAGAATAATGTTGCAAGGTTACAAGGTTCTTAGTGCTAATTTTGGCGCTAAATGCTAATAATAAACACTCCTAAACGAGGCAATGTTTTCTAACGCTGCTCTGGTGCAGTGGCAGACTTTGAAATTTGGGGGCCTAAGGTAAAATTAAGAACAGGCCCCTCCTCATCAAGTGTGATTTTATTTTAACTTTTCTGTCCTGTCTCTTGAATTGTTTTTGAAAGGAAGCACTGTTTTTTAAAATGTTTTTTGTTTATTTTGGGTGTTGGCCGGACAGGTTCATAATTTTGGGGTGGAAAGTGAACAGTTGGAAAGTTCTAATTCATATGCGCAATAGCTTAAATGTTCTAAACCATTTTAAACAGGGGCGTTGGAGGTCCCTCCCCAGAAGAATATTTAAGAAATGTTTGTTGTTGGTGCATTGTAAAACATGTTCCAGCACATGTTTTTCATTTGCAATTTTATAATTCATTCATTCATTCATTCATTTTCTACCGCTTATTCCCGTTAGGGGTCGCGGATGACTGGAGCCTATCCCAGTGACTTTGGGCCTTAGGCGGGGTACACCCTGGACAGTGGCCAACTCGTCGCAGGGCTGACACAGAGAGACAGAGACAAGGACAGACAACCATTCACTCTCACATTCATTTTATTCTATTACAGACTATTTTGTTGGTATTTTTCTTATTCAAAAGTAGAGTGCATTACTTTACTGTGGTATTGAGAGGATAGCAACTGTTTCAGAGCCTTGCGTCAATGATGATTGGGGTGGGCATCTTAATGGGGGCCCCTTCATGTTGGGGGCCCAAGGAAACTACAGCCTGTTGCTTAATGATATGTCCGCCACTGCTCTGGTGTCGCTCATTTGTGGTCGAGCGCTTGTCAGTTGCCAAAACAGCCTTGGATTTGTTTTGTTTGGAAGCTACCGTCTACTCTCCCACTGACAATGCATCAGCGCTAACTCGTAGAATGGTACCGGACTGATGGAACGCTGTGGGTTTTTTTTTAGATTTTGTTCAAAAACACTCAATATTCCATAGTTACACAGGCAGTTGCCCACCGTTTGAGATTATGACATTGTCCAGTTCTACAATGGGAGTTGAACCTATTCAGTAACCGGCTATAATAATTCCCAACTGCCCTCAACTGTGTGTCGTTGTGAGCACGTGTGAAAAGTAAAGTATCATGATGTAGAAGCTCAGACATTGGCCTCGTTGCCCCTTAGTTATGGTGGGAGTTCCATAAATGGACACTTTGCACACTTCCCTGGACGGTGGAGGCGTTTTTCACCTTAATAGGTTTGCCTTTCATCTGCGTCTGCTGGAAATGGCCCAAAGCTCATAGTCCTGCTGATGATCCATCCAGAGTGAAGGGTGGTTTTTCTGAGAGTGGGGCATAAAACCCCTTCAAAACTCGTCAAGACAGTGGACTACTGCTTACAATCATGCAAATTATTATCATGCAAATTTTAACAAAGATTCCAATGTAATTGAGTTTCAACGATATGAGATTTAAATAAATGTCTGTAAAGTTGTACAGAGGTGTGCAAAAGTAAAAGTACTGTACATTTTTTAGGTATCTGTACTTTACTTAAGTTGTTTGTACAGTGGATACTTTTTTACTTTTACTTCACTACATTTGAGACCAAGTATCTGTACTTTTTACTCTACTAAATTTTTTTAACTGGACTGACAAGTAAATGTACTTTTCATTCTGTTTACGGGGTTATTCTGAGCTCGTTGATGGTGACGTTCTGCCTGAAGGTTTTGAGTTCTAGCTCAACAACAAGCAAACAAACATATACACGTAAAATTAAATAAATTAATTCGGACTGACCTGATCAATTCTTTATGAAAATTACGACATTTAATCCGCAAAACTGGTCTCATAAGCTGCATGAAATACTTTTACTTTTTACTTTACTTTAACAGGTATTGCAATACATTTACTTTAATAGATTTTTAATGTGATGCTTTTATTTTTACTTGAGTAATTTTTTTGCACATGTATCTGTACTTTTACTTGTGTAACAAAATTGAATACTTCTTCCACCACTGAATACCAGTCATTTTTATTTGATTCGATACCCAAGAAATACTTTGACAAGAATCGCAATATCGATCAAAATCAGCTCAGTTTGATCAGATATGAAATGATGTCTACAGGTATGAATCAAACTGTCTTTTTCACAGACCAGTGCAGTGTTTTGTTGTTTCATACCTTGACATGTTTCGGATGCACTCAGCATCTGGATGAAAAAGTCTGATTCAAATTAAACTGGAACAACTTTTTTGAAGAGATGTTTACAGGTATCAATACTTCTATTCTATTCTATTCTATACCTCTGTCAGTATCGATGTTTATCAATATTTGGTATCTCGCTGAGGTTCAAGTATCAGACAAAACTTGAATGGACCATACAAGAAACAACAATAAAGCAGAAATATCACTTTATATCCTTGTTTGTGAAATGACATTAACCAGTGGTTCTTACATTTTTAACACTAAACACAACCCAAGAAAATATTTGACCTTCCGACTACCACCAAATGTAAACCAGGTCTAAAACAGGACTTTATAGATATAATCAGGTTTAAAACGAGAGACTACACACTTGCTATACTAGTTTTTAATGTGTGTGGATTAAATTTACTCAAAATCAAACAAATATGTGAAATGCAGAGGAATCCGTGGTCCATCTGAAAGAGCTTGTGTACCATCCACAGTTTGAGAAACACTCCATGTGATGTTTCAGGTCAATTTTGAATAGTATTAATTATAGACCCCATAATCAATATTTAAATTTTTCAATCATTTCCCACCTCTAATTTTTCCACAAGCACCGATTTAAAAAACGGTTACAAAGGACTGCCTTCACTTCAGCCACGATTCATGATTTTTTAATTTTGTTTGGATTTTGTGGTCGCTTACACATAGTCCCCCTGAAACCAATAAACAGCTTAACTTCAAGACGCTTCTAACTTGTTGTCCTGACTTGGTCTCTGTTTTCCAGGTTCACAAACACTTTCAAGTCTTTTCATTTCAGAAATAACATCGCCAAAGTCCTTGGAGAGCGTCTTAATTTAGCTCTTCTGCATGGGCTGGGTGTTCCCATTTAGCGTGGTCTGTGATCAGGGATGCATAATGAATCCAAACAGCACATCTCCACATACTTTGGCTTTCAGCACTTTGCAACTTCAACAAAAACAGTGTCCACGTGAGTTGTGCCGGGGAATCAAAGCCAGGCAGAAGCATTTTGTGTTCTTCCATCGAGGAAATATGCAACGGCACCAAATCGGAGAAACTCTTATCCATAACAACCAGTTATTATGATGGGCATGGAAGGATATGTCAAGGATGAGGACAAAAGCGTCTTCATATTTGTCCACTCTAACAAACTAAACAAGTGCAGAAATTATTTTCTCTTTGCAAAAGGTTTCCCAATGTATTAACAGCTTGAGCATCTGCTTTCAAACCATGGAAAGTATTTAAATCTATCAAACTAGATCCTTGCTCTCACAAACCAATTCTTTTTGAGAAGACAAAAGAAAGGAGAAGCGCTTTGGTTTAACTTTTCACTTATTTTTAACATGAAATTACCAGAGAATGCAGCCCTCTGCTCGGCTGCTGTGAGCGCTACAACACTCAGTCAAGTAGCATTTTAGAGGGGGTTAGAAAAAAGGGGAGCTCAGAATTCTGGCAAACTTAGATAACAGTCGGACAAATATGCGCTGCAAGCCGTGTCCTGTGGTCGGCTGCACGTACCATGTGTCCCAGCTGGAATCACACCTGCTAAATAAACATTCTGTGCTCCCCGCCTCAGGAGTGGCAGAGGTACCTGGAGGTGGTGAAGCGGGTAATGAGCATCGCCCTGCTGGTGGCACTAAGACGGCAGACCTGGACGTGCCCCTGGCTTCCTCCTGGAGGAGGGACCTAGAGATGGAGAGGGCCCCTGAGAGGAGGAGCAGCAAGAGGGCTGCAAGGACCGGGACTGCACAAGGAGAGGAGGGAGTTATGGGAACAAGTGAAGGACCTGGAGGACGAGCCCCTGCTACTGAGAAACTCCCCCTCACTAAGTGCAGGCGTAAAACATTGACGATTTTTCCTTTTATACCTGAAGATTGACCTTCCCTTCTGTTAAAAGTGGAGAAAGGTTTTGTTTCTTACACAAAACGAGTTGCTTTGTAATTTGACCTGTTATTAACATTTTTATGTAAACAGGATACTGATGACCATAATTCGACAAATACTTGCCAAAATATGCTCCTTTTATAAATTAATCATTTAAAAAATGTATAGGTTGGTTTTACAGTTATGTTCAAGAGGGAGCATTTTTTGCAAAACACTGTTAATTGCTCCATCGTAGAAAGGGTTTCAGAGGTTGTCATCCGGACGCTGTTTAAAGATCGACTGTTAATTGCTCTTCGTAGCATGCTAATAATAAAATATAGATAGAAGTTTTAAGATTATTATCATAAACTGAAACATGTAAAAAGCCTTTTAAAAGAAGCTAAAAAGTTCTTTAGTTGTACATTTGTGAAACTGTGACAAAAAGTATCGATTTTCAGCAGGGATAGCTCGATATTTCAGCCCAACCCGACACGAAAGCTCATCAAATGCCACCTAAGGACAACCGGGCTGGAAATATCAGAAGATGAGACCTCCAACTCCACAGCCTCCTCCTCCAGGGCGTCGAGGAGAAGACGACAGCACAGGGACCAAGGGTGACGCGCCTTCTCCCCAGACCCCCTCCTCATCCAACCACAGCACTCCAATCCAAGTCACCGTGAACGAGAGGAGACCGGGGGCACTAATCCACCTCCTCCAGGGCAGCTCCGTCCTCTGGGGAGGTGAAAGACAGAAGAGCCACTGAGGATGAGGATGTAGGGACGAGGAAGAAGAGGAAGGAAGAGCAGATAAAGAGAGCAAGGACCTGTTGTATCATGTAGCTATATGCTTTATTCATTTTAATGAGTTGAATGGTCACAGATTAAAGTGTCCCAGATAAATGTGAAGATTGTGTCGGACCTTCGCCTAAAGTTACATCCTCTGGGCTAATCTTTCTGCATTCGACCTTGTGCTGTTTTTCTGTCACTGAAACTAATTCTTAGCCTGTGCACATGTTAAATAAATTCTGACCATTTGAAAGATACAGAGCTTCCTCGCAGTTCTTTGTTTTTTGATAGTGTGTTAAGAAATCCGCAACAGACCTCTGGCAAAATAAAGGGAAATGAAAAAGAAAAAAAAATCAGGGTATATGTTTAAAAAAAAAGTTCTCGCATTACAAGAACATATGCATACATGATTTTATGGTCACATAAAGCAAAGCTTTAGAATAGCTTTTCAGATGGGGAAGTGAAGCAGAGTGGACCACCTTTCAAACGCTGGCACAGTTGGGGATTTCATGTCTTTTAACATCAGCCTTTTCGCAATGGATGGAGCCCAATAACATGGCTGAGTGCATATCAGCAGGGAGGTCTAATGAGTGTCTGAACGCACCAAACAAAGTGAACTCTCTGTCTGCAGCAAGTGTCCTTGAGGTAAGACTCGACCAAAAGGTTAGACCAGCTTAGAGCGTCGGTATTAAAGTCACGATCACCAGCGTTAAGTGACTTCGCTGATGGAGGGCCCGCCACCTGACTGGCTGGTGCCACCAACCAAGTTACAGGTTGGACACTTTTGCAGTCAGACACTTTATTTATGCACCAACGAAGATATCGCTTTGGTGCACCACTCGCGCTGCTTAACCAAATTTCAATCTTTTCCTTGCTCTCAACCTTAAGCATCATACGGTGACGCAAATAGCTCCGTCTTACCAGTTTATGATTGATAAAAATGTTTCATAATTAGATTTTTTTTGTGTTACTTTTATATATTTTTCTCCTTCCGGAAATGATTAACATTTCCTAACCTTAAACCAAGCCAGTCTTATCACATACTGGCCTTTTCTTCGCCGTGGTCTTTTAAAGATAGAGCGTATCTGGGATTTTAGCCATGCAGCGTCTTCAAGGCAGCCATTCTTAAGAAGTCAGTTGATAACACGTCCAACCATACGTCACACTTCATTCATGTAGTCATGCTTCTGAAAAGATACATAAATCAAGAACACATCAAGCACGGCAGGAAGCAGGGGCTGCTGTGTCGTCAGATCCATCTTAACCTTTCCATTTTTACACCGTGAGTCATACACTAATTGAGAACGATTGGTTAGATATTTGACTCAGCTCTTAAGGTGAATGCACAGTGTATAGCTATTGACAATACAAGTGGGTGGGAGTCCGCTCCGATTCGGGCGCGGTGTCCAGGACCGATTTATTTCATGTGAAGTGCCTCAAAGCTGTATTCCTGGAATCCCTCTTTCCCTGAGGTTGGTGGGTGAAGTGACGTGACATTCTGCAGACCTGGATGCACAGCATGTTGTCGGATGACACAACCAGCCCAGATACAGGTCAAATCTGTGGAGAGACGATCTCATTTACACATTAGTAACACTTTGGTCGCTGCACCACTAAACGGAGTACTCTCTGCTGCAAATGATTATCAAGCTCTTAATTTATTCTGGTGACAATGTTTTGCTACAGGAGTAAAAACCTAGAATAAAGATTTTGGCGACAATCTCCTCTCCTGTAGAAAAACCGAGACACACGGCATCTACTGCATGTTTCTCTCCGAGCAGCTGTGGGGCTCTCTCTCCAGGACTCTCTCCTCGGGCCGACCCTGTGCGCTCTTTCCAGGGCGAACGGAGCCAGCACCTCCCCACCAGCACAATGAGTACTACATTTTCCAGGTGCACAGGGGTGTCAGGTTGGGGGGGTAAAAGGTACTAGTTTCCCCACGGCTAAAAAAGGGCCCTCAAAAGCGTGCAATGTTTTTTTTTTCTTCTCTGTAGCATTTTCCTTTGCTTTACTCCATTTTTGCTGTGTCTTCAGATCCATCTTAACCTTTCCATTTTCACACCGTGAGTCATACACTAATTGAGAACGATTGGTTAGATATTTGACTCAGCTCTTAAGGTGAATGCACAGTGTATAGCTATTGACAATACAAGTGGGTGGGAGTCCGCTCCGATTCGGGCGCGGTGTCCAGGACCGATTTATTGCATGTGAAGTGCCTCAAAGCTGTATTCCTGGAATCCCTCTTTCCCTGAGGTTGGTGGGTGAAGTGACGTGACATTCTGCAGACCTGGATGCACAGCATGTTGTCGAATGTATGTAGATCAAAGAGGTCTGAGAGAGAAAATAAGATTCACGTGCCATACCTTTTATTTTCAATTAGTTTGCAAAATTGGTAAGCTTCATTAAAAAAAACAAAAAACACGTAAGCTTCATTAAAAAACAAAAGGAAAACAAATGTATCACCTGCTAGCTGAATCTCATTTTATGCTAGAAAATAAAACATAAATGAGTCAAAAATATAAAGGTTGAGGCCAGTTTAGGAAGAGAAATTAGCCGTCCCTCCGGACCCAACCACCTACCACTAACAGTCATTTGCACCATTTGCTTTACATTCTTTAACCTTCCCAGAGTAAGTTCAATACTAGATAAAGCACAAAATTGATGTATTAATGAAGTGTCATACATACATACTACATAAAATATTCAACGCACGTCAAACAAAAATGCAAACTTTCAAAGATAAGGCAATCTTAATTCTCCAAACAGATAGCGGCTAATCTAAAATAGCGCAAGAGTCAACATACCGTATGTGCATCTTCACCTGGATCTCCGAACATGATAAAAACATACACATAACTTTGGGAGATTATTTCTTAAGCATTTTATCTCTAAACGGTAACCAAGGAATTCTCCCTCATAATCCCACGTCATCTCACTGTGGATTAGATATGAAAATAACATAATCCTGAAGGTTGCGCTCAGGCTGTGCTGCATACGACTCCGTGGAAGTAACTTAATTAATTTCGCCAGCGCTGTGTTTATCTGCAGTGTCACATGGTATTAACTGGCAGAGATTGGACTGCGGTAATTAGAAGTGATACAATCTAATCCAAATTACTCCACTAATTATTAGCGTTGAGACGGAGGGAAAGCAGGAGTACTTACCGACAGTGGCGATAAATGCTCAGATGGGGTCATGGCCTCCACTGAGAAGTTCTTCCAGAAGTTTAATCCGACACCAAATTTACCCACAGTATTAGAACCACAAATCTCTCGCTCAAGATACTTCAAGGCGCACTATGTAGGGGAAAAACCTGGCGCTACGTTACTTCTCAGAAACAGGGCCCACCACCTGCTTTGTTAAAGGAAAATATTAGACATTTTTCATATTGTTATTTGTCTTTAAAATATGCTCTACAGTACTTTAAATTTGCCTCATGTTTTGAAACAACAACAAAAAAAAGTTTACTATGCACTAAATGAACACGTTTCTCTGCAGTTTGCCCTGGCACTTACTGAGTGTATGCGGCCAGTAGATGGCGCGATACACAATTTAGTTATGTTATCACTTTAAGAGATGCTATGGTTATCTTAGCAGTGGCAGTGATCACGTTTAGACGGCAGAAATGCTCAGAACGACTCTGATGATGATGTAAGGACTTAAAACAGCAGGAAATTCTCAGATAAGTGGCGTATGAAATCTGAAAAACTGTCAATGATTGAGGGAGTTCAGCAGGACGTGTTTTTGACGGTCAGAGGGTGAGGGATTTTCAAACCAACATTCCTCAAAATGGCGTGAATGCACCTAAATGTAAATCCAGGTTTGTTTTTGATGTTGGAACATTGTTAGAACAGGGTTAAAAGCTCAAAAAAGTCACAGAGCCGTGTTCACTTGGGGCGGCTTCTGTTAAAGGCGACTGTGTTTCCGTGCAGAGGTCCAGCTCAGAGAGGTCCACTACATGAGCAGCTGACGTCACCCAAAAATGTTTTCTTCGTGAATTAAATCTAAATCGAACCTGAATTACACTTTTTCTTTACGCAGCTTCATTTTTTTTCGTCAGCTTCTTCTGCTTTATTTCACTTTTCTGCGCCTCTACGCCCCGTTTTAACGTCTCTCTACGAAATGCGTTTGCTTTGGATAGAGCTGGCTGCCGTATGCACTGAAAAAATATTACTTTGAGTGAAACTGGGTATAAATGTGAGTGCCATGCTTCGATAAAAGGGAACAGCTGATGCTAACGTGTGCTTGCTTTGTTTTGCTAACTCTGTCGGCTCAACAAACAAAGTTATCGTCATTGAAAATACGCTAGTTTTCCACCAGCTCAAGTCAGCATTTGGTAAGGAATGATTATTTTGTCTTTATATCTGCTTTTTTGGCATTTTGTTCTCATCTGAGCCTGCATTCTCTTTTGTTCTCTCTCCTCCAATCATAAACTGGTCCGCGCAAAAGTGAGCCTGCCCGTTTGAGCCCCCTTCAGACCCATTAAGGGCGGTACAGTTCACTTTTGTTCAGTGGAAACATTTAGGACTGTCCTGCTCTGTGCTGTACCACGCTAATAGAAACATGACTAATGTGTGTCCTTTATGTTTTGACCAAGAACATTCCATTACATTTAACTTCTTCATCTTCAACGGAACCAGCTGACACAACCAGCCAAGATACAGGTCAAATCTGTGGAGAGACGATCTCATTTACACATAAGTATCAACACTTTGGTCACTGCATCACTAAATGGAGTACTCTCTGCTGCAAATGATTATCAAGCTCTTAATTTATTCTGGTGACAATGTTTTGCTACAGGAGTAAAAACCTAGAATAAAGGTTTTGGCGACAAGCTCTTCTCCTGTAGAAAAACCGAGACACACGGCATCTACTGCATGTTTCTCTCCGAGCAGCTGTGGGGCTCTCTCTCCAGGACTCTCTCCTCGGGCCGACCCTGTGCGCTCTTTCCAGGGCGAACGGAGCCAGCACCTCCCCACCAGCACAATGAGTACTACATTTTCCAGGTACACAGGGGTGTCAGGTTGGGGGGGGTAAAAGGTACTAGTTTCCCCACGGCTAAAAAAGGGCCCTCAAAAGCGTGCAATGTTTTTTTTTCTTTTCTTCTCTGTAGAATTTTCCTTTGCTTTACTCCATTTTTGTCAAAATAAAATGCATTGTGGTTGAGAAAATCTTTGAGAAACTAAAGACACATCTGGCCACACAAGATGTTTTTAAATTAAGTTGTTGATTGTAGAAACCATATAGGGTGTATATTCTTTCAAGTCTCTATTCTAGCTAGTGAATGAAAAGAAACGAACATGAAAAGAACAACCAAATTTGCTTAAATAAATAAATCATATACAAAATTATAATTATTATACAGGGCTCCACTGTGAACATTTGTATCCGGGCCCCAGAATTGAGTGCTACGCCCCTGAGCATACATCCGCTTCTGCCACACCCACGAGTCTCAAGCTTGTTCCGACGTGACCTGATCCAAAAGTTTGCAAAAAAATATCTAAGTAACCTGGAGTGGAGAAGACGTGATCGTGATCCCCGTACGTCATGCTGAAGTAGTTGCTCTTCACGTTTTAGATTGCAGTTTTGCGGTTTTGAACGGATGAAGGGCGTACGATGAATGCCACCGTGTTTCAGGAAAGCCGACTGCTGCTGCTGAGCTTGAAGTGAACAGTTCAGTGATACGACTGATGTATGAATGAAGGGATCCGCTCTTTCATGAGTCATACTGGAGAGATGGTGCTGACACAGAGACGCACAGAGTCTACCCTCACATCACTCATAATAGCAACATTCAACCAAGGGTAAGAACACTTAAAGACGTAATGTTTAATGTGTTTGGCAGTTCTTGCAGCCTGAACACATTTCTCTCTTTCAGACCTTTTGTTTGAGTGTATCCGTACAAAAATGAACTAATTGTCCAAGATTACTAGAATAGCCTCTGGGTCCGTGCCATCACAGATGTATAAGTAGTAGTAGTAGTAGTAAGTAGAAGTATTTTTCAGTTTACTTCAATGTGTATGGTAAGATCACCTAGTTCTACAAATGGCTCATGATTACGTAGACTAGGGGTGTCCAAACTTTTTTCCATCGAGGGCCGCATATTGAAATATAGACAAATAAATCGTGAAACGTAAAAAAAAAAACCTTCATTTATGTGCATTTGTGTACATTTTAAGTACCACCACGTCTATATTCAGTCTCAGTGCCTTAATATCAGCTCTGTATTGCACCAAAATGTTAGTCATTTAGGTTAGAATTGGAGAACATCTGAAATTTGCTGCAAGTAGAGTAAAGTACTTCTCGGGACAATGTGGGCCAATTCACCAGGAAGCCTAAGGCCGAGAAAAATTGGTCTGAGGGCCGCATTTGGCCCTTGGTTTGGACATGCCTGACTTAGACGCTGGCCTTAAGGCGCACATAGAATAGAGTACACATTAGGATTTCTCTCACATCACAATAAAAGACTCTAAATGCTATAGATCTCTCTCAAGTTCAGTCAGAGAAATGTAACGTGAAAAAAAACGACACAAAAATATGTATATAGTCACAAAGTTGCAACGATTTTTACACGTTCAGATTTTAAAGGACACATATTCTGCTACTGTGACAGTTTTTGAGCTTTTGACCATATTCTAACAATGTTCCGTCATCAAAAACACACCTGAAGTAGCATTCAGTTGCATTCATGCTATTTTGAGGAATGTTTATTTGAAAATTCTCCTGTATATAGTCACAAAGTTGCAACGATTTTTACACGCTCAGATTTAGTTTAAAAAGAAAAGGAATCAACATATCCATTTAGTTTTGGGACGTGAATGCGCTAAAAACAAGATGATAGTTATATAGTGAACTATAATGAATATGTGGTATTATAAATGCTTTTCTTAAATAAATGAAATAAATTTTCTGTCTTACTTCAGATCTGATTAACATGACCATTCCCTCAATCAATATTGTTAAATCCCTTTTACAAACTACACTTGGAGCCATCATCGTAAAAAAAAAAACATTGACAATGTTGAAACGAGACAAAAATATCCTGGGATGAGTTGAAACTAGAAAAAATCATCTTGTGCCATTTTGCACCCAGCTGTGCAAGTCTTTCCAGAGAGAGAGGGCACTTGAAGTTGAAAAATCGAGTAAAGAATAGTCTCCAATCAACCAACCAAGTAGACACGCACAAAAGGCATGTTGGAGTGTTGGCCAAAAGAAAAAAAATGCACCCTTTTCACTGGTTTGGATTTTATAGAGTTATGGTCAAATGCTATGAACTTAGAGTGTGGTATTTTGCCTTTTAATACGTTTCTTTCATTCATAACAGTCTGGCTTTAAGTGTCACTGTTTTAGCTAAGAACAGACACGTATATTTATCTGTTGTGGAGTTAAATCCAGTGTTGGTTAAGTAGAACAGGAGTTATGTAGAAGAAGAGTAGCATGGGGTTTAGCAAATAATGAAAAAAAAAAAGTTGCCACAGAAAAAAAGGTCACACGCTCTAATATTTGATTGGACCGCCTTTAGCTTTGATTACAGCACTCATTCTCTATGTCATTGTTTAAATAAACCTCTGCAATGTCAAAAAAATGTTTGTTTCATTCGTTTTTCACCAAGATTGTGTATTGATGATGAGAGTGTGACCACAGCCAAAGCCTCCAGCACATGCCAAAGATTCTCAAAGGGGTTCAGACCTGGACTCTGTGGAGGTCGATCCATGCGTGAAAACGATGCCTCACACTCCTGGACCGCTCTGTCACAATGTGAGCCATGAATCCTGGCATCGTCCTCAAAAAAAAAAAAAGAAGTATCAAGTAGAAATCCATTGATGGAATAACCCGGTCATTCAGGATGTTCAGGTTCAGCTGATCTCATTCTTTGGGCACAAAGTGTTACTGAACCTAGACCTAACCAACTGCAGCAAGATCATAACTCCGCCCCTACAGGCTTGTACAGGAGGCACGAGGCATGGTGGGTAATGATTTTATCTGCCTCTTCGACAGTTCCTCTTCCAAGATGATGGTTCCCTTCCAGTTTTCAATGATTGCGTTGCCAATGCCAATTTGATTTGCTCCTTCTGAGTTTTTTTTTTTTCTGTTTGATGCCAATGATTTGACTCTTCTCAAACACATTTGTTAGACTTGTTAGACACTCCCTGCATCAGTGGGGTTTAAGTACCATGTTGCAGCTGAAAGACAATCACGCTTGTAGCAGTTATCCATTAGGAGGCTCATAGCTACTTGCTTAGTTGAATCCAGGGGGTGACTTTTTTATTGGCCAAAGTGCCACACATCTTCAACAACCCTGGATACAAGTCAAACTAGGGATCAGTAGTAGGGCAGGGTGATATGGCCAAACATTTTTGTCATGATATAAAAGAGAATTTGAGATAATGGCATAATTGACAATATTAAATTACTCTAGACTAAATACTTAACAATGGCACCAATATTTGACTTGTTTAAAACCAATTTTTTTCATGTAACAAAGTAAAATCAGTTATACCTTAGCACAGATATGTCGTAAAAGCATCTATTCAGGTCAAAATAATATGACTGTGTGCTGTCTGTATGCAATTATAGAGCGTAGAACCTTTAAGGATATTTAATATGTGTTCAGTTGTTATAGTTTTGCTTCTACTCCTCGTCTCAACATTGATTTTTAATTCGTCTCTAGCCGTTAGCATTTTGGTTTACATGTAGCATGTATGTGAGAAGAGCCTAAAAACATGCCAGTATTATAGTCATTTTATTACGTACCAAATAAATGGATCTTAATAAATGGATTTTAAAATCTAAATGTTGGTATCGGCAAATATCTGATAATGACCACAACCGCAAGCTAAATATTTGATCTGTATTGCCCATAAAATAAAAATAAATAAGCCCATCCCTAAGTTCAACAGTAAAATTTAAATACGAATTTTTTAAAAATATAGAGAAAATTTCTAGCTTAAAGGCCCTGTATCTGATTTTATTGTTTGATAGAAGCAACTTCATGGAAAGACATTGGGTTTGTAATGTATAATCTGTGCATATTATAAATGCACTTTGAGAAATAGTGCAGAAGTGTTTGCCAGGGTCACCTTATTTCGTCCATTTAGGCATATTGTACACTATGAATCATGGGAAAATAACTGCTTGTTTCTATCCCAGACATGTGATTCTCTGTCATGGTGCAGTTTCAAAGAGCTAAACGCTTATTGTAAAGAGAGTTTAGAGGAACTTCATGGAAACAACTGCATGAGACTACCCAGACAGTCGTGGTGCAATATTGAGTGAAAAGAAGGACTCTGTGGGCGGGACTAATGGTTCAAACAAACACATGTTCTTGTCTCACGGTTCAAAATCAGGTACAGGCCCTTTAACTTTAAAACCCAATGCAGAAAGAGTATTCAGTAGTGATTGATTTAGAGAGTTCAGTAGTTTAGGACCAGCCACAGAAAAGCTCTGTCTCCTTTAGATTTTAATTTAGACAGTAGGACAGCCGACCTCAGTGCTCTGCCTGAAGTGTGCGAAAGAAACATTTCAGATAAGAAGGCATTAGATTGTAAGGCTGCCCAATATATCGAAAAAATATCGCTATCACACTTGTTATGGTGATATGCAAATTGCAAAAATGGGCGATAATTTCTAATGGTTAAATGCATTAATCTTTAGTTTTTGTCATACAAACATAAATGAAGGTCAACAAAACAACTGAAATGTTTCAAATGCCTCAGTAGTGTATTTATGTGGTATTATGGTTTGCGGAGGTCTCCAGTGTGTGTGTATTTGTACCAGAGCAACTATAATTTAAAGTAAGAGTTGAGTTATCCTTTACACCTGGAAAAGGAAAGAAAAAGCTATGCAAATGAGGAAAAAATATATGGAGCTAATTTAATGACACATGTATTTGCAAAGAAAATAATAGTTTTGTACACGGTATCTAAAATTTTGAGGAGCTAAAAACAAATGCGAGCAGGAAAATCAGGTTTGCAAATAAAAAAAGTGAAATGATGTGTATATATATTTTTTTGCAATTAAAAAAAAAAGTTTGCAGAAATTAATCATTTTTCAAAGAAATCCTTTTATTTTTCACACAAGAATGACACAACTCTCATTTTCCTGCGTAATCTCCATTATTAACTTGCACTGCCCTCTTTTGTCTTTGCGGAGCACTTTTTTCTTTCCGCTTCACTTTTTTTTTTGCGCGTGTATTTTTGGCAGTGTCTTTGCGTAGGGGGAGGAGTCAAGTGATTGACAGGTGAAAGGCGGGAGCAGACCTCCCTCTCCTGCTACGTCATCAGCTCGCGTCTCACAGTCAGATAGAGCGGGAATTCCAGTAAACAAGCTACGGGCAACATGCTACGGATTACAAGTATTTGGTAGTAGATTTATTCAAGTTTTACTTCATTTTGATGATATATTTGAGGTAGTAATATGTCAAATACCCAAATTATGTGGGCGTATAGCTGCATCTCTGGTTGTTATCTAGACTTCATGGAACACTAGTTCTTCCCTACACTATGATCAGACTTTCAGCTTTTAGTATTAATTGTAGTTTAAGATGATGATTCTGATTCTTGTTCCAACTACATTTTGTAAATAGATTAACACATTTTAAAATGCCATCTTAGATTGTTAGCAGTTTTCATGGTCAACAACCAATATGGCGTCACATATTTATTGTACATTCAACACAGAGAAAAACAAACGGCAGAAGTTATTTTTCAATTTATCTTTAATTATATCCAAAGTTTTGTTAAAATACCATGTTTCTGCCATATCTATACACCAGATTGCTGTCAAGATGGCGCATCTATGGTAGGCTTTTAATTGATATACTAGACCACAACGCAATATTTTATTGTTTGAATAAGAATGAGGATCATGACAAATGACTTTTACTTCATAAAAGTTGCTTGCATCTTTGCAGTTATTGTTTTGTTATTATTTTAGCAGAGGGACTATCCAGACATAAATGCTGCAGCACAGACGCTTATTAACCTGCTGACTCAGGGTCGCAGTCAGCAGGGCCCAACACAACCCTCTTTGTCTCGCCCCAGCATTGGACAAGAAATGACCAGGTTTCAGTACCCACTCACTGTTAATAAGATAACTATAACTGTAACTTTCTTTTTATAGCTCATTTCCTGCAATGTTCAGAAAAGGGGTAAAAAGAAAGGCAAATCCACCGGTACCACTTAAAGTTAACTGGAAACCATTTGTAGTCACAATTAATTTATTAAACAAAGCAACAGAAACTACAGCAGCAGGAGCCGGAGCACACCTCAGACATCAAATGGTACTCCATTAACGACAGGAATTAATTGCAGTTTTGAAGTACAACATTACATTTTCTTTTTTTACAGCACTGATGATGTATTAAGTTACCTTGCCCATAATGTGGACAGAAGCAAAGATTTTCAAGTTAGTGTGACTCGTTCAGACATCTTCAATTGTGCAAAGTGGCAAAGACAGAAGAAAGCAACCCCAGCCAAAACCTTGCATGTTCATTTTCTGGAGGAAGATGGTTATGACACAGGGGCCATTCATAAGGAATTTCTAACAGGTCAATCATTGTTAAGTGTAAAACATAACTCATCAAAACAGATGAATAATACCACATTCAAGGGTCTCAATGAAAATATATTCTTTGTCCATTGCACTCAACTCAATCTCGTGAACATGTTTGAAATTTTTGTTATATTTGCTGTTTTTTTTTTTGTGTTTTCAAACGCCTTTATAGAGCTAATAGGTGAGATAGAACAACGCCTCTTTGAAAATGGAGGACAACAGGGAAGTGGTAGGAGCCCAATCTACTCCAGTAGTAATCTTGAGAAAGGATTACTCCGGTAACTTATTTACTTTTAAATTGTATTCTAACATTTACCCCCTGTGTAGTGTTATCATACTTTTTTACATACATACATACATACATACTGTTTTTGCAGTCAGCCTTGCACAAGGTGGACCTGCCCCACGATTCCTAAGACAGTGGTGCTTTAATTGTATCGCCTCTGGAGAAATGGATGAAACAAGTCTGTCTGTCAATGACATGGATGATGCACAAATGCTTGAATTGATTGAAAAGGTAGCGAATTATTTCTACGTAAACCAATTTTGGGGGAAGCCGTGATAAATTGCTTACATTTTGGATGCAAAGCACACCCCTAAATGTTTGTTCAATGTTTGCAAGTTTAGATTGAGGAAGAGGAAGCCGATCTGTCTGCATGGGCTAATGAAATAATCAGCTGTGGCTTTACACACCGCTGTAAAGCGGAGAATAAAGACCTGATAATTAGGTCATATAAATGAGGTACAAATAATTTGCCCAATTTAACACTTGAGAAAGTGCCTACATATAACTATTTCAATTCAATTTATGGATTTTATTTATATGAAGGTGATTGAATGAATTGAAAGCTAATTTTAAGCAATATTCTTGAACTAGATGAAAATATACATCATAAAATGATTTCATTCAAGGAAAATATGGACTGTTTTAAATATAAATGCTGTAATACACACCTCATTTATCAGATCCCTTTGCTGAATCAAATTCGTAAAGGAATGCAAGTAAATGGTTTAGTGGATATTATGAAAAAACATCCAACTCTTTGCAAGCAGCTCTTTGTACCAAATGCAGTGGATTATGATGATGATAAGGTGTATAATTTATACTAGTTATTCATAAAGCACCTTTGTAATAGAGGTTCTGCATCTGTATGATGTTTTTATTTTGTTTACCTCTTCAGGCTGATGCAGATTTCATCATGCAGAGTATTTCTCCAAAACTCTCAGAGAAGGGATCGATTCGTGAGAGAAATGAAATCAACATAATCAACTTTTTCCAAGACTTTCTTCAAGAAATAGAAGGTGGCCAAGGTATGTGTGGCATGAGTGTCAGGTTTGACTGGATAAAAATGTGCATAAATGTTAACGCCACAATTTTTTTCATCATATATTTCAGCACAAATCATGCTTATTAATCCATTGAGGCTGGGAATTGAATTGTTCCATCCTTTGTAATATACAAGCACAGACAGATATGTCTTGCAATTGAATATTTTTTAAAGTAAACCCCTAAATCATTAGAATTTAGATTTGATTTCACTTAATCATTGAATATGTATCATGGTTTACTTCATTTCGCCTCCACTGATGTTCAATATTTAGATGGCAGAAAATTTTAAATGTATAACCATTACAACTATAATTAATACCAAGCTTAGGTACTACTGCAGCAGGCATTTCTTTCTTTTTTTAATTACATTTTTGTTTTATAGACGCAGAATGTTATGAAGATGCACAGCCTTTGACTGTTCCTCTTGTAATGCAGTGGCTCACTGGCCAAGGTCACAAGCCACTTCTCATGTCAGAACAAAGACAGTTCAATATCTTTGTTCATTTTGACCATGACTGCATGCTCAGAATACCACAGCAAAGATATGTTTTCCAACAGTAAGTGCTTGTTCCAAGAAAGTAACAATTCCAACAGCACACATGTGTGACTATGACTCCTTTAAAGCAGTCATGAAGCAAGCTATTGACTTTGGTTCTGAATTTAGTAGGGTTTAAAATTTTACCAATACGGTTGCTTTGTTAGCAATCCTGTAATTCATTGCATCTCATGTTTTGTTCTGTTGTTTACAGTTTGTATGTACATGAATTGTTAATGTTATGAAATGGTTGAGATAAAGGTTTGTGAATTGTTAAAGTTTAATTCAAATGTTAAGGACAGAGGTGTCCAAATTATGGCCCAGGGGCCAAATAGCCAATTTTAGTTGGCCTTTAGTCTTCCTGCTGAATCCAACTTTACTAACTACTTTGATGGGCTATAGACCTAACATTTATGTTTAAGTCAAATAACATTTTGAATCATACATTTTGTCCCTCTGTTTTGTTCATTTTTCAATATGTGGCCATCTGCACGACACCCGTGGTGTGACAACTGCAAGTCTACAAAACTACAAACAGTAATCTTTGGAGCTCCCATTTCCCCATATGTCACTTTAAGAGCAGGAGTTGGCTCGTCCATCCACTATGTTTTTAAAGGGTGAAAGTTGATAAAGGACTTCTAGTGGGATGTCAACTTGCTCAATAACTGACGTCATAAAAAGTAGTTCATGACTACAAATGAACCACAAATAGTCCAGATCCAAGGGAAGTCGACTCATTGCCTCCTGTAGTTTGGATCGGAGTCTCTCAAGGAGCATCTGTCCAAGTTCTCGAGCTGTACCATCATCATTCCTGTAGACCTACAAAATATATATTTATAAAATTCAGTTAGGTGCACAAGTTTATGAAAAAAAAATTTCAATGCAAAATGCAGTCACTCTCGCCCAGCCCAGAGTGCAGTTATCTATTGGGCTAAAGTGCTCCGACTACACCTGTTCACACCCAAAGTTCACATTTAATATATTCTGGAAATATAGTACCCCAAGCGCACCTCACTTGGATCGATGTCAACCTAACCTGACCACAATGGCATAATGCTACAATTTTGTTTTTCTTTCAGGCCATTCTGTAAGTGACTTCAAACCCTAAGCATTAGTCTACAGAAATAAAATATTCTATCAAAGCGTTAAAATGAAGCAAAACTTGAATAAATCTACTACCAAATACCTGTAATCCGTAGCATGTTGCCCGTAGCTTGTTTACTGGAATTCCCGCTCTATCTGACTGTGAGACGCGAGCTGATGACGTAGCAGGAGAGGGAGGTCTGCTCCCGCCTTTCACCTGTCAATCACATGACTCCTCCCCCAACGCAAAGACACTGCCAAAAATACACGCGCAAAAAAAAGTGAAGCAGAAAGAAAAAAGTGCCCCGCAAAGACAAAAGTTGTTGTGTCATTGAATTTTCCTCTCAAATACTTTTTTTCTTGTGTGAAAAATAAAAGGATTTCTTTGAAAAATTATTAATTTCTGCAAACTTTTTTTTTAATTGCAAAAAAATATATTTACACATCATTTCACATTTTTTTATTTGCAAACCTGATTTTCTCGCTCGCATTTGTTTTTAGCTCCTCAAAATTTTAGATACCGTGTACAAAACTATTATTTTCTTTGCAAATACATGTGTCATTAAATTAGCTCCATAAAAATATTGTGATAATATCGTTATCGCAACACATAATACCTGTATTGAATATCGCATTTCGTGCAGCCCTAGTACAGAGACATCTAATTATATAAGTATTATTTCAGCTAATTAGTTTTCGATGGCAAGTATCATACTTAACTTACAAAACTTACAATTATAATAAGTTAGTAATAAAAAGAAAATTAGGTTGTTGCAGTTAAAAGGGTGATATCTGTTTGCGTTATTAAAATCAAATGTTTAGTGTAATACGTTTTTAAACCATGTTGAAAAAAGTTGAAAAAAGGGGCAGATAACATTATCACACATATTTTTTTTACCGTCACTTATGCCTTTTTATGTGTCATGAATGAAAAAAATAACCATGGTGTGACGATTATATGCTCCACCCCAATTTGAACCGATTTAAATACATTTGCACAGATAAACGAAATTATAAACAATGCATTAAAAACGTTAACTTGAAATACAGTCATTTTTTTGAGACATTTCCCCTGCACGATTCTACGGAAATAGAAATTTCAAAACATGGATAGAAATATTTTTCATGGATATAGATACATTTTATACCATACTGTTGCATATTATAGCTAACTGAACCACATTTCCATGGAAACAAGCAGGAGGAAGCTGCTCCAGACAAAGTACGAGTCAAGTATGTTTTTAAGGTAAAAATACCAACATCCAGAAAGAAAAACATGCTTTTATCTTAGTCAATTTTTAGCCTAAAAAGTTTCGTACAGGGGCTTTAAACTATGGATATTATTGCATTAGAATTGACACATTTTGATATCTCAGTCACTTTGTATAATCCCATCGCTGCTTTTCAAACATTTTGCACAGAAGTCTTAATTGGGGACACATGCTTGGATTTCGGAGCTGTCCTTATTTCTCAGGACAGCAGGTCGGCCTAAGAATGACATTTCAAACTTAAATCTTCGTCGTCTGTGTCCAAATGTTTTGTTTTCTTCCCTTCCTGTTTTGGGTTTTTATCTATTCTCAGTAGATTAACTTAAATTAACTTTTAATATTTTTATTGCTATGAAATGACTTCAAATGCTCTCTCTATCCCTGTGGAATCCGTGCTTCTGAGAATTTGCTCATTTATTTCCATTTAAAACAGAAAGTAGACCTTTTATCATCGGAAACGATCTGTTTGGCCCAGTCCTTTAATAATCCCCACTTTATTCAAGTTGGATGTCATGTTATTGGATTGCACGGTGAATCTAATTTGTCATCATATTCTTCTTACTTTTATGGGTCACTGCTATCCAGCCTGTAAATATCTTCTAGTACTTAAGAGGCTTTGTGGACACAGGACATGGACTAACGCTGGCGCATGAAGCATAAAAGCTAATTTGTTCTCCAATATAAAAGGGATCAGCCAGAGTCTATCTTGAAGGCAGTTGTGTCCTCTGCACCATATCCCTACTGCATCAACTTGTCTGACACTAATGAGTTGGAGATAAAAGAAAATGGAAGAGCGAATAATAGATCGCAGGGAGCAACAAAGGGGTCATCACCCAAGGTTGTTGTTGTTGCCTCTAAAGGGAGTGGATTAACCTGCCGCTAATGTGCTCCACTGCAGCACATGCTAATGAGCAAATTAGCTGAGCGACAGCAACATGGAAATCACAGACACAGCGATGTCAAGATCCGACTGGGACGCTGGCGGCAAGAGACTTTTAACTTCAAATTTCATCGCCGGGTATTATTAGCGCAAGGTAAGGAGGCTATTGGACATTGACGATGCTCTTTGAGGACAGATATTATGCAAATGTGAGCTTTAAAGCATGTTGTAACATTTTTCCCTGATTAAAAACATACCTGGAGTTGTATTTTCTTGATTCCCGCTTGCTTGATGAATCCTCTTTAGTAACGCACAAATTGCATCCCGTGCAACTGCGACTGCTCTGTTGGAGTGGTGTTCTTGCAGAGAGCTGTTTACATTAAGAGCTCTGCGTATAGACCTGTAACAAAACACAACAGCACATTTTGAAGAGAGATATATTGCTATAGAAAATATCAAGACAAACCATAATATACAAAAAATGAATTTGTGCCCTTGATAAAAGGAGAATCTCCCCCAAAAGCTGTGAAAAACATTTAACAACCTTGAGATGCAATAAATAAATGGCACAATGAAACAGCTTTAGAATTAGTTGGTGTCAATAATGAGTTGCTTATTTCACTCTCTACAACTCAAATACTGTCAAATAAAAAGAAAAGGTTCCCCAAAGCGCACAGAAAACATGCATTCTTATTATCACATATTGAACGATTATTGATTTAGGAGTCATCGTGACAGGCCTAGCTCTGCGTCACAGGCTTTGAAAGCTGTTCCCACAAAATCCCATGTTCACACCTTATCCCACATGTGTCAAATTGGCAGCCTGTGGGCCAAATCCGGCCTGGAAGAGGATTTCTGTTGGCCCCCGAGATTATTTCTGATTTATGTAATAAATGGCCTGCCGATATAACGCATAGAACCTGTTAAAATTACAGCGAACATTACAAATACACACTGTCTGATAAAACTAAAGCCATCTGCACTAGCAGCATTTATAAAGAGTTACTGCAGTGTGTTGAGAAGTATCAGTGAGCAAGAGGTGAATCACACACGGGGAGGGCATCTGACACTCCCACTTTCTCATGTGTCTCTACCGACTGCCTCTCCTCAGTAATGACACAAAGCGCTGCAGCCATACTTCGCTCACAGACACAAACAAACGGCACTGGTCCTAAAGCTGCAGATGCGTATAACTCCTGCAGCTGAAGGTTTGATTATTCACTGGCACAAGATGTGAAACCACTGTTCCAAATAAAGAGAGAAGAGGCTCATTGGGCCAAATAATAAATTCATTAATTGTCAATGAGCTTTTTACTAAAACACATAGTCTGAAGATTGATTGTTGTGTATAAACTATTTTCATTTCAAAAAATGTAAAACTCCTGGCAACTAAAATCTCCACTATTGTGTGGAAATATATACATTATTGAACATTAAGGAATAACGTGATTGAGGCCATTGCAGGTCTGTCTCTGTTTGGGCCCCCAACCAGCTGTGATTAAAAAAAAAAAAAAATGGTTGAGGCAGGGGTGTCAAATTCATTTTGAGAGGGGCCCACCCATCTCAATATGAATTTGACACCCCTGCCTCAACCATTTTTATAGGAGAGAAGCGTGCGATCAAAATTGACTCCAATGAAAGCATCTGGAGTGTCGCGTCACCTCCGCCGGCACGACGGCAGTGCTCAGCGTGCGCCTGAGTTATTCATTACTTTAATAATTATTTAGAATTCCTGCGGGTTAGTCATCTCCCCTTTGAAGCTCAAAAGAAAACACTTCCTACAAACATTTTGTGACATCATAGACAGAGCTATGAGATCCTCTGTGCTGTACATCATTACTAGAATCTCTAGATGTTAAAGGAAAAATATTATGCATTTTTCATGTTGTTATTAGCCTTTAAACATGCTCCTGAGTGCCTTAAATTTGCCATCTCATGTTTAAAAAATGTTTCTTAAAATTAATTCTAGGTGTTATGAGCCAGTATGAAATGACACTTCCTGAGTGCATCCAGCCAGCAGATGGCGCCAGCTATGATGCGAATTTGCTGCAGCAGTAATCGTGTTTAGACGGCAGAAATACTCAGAATGAGTCTAGAGATGATATAATGACTAAAAACAGCGGAATATTCTCGGATAAGTGATGTATGAAGTCTGAAAATATGTTTAAAAATCCAGGAAGTTCAGCAGGAAGTGTTTTTGACGCTCAGAGTGGGGAGGGTTTTCGAATAAACATTACTCAAAACAGCGTGAATGTAACAGAATGCTACTTCAGGTATGTTTTTGATGCTGGAACATTGTTAGAACATGGTTTAAAGCTCAAAACAGTCACTGTAGCAGAATATGTGTCCCTTTCATCACATTCATTACAACGGCATGCTTACATTAGCATGTTGGGCCAAGGCAGCTTTTGTTTATTTCTGCTGTCAGTATATGCTATTTTAAGTTCTAAAACAGGAGATGCCAAAGCAGAGGTACCCAGGAGCGTGTTTAAAGGACACAACAAATAACAACACAAATAAAGCATATGTGTAATTTAAAGTTCTTGCCTTTATATCGTAAAAAGGAAAGAAAAAAATCTGCTTCTGCGACTGTCGATATCTAACTAAAACATTTCATCAATTGCAAACCCAAAAAAATATACAGTAAATCCTAATATGTGGCAAAGTTAAGTTGTCTGTAAAAGCTGCTCTAAAGCTGTGTGCGTGCATGTGAAAAGCTAGCGATTAGTTAGATATAAATACCTACTACTTTCTTTCACGGTTTGATAAAAATCAGATACTCCGAGCTTATGCAAAGTACAATTCTTCACAAGGGCCATGCTATAGAGTGATTTTCATGGGCGATGGTGATGTGTATTACCGTTAGCCCGTCTAAAAACAACTGCTTTCACTGTGTTGGTATTGATGAAGACACTCGATAAGACCGCATGGACACGACCTTAATGGACTAGCCTCAACTCTATGGATCTGGACTTGGCAGAGACATGTTTCCAGTCTCATGTTGCACTGTCATGGGGATTTCCCGCCAAAATGTGGAGAGCATGGTTCATTTTGACTGGCTTTGGTTTCACTTCTTCTTCATGTTCACTTAAAATCGATGTACACTGTCTACTGACAATAGTGCTAGTGTTTGTTTTAAATCAGTCCTACACCCTAAAAAATGCTGGGTTATTTTAGTAACCCAACTGCGGGGTTAAACTGTGTTGGGTTACAGGTTGAGTTATAGTAACCCAGCATTGGGTCGCAATGAATAACCCAGCCTGTTGGGTTATGGAGTTTTAGGGGTGTGGCTTCCTCAACGGTCAAGAGCGGCCAGACGCCATTAACATCCACTGCCTGATCCTACAGAAACGTCTGTTAAAGGTATTTTGTATGTTTTATCTGTCTATTTTATCACCAATTCTTTATAACTTTCTAAATCCGAATCTTTTTGCTAATTATAATCTGTATGTAATGTAAGAAATGTGTATGGTTTTCTTAGCTCATGGTGTCTTACAGCCCAATAAAAGAAAAGTGGTTTTAAGGTTGGCTATCTTCTTTAAAAGTGCATGTTTGTAGTTATATTTTGTATACCCAATGACTCCAAATTGACAAAGAAATACCATGCTAAAATAAGCAGAAACATAAATTATCAGACTAAGAATAGGTTGTATTTTGTTTGTTTTTTAAAAAAGGCGGGTGTTTCTCGGTAGCATTAGCATGAGCTAACTGTTTCTCTGTCTGTACTTGTCTCTGGTTAGATCATGGATGAATTTGTTAAAAAGAAACTCGAAGTGGAATCTGGAGGACCTCATTCCGACATTCAACGGTATGTAATTTGTTAATTAGTGAGCAGGGCTTATACTAGGCAGATGCCATGTCCGGTTTCAGTCTTTAACATCGCACTTACTCAAAATGGGCTAATGTTTATGCTTAAAATAACTTACACGCAAAATGCAGACTAGGCTGCCGCTGGTCCTTTTTGACATTATTCGTGTAGTAATGATCGGATCATGTTTAGAATAAATCATCATCGTTTCTCTCTACACGATGGCCGTAAAACTACAAATGAGTAACGCATTACTTCGGATAACGCAGCCCTGGTGCTGAGCCCGGAAAGAGGGAACCCGCTGTTAGAGACTGACTCGGGGCTGCATTAAAACTCGGTAGTGAAGAACTCTGGACCCAGGAGTGTCGGCAGGTGGACCCGGGACCAGGGATCATTAGCACTGGGAGAGCACTAACCGCTGCAACGCTCGGAGAGAACGACTACCTCCGGATTTTGGGACTAGTACGCGAGTACCACGCGTACTGTAGTGTTACGCGAGTACCACGCGCGCACTGGCGCCTGGATCAAACCTGTGCAACAACACGATGGAAAACCTCTCATTTGGCAGTCACGGGTTTTTGGGAGGATTAAAAACTATGAATTAACTGGATAAGGTTCTGCATCACTAAAAGATATTCAGCCTCACGTATCTTTTACGCGGAATACACGCTTACACGAACGCGTGCGTCTTGTGCCTTCTACAAAATGGTAAGAAAAAGTAAGCGTTCCTAAATACAAAAGTTGAATGGGGACTAAATGTTGGCGCTTGATGTAACTTTATACTCTTCCAGTATTAAAGACCGCGTTCCATAGTCTGGTACTGTATTCATATGTTAGCTCTAATGCATTTTCATCAAGGGGATTAGCGTTAGCCTCCAAACATCGCAAACTATGAAAAAGTAGGGCTGTTTTAGCACCACTCAATTACACGTGAGTCACACCAGACTCGCGAGTAAAGATTACGACGTGTAAAAATTGTTTGTCATCATTAGCGCCGAAGTTGGCATACATGCTAACAGCGTGGTCTAACTCCGTGTTTGTGTCATTGCATTTGCTATACATTCATTGCCTACGCGCAGGGAGGAGATTGAGGACAGAGGAGCAGGGAGGAGACAGGAGGACAGAGGAGCAGGGAGGAGACAGGGGCAGGGAGGAGACTGAGGACAGAGGAGCAGGGAGGGGACAGGAGGACAGAGGAGCAGGGAGGAGACAGGGGCAGGGAGGAGACTGAGGACAGAGGAGCAGGGAGGAGACAGGGGCAGGGAGGAGACTGAGGACAGAGGAGCAGGGAGGAGACAGGGGCAGGGAGGAGACTGAGGACAGAGGAGCAGGGAGGAGACTGAGGACAGAGGAGCAGGGAGGAGACTGAGGACAGAGGAGCAGGGAGGAGACTGAGGACAGAGGAGCAGGGAGGGGACAGGAGTACAGAGGAGCAGGGAGGAGACTGAGGACAGAGGAGCAGGGAGGAGACAGGGGCAGGGAGGAGACTGAGGACAGAGGAGCAGGGAGGGGACAGGAGTACAGAGGAGCAGGGAGGAGACTGAGGACAGAGGAGCAGGGAGGAGACAGGGGCAGGGAGGAGACTGAGGACAGAGGAGCAGGGAGGAGACAGGGGCAGGGAGGAGACTGAGGACAGAGGAGCAGGGAGGAGACTGAGGACAGAGGAGCAGGGAGGAGACTGAGGACAGAGGAGCAGGGAGGAGACTGAGGACAGAGGAGCAGGAGGGGACAGGAGTACAGAGGAGCAGGGAGGAGACTGAGGACAGAGGAGCAGGGGAGGAGACAGGGGCAGGGAGGAGACTGAGGACAGAGGAGCAGGGAGGGGACAGGAGTACAGAGGAGCAGGGAGGAGACTGAGGACAGAGGAGCAGGGAGGAGACAGGGGCAGGGGAGGAGACTGAGGACAGAGGAGCAGGGAGGGGACAGGAGTACAGAGGAGCAGGGAGGAGACTGAGGACAGAGGAGCAGGGGAGGAGACAGGGGTAGGGAGGAGACTGAGGACAGAGGGAGCAGGGAGGAGACAGGAGGACACAGGAGCAGGGAGGAGACAGGGGCAGGGAGGAGACTGAGGACAGAGGAGCAGGGAGGAGACAGGAGGACAGAGGAGCAGGGAGGAGACTGAGGACAGAGGAGCAGGGAGGAGACAGGGGCAGGGAGGAGACTGAGGACAGAGGAGCAGGGAGGAGGAGACTGAGGACAGAGGAGCAGGGAGGAGACTGAGGACAGAGGAGCAGGGAGGAGACAGGGGCAGGGAGGAGACTGATGACAGAGGAGCAGGGAGGAGACAGGAGGACAGAGGAGCAGGGAGGAGACAGGGGCAGGGAGGAGACTGAGGACAGAGGAGCAGGGAGGAGACAGGGGCAGGTGAGGAGACTGAGGACAGAGGAGCAGGGAGGAGACAGGGGCAGGGAGGAGACTGAGGACAGAGGAGCAGGGAGGAGACAGGAGGACAGAGGAGCAGGGAGGAGACTGAGGACAGAGGAGCAGGGAGGAGACAGGGGCAGGGAGGAGACTGAGGACAGAGGAGCAGGGAGGAGACTGAGGACAGAGGAGCAGGGAGGAGACAGGGGCAGGGAGGAGACTGAGGACAGAGGAGCAGGGAGGAGACAGGAGGACAGAGGAGCAGGGAGGAGACAGGGGCAGGGAGGAGACTGAGGACAGAGGAGCAGGGAGGAGACAGGGGCAGGGAGGAGACTGAGGACAGAGGAGCAGGGAGGAGACAGGAGGACAGAGGAGCAGCAGGGAGGAGACAGGGGCAGGGAGGAGACTGAGGACAGAGGAGCAGGGAGGAGACAGGAGGACAGAGGAGCAGGGAGGAGACTGAGGACAGAGGAGCAGGGAGGAGACAGGGGCAGGGAGGAGACTGAGGACAGAGGAGCAGGGAGGAGACTGAGGACAGAGGAGCAGGGAGGAGACAGGGGCAGGGAGGAGACTGATGACAGAGGAGCAGGGAGGAGACAGGAGGACAGAGGAGCAGGGAGGAGACAGGGGCAGGGAGGAGACTGAGGACAGAGGAGCAGGGAGGAGACAGGGGCAGGGAGGAGACTGAGGACAGAGGAGCAGGGAGGAGACAGGAGGACAGAGGAGCAGGGGAGGAGACAGGGGCAGGGAGGAGACTGAGGACAGAGGAGCAGGGAGGAGACAGGAGGACAGAGGAGCAGGGAGGAGACTGAGGACAGAGGAGCAGGGAGGAGACAGGGGCAGGGGAGGAGACTGAGGACAGAGGAGCAGGGAGGAGACTGAGGACAGAGGAGCAGGGAGGAGACAGGGGCAGGGAGGAGACTGAGGACAGAGGAGCAGGGAGGAGACAGGAGGACAGAGGAGCAGGGAGGAGACAGGAGCAGGGAGGAGACAGGGGCAGGGAGGAGACTGAGGACAGAGGAGCAGGGAGGAGACAGGAGGACAGAGGAGCAGGGAGGAGACAGGGGCAGGGAGGAGACTGAGGACAGAGGAGCAGGGAGGAGACAGGAGGACAGAGGAGCAGGGAGGAGACTGAGGACAGAGGAGCAGGGAGGAGACAGGGGCAGGGAGGAGACTGAGGACAGAGGAGCAGGGAGGAGACAGGGGCAGGGAGGAGACTGAGGACAGAGGAGCAGGGAGGAGACAGGGGCAGGGAGGAGACTGAGGACAGAGGAGCAGGGAGGAGACAGGAGGACAGAGGAGCAGGGAGGAGACAGGGGCAGGGAGGAGACTGAGGACAGAGGAGCAGGGAGGAGACTGAGGACAGAGGAGCAGGGAGGAGACAGGAGGACAGAGGAGCAGGGAGGAGACAGGGGCAGGGAGGAGACTGAGGACAGAGGAGCAGGGAGGAGACAGGAGGACAGAGGAGCAGGGAGGAGACAGGGGCAGGGAGGAGACTGAGGACAGAGGAGCAGGGAGGAGACTGAGGACAGAGGAGCAGGGAGGAGACAGGGGCAGGGAGGAGACTGAGGACAGAGGAGCAGGGAGGAGACTGAGGACAGAGGAGCAGGGAGGAGACAGGGGCAGGGAGGAGACTGAGGACAGAGGAGCAGGGAGGAGACAGGAGGACAGAGGAGCAGGGAGGAGACTGAGGACAGAGGAGCAGGGGAGGGAGACAGGGGCAGGGAGGAGACTGAGGACAGAGGAGCAGGGAGGAGACAGGAGGACAGAGGAGCAGGGAGGAGACAGGGGCAGGGAGGAGACTGAGGACAGAGGAGCAGGGAGGAGACAGGAGGACAGAGGAGCAGGGAGGAGACTGAGGACAGAGGAGCAGGGAGGAGACAGGAGGACAGAGGAGCAGGGAGGAGACAGGGGCAGGGAGGAGACTGAGGACAGAGGAGCAGGGAGGAGACTGAGGACAGAGGAGCAGGGAGGAGACAGGGGCAGGGAGGAGACTGAGGACAGAGGAGCAGGGAGGGGACAGGGGCAGGGAGGAGACTGAGGACAGAGGAGCAGGGAGGAGACAGGAGGACAGAGGAGCAGGGAGGAGACAGGGGCAGGGAGGAGACTGAGGACAGAGGAGCAGGGAGGAGACAGGAGGACAGAGGAGCAGGGAGGAGACTGAGGACAGAGGAGCAGGGAGGAGACAGGAGGACAGAGGAGCAGGGAGGAGACAGGGGCAGGGAGGAGACTGAGGACAGAGGAGCAGGGAGGAGACAGGAGGACAGAGGAGCAGGGAGGAGACTGAGGACAGAGGGAGCAGGGAGGAGACAGGGGCAGGGAGGAGACTGAGGACAGAGGAGCAGGGAGGAGACTGAGGACAGAGGAGCAGGGAGGAGACAGGGGCAGGGAGGAGACTGAGGACAGAGGAGCAGGGAGGAGACAGGAGGACAGAGGAGCAGGGAGGAGACAGGGGCAGGGAGGAGACTGAGGACAGAGGAGCAGGGAGGAGACAGGAGGACAGAGGAGCAGGGAGGAGACTGAGGACAGAGGAGCAGGGAGGAGACAGGAGGACAGAGGAGCAGGGAGGAGACAGGGGCAGGGAGGAGACTGAGGACAGAGGAGCAGGGAGGAGACAGGAGGACAGAGGAGCAGGGAGGAGACTGAGGACAGAGGAGCAGGGAGGAGACAGGGGCAGGGAGGAGACAGAGGAGCAGGGAGGAGACTGAGGACAGAGGAGCAGGGAGGAGACAGGGGCAGGGAGGAGACTGAGGACAGAGGAGCAGGGAGGAGACAGGGGCAGGGAGGAGACTGAGGACAGAGGAGCAGGGAGGAGACAGGAGGACAGAGGAGCAGGGAGGAGACAGGGGCAGGGAGGAGACTGAGGACAGAGGAGCAGGGAGGAGACTGAGGACAGAGGAGCAGGGAGGAGACTGAGGACAGAGGGGCAGGGAGGAGACTGAGGACAGAGGAGCAGGGAGGAGACAGGGGCAGGGAGGAGACTGAGGACAGAGGAGCAGGGAGGAGACTGAGGACAGAGGAGCAGGGAGGAGACTGAGGACAGAGGGGCAGGGAGGAGACTGAGGACAGAGGAGCAGGGAGGGGACAGGAGTACAGAGGAGCAGGTAGGAGACAGGGGCAGGAAGGGGACAGGAGGACAGAGGGGCAGGAAGGGGACAGGAGGACAGAGGGGCAGGAAGGGGACAGAGGGGCAGGAAGGGGACAGAGGGGCAGGGAGGGGACAGGAGCAGAGAGGAACGGGATCAGTGAATACGTTTTATAATTAAAATGTTTGTGTGTTTTTTTTTATTGTTTTCTAGTCCAGCATCTGGCTTAAAGGTGGCATTAGCTCTCTCTCAATTCCCAATACTAAAGGACAGCCAAGGAACAGGCAATGTAAGTAAATTATTGTATGTTATTGTATTGATTTTTATATGCTTATTTTATCTTCTTAACCAATTGTGTTATTGAGTGACTGCCTATGCATAGGCAGTCACTATTTGTTCTTGTATTTTCCGGTTTTTCGGCACGTTTCACAGGCCACAGTTTTTAAATTCTTCTAATTTTTTTGGCATTTTTCAATAGTTCCTAGTCTTCTAATGTCTGCTTTTACTTTTGGTACATGTACCTTTTGTAGTTTTTTCATAATTTGGCGAGCAATTTTTCCCTATCTTTTACAGTGGGAGCCTTTCTGTTGGTCCTCTACAGGAAATGTTGCTGTTTAAACTGTCATTGGCAGGTGCACGGTGGCAGAGCAGCTAGAGCTTCTGCCTCCCAATAAGGAGGTTGTGGGTTCGAATCCCGGACCATACCAACATCACACGAATTCAATTGTGCAGTCACTCGCAATAGCTTCAGCTATTGCAACAGCATCTAGTTTTTATTATTCTTTTTTCCCCTCTGAATTTTATTTTCAGGATGCTTGGTTCACCCCAGGGAGGAGTCACCGGCCAGCAACTGGTTTCATTGAGGAGCGTCTGAAGGCAGCTGAAGTGCTAGTTTCTCGGAGTCATTTACTAGGTAATTAACAATTATAAAAGAGAGGATAACGAATGCATGCTCATACTGTGGAGAAAAGTAGAAACCAACACAAGAGGTCTGTTTAAATGCTGCTAATCCTGTGCCATAAATTATAAAAAAAAAAAAAACGTTATCAACATTCATAAGCAGAGCTTGGACTTTAGAAACTTTAGAAAAAAATATTATTTATTTACCCTTTACTTCTCCTCAAAAATAACTGTCAGTACTTGATTGAGTGATGAAAGTAACAAATTGTCAGATAAAGTAAGTTCTAAATTGCTCATTTAAATGAGCACATGAGGTGATGTTCATCCATCAACAAGTCAGAGTCTCTCTCTCTCTCCCTTCTCTCTCTCTTTTTTTCAACATTACCTTTATTTTACAGATGAAAATGGAGATTGCTTTCCACCTCCTCCCATTCCTGCTTCCAACATCACCTTACAAAGACGGACGGAAAATCCTCCGTCCAAGTGCTCTCATTGATGTTACAACCAGTGTTAAGTAGATATTCCACTGCTTCAAATGTTTAGTATACCTAAATGCATTTGTATTTGTTAGCTAGTGGTGAGTTTTGTTAAATATGTCCCTTTAATTATTTCATGCAGTCTTGATTTTTGTTCATTTGTATTGTTTTTTTTTTTTTTTAAGAGTTAGAACATTCTTAAAGCTGGTCACACATTTTTATGCCAGTAATTTATTGTATACAATGAAAAAGTAAACAATGTTTTATTGCAGAATAACCAATAAAATATTTTGCATAATGTAATTTCTGTGTAATATTTTTTAAAATTTATTCAGAAATATAAGTATGTAATTTCAACCCAACTTTAGTATAATCAACCCAACATGTTGTTTAATTTTAACCCACCATTGGGTTGAGAATATAACCCAACTCATTGGGTCAAACTTGAAGCCCAACCACTTGGGTAAAATCTAACCAACGTTGGCTCGGTCCATATTGAAACCAACGTTGGGTTAAAAGTTGGTTTATTTTAACCCAGCATTTTTAAGTGTGTAGTAACATGAGGAAAATCCTTCATCTGTCTAGACCTGACGTGACCAGCCGTTTGTAGACCGGGATAAGGGCTGCAGTCTAGGGTCGCCACTTTTATCATCTAAAAATAATTCAGTTTATTTTTCGTTAAGCTGAAAGTCCCAACAGCAAAGTTAGAAAATGAACAATGAAACAGTTATTGGTCAATAATAGAGGGGCAGATTGACGGACGTTCACGGGAAAAAAGCAAACGGAGAACTGTCCCAGAGCATCCCCTGTTCTTGTCCTAAACTAGAAAAAAACAAACAAACAGTGGGACAAAGTAGAAACATTGAGGAGAACCACTGTGAAGGAGAGCTCCTACTGCCACAGATGGACAGGGTGCAGATGGTCCAGGACTGTTGTGCATCCATTTGGACTGAACCACTCAAGAGGGATAGAGGAGGGCTTGTCTAGTGTGAAGAGAGGTCAGGCAGATGAGAACCGTCATGTCTGGCCAGATGGGAACCGTTCATGTCTGGCCAGAGGAGAACCGTCCTGTCTAACCAGATGAGAACCGTTCATGTCCGGCCAGAGGAGAACCGTCCTATCTAACCAGATAAGAACCGTCATGTCTAACCAGATGAGAACCGTCATATTTGGCCAGATGAGAACCTTTCATGTCCAGCTAGATGAGAACCGTTCATGTCTGGCCAGATGAGAATCATTCATGTCCGGCCAGATGAGAAGATGAGAACCGTCATTTCTAACCAGATGAAAACAACACGTCTAACCAGATGAGGAGCATCCAGCCAGAGGAGGAGCGCCCAGCTAGATGATCAGTGTCAAGCCCGATGAGAACCATCATGTCAACCAGATGAGGAGCGTCCAGACAGATGAGAAGTGTCCAGGAAGATGTGAAGTGTACAGCCAGGTGAGGGGCGTCCCGCCAGATAAGAAGCACCATGTCCAGCCAGATGAGGAGCGTCCAGCTAGATGTGAAGTGTCCAGCCAGATGAGAACCGTTATGTCCGGCCAGATGAGAACCGTTATGTCCAGCCAGATGAGAACCGTCATGTCTGGCCAGATGAGGAGCATCAGGCCAGATGAGGAGCGTCCAGCTAGATGACCAGTGTCCAGCCAGATGAGAAGCGTCATGTCCAACCAGATGAGGAGTGTCCAGACAGACGAGAAGTGTCCAGGTAGATGTGAAGTGTACAGCCAGGTGAGCCAGCCAGATAAGAAGCGCCATGTTCAGCCAGATGAGGAGCATCAGGCCAGGTGAGGAGTGTCAGTGTCCAGCCAGTCGAGAAGCGTCACGTCCAACCAGAGGAGGTGGAGCGTCCAGGTAAATGAGAAGCACCTAGCCAGATGACTGAGTCCAAGCAGATGTGAGGAATCCAGCTAGATGAAGAGTGCCAGGTCCAACCAGATGAGAAGCGTTCATCTAGAAGAGGAGCGTCCAGCCAGATAAGAATCATCAGGTCAAGATGGTAGGATAATCTAAAGTTCAGTCATCACTGGAGCAGCAGAAGCATGTGGGACAGTATGGAAAATAATGGATGTCTTCTGCAGCATTTGGCAACAACAACCGCCAAGAAATTTCACACTTAGCAGATGTCATTTGCTGTATTATGTTTCAGCAGCATTTAATGAAGGCAATTAGCAGGTCAGGGTCGCAGCGACACAGCAATGTTCTAAACTGAAACGTTCATCTTGCCAACTGAATGTCACAAAGCTAAATACTCTTGAGATAATAAGAGGAATGTGCTTCGTGTGTCCATAGAGATGCACCAGACATCGTTTCATTCCAAGTTAAGCGAAGTGTCTTTGTTCAGTTTGCGAAGATTGTGCACAGCCAAACACATTCAGTCCTCTATAAAACAATTTATACCTGGGATTTTGGTCGGCGCTTTCACCAGCCCAGTTCAAATGCAGTAGCTGTATCACAGTAGGATAGACTTTGTATCTCTTTCTATTCATTATCCATTGGCAAAAGTAACTTATCAGCACTTTATAACTTGTAACATTTGCACTTTTGCAGGATTTCAAGATTTTAACTTTTTTTTTTTTTTTTTTTTTTTAAGCTTGTCTGCTTTATTCGACAGGACAGTACAGAGTGAAATGGGGATGAGATTGGGAAAATGACATGCAGTAAATGGGCAGAGTCAGATTCGAACTCACGAACCTACGGCTTACAATTTGAAACAGTGTCATTGACTTTTCTTGGTTGACTAAAGACATGGCCTTTGCATTGATTAGTAGTTGAGAAAGAACAGCATGATATGGAGCTGGCAAAAGCTCTGAAAACTGTTAAGCATCTCTATAGGATTTGCAACAAACTTATCCAATCTGCTCCTGAAGACGTTTTATTGCTTCATTTAATCCAATTCATCCATGGATTTCTCTGGGACATTGTAAGTTCAAAGGCCGTTTTCTTAAAATGCATTTTTCCTCCCACAGAGACATAAAGATCAGCCTTAAAGTAGCTCCTAAACACATCAAACTTTACAATCTTGGGCTTAACAAGATTTTGACGGAACGTACAGAGGGATTTTGTGAAACCTGATTTATTCAAGTCATTCTCTGCCTTAAAAACATGAGGCTGAGAATATTTAGGACAATTTGCAGTCAGATCTAGCTTACTCAAAAATTAAATAAGTTATTAAAAAAAAATCCCCTCTGTAACTATTTTTGTGTATAATATATGTACAAAATGAACCAAGAAGTTTAAACCTTCTTTTAATACATTTTTCAGGTTTTAATGTCCAAAATTTGTGTAAATTTGACCGTTTTTACACATAAAATGCCTTATTTCTATATGAAAACATTACATGACTTGTCATTTTTTTTTCTTACATTTATGTGAGCAAACTACAGAAGTTGAAATATTTAAATTTAAGATTTTTTTCCGATTCACCTGCAGTGTCTTACTTTCAACAGAAACGTTTAGTAAATAGTGTATTATCTGTATAAACTTTCAATTCACACTTTCATATCTCTCGATAGTAGATAGTTCTCTACTGGCTTTCTCCTTTTTTCTGTTGTGAATATAAATCCTTTAAAATCTCCCAAAAATGACTAGTCGATTAATACATTTTTTTGTTTGCAAAGACACCATTCCCTGATTAATCGACAAAAGCTGTTCGTACACTAGAGGATTTTTAGCTTGTTTGCAAATATATGAAGAATTATAATAAAATGATATAAGACTATAACATCAAGGGTTATTTTTGCATGATGGTTTATGCTAAAACTTACGATAAAGCAGCTGTTTGAATGATTATTATTTTGTTTATTAATGTTTCTTTTATTATTACTGACGCTAAGAAGAGTCACTGCACAGAGGCTGTAGTCTCTGGAGTGCAACATGTTCATAGGAGGCCCAGTTATGCCAATGCTGGAGCTGTCTGTGGGATGAGTGCAGCTGCAAGGGGCGAGTCGTGTGCAAAGGAGTTGAAACAAAGGTCAGAAAGGGTAGGGCACCAAAACAAACTGGTGTAGGTTTATGACATGGGCACAAGAAATATGACCAAACATGACAATGCTATGAATTATCAAACAGCAGCTGGACCAGTGCTATGAAGAGATGTGCCATGAACAGGGGCTTGGTCCTGAAAAATGAGCAAACTGATGTAAGCATCATCAGAAATAATTGTAAAATTTAGAAATTAGGAAAATGCCATGTTGTTGTCAAAAGGGGACAAAGTGGAAAGAGTTAGATGTTTGGAGTAATTCATCTGGTTGACGGGGAAAATCCTCAATAATAATTAGCTTTGCATATGGGGTGCATGGCCCGTGTAAAGAAGAGGAAAACTATGGGAGAAGAACCAGGGTTATTCAACTGCAGGCCCGGGGGCCATATCAGGTCGTCCAAGGATTATGATCTGGCCCGCAACCCATCTTCCAATAAAATAGGAATATTTGCTCTCGTGTTATCGGTTTAGACCTTGTTTAGTCTTGGTTTAGTCCTGGTTTGGTTCTGGTTTAGACATGGCTTAGACCTGGCTTAGACATGGCTTAGACCTGGTTTAGACATGGCTTAGACCTGGTTTAGACGTGGCTTAGACCTGGTTTAGTCCTAGTTTTCTCCTGGTTTAGACCTGGTTCAGTCGTGGTTTAGACCTGGTTTGGTCTTGGTTTAGACATGGCTTAGACCTGGTTTAGTCCTAGTTTACTCCTGTTTCAGTCCTGGTTTAGACCTGGTTCAGTCCTGGTTTAGACCTGGTTCAGTCCTGGTTTAGTCCTTGTTTAGACCTGGTTTAGACTTGGTTCAGTCCTGGTTTAGTCCTGGTTTATACGACATATAGGCATATTCAGTCCTGGTTTAGACCTGCTTCATTCCTGGTTTAGACCTGGTTCAGCCCTAGTTTAGTCCTGGTTTAGACCTGGTTCAGTCCTGGTTTAGACCTGGTTCAGGCCTGCTTTAGTCCCGGTTCAGTCGTGGTTTAGACCTGGTTCAGGCCTGGTTTAGTCCTGGCTCAGTCCTGGTTTAGACCTGGTTCAGTCCTGGTTTAGACCTGGTTTAGACCTGGTTTAGACCTGGTTCAGCCCTGGTTTAGACCTGGTTTAGACTTGGTTCAGCCCTGGTTTAGACATGGTTCAGTCCTGGTTTGGACCTGGTTCAGACCTGCTCCAGTCCTGGTTTAGAACTGATTCAGACCTGCTTCAGTCCTGGTTTAGGCCTGGTCCAGACCTGTTTCAGTCCTAGTTTATAGGACATATAGACATATTTCAAAATCTTTTGTCATGTTTCTGGCCCCGAGAACAAAACCATGTCAAAAATCTGTCCCTCTGTCAACCAAAGTTGAATAGCCCTGCTGTAACTACACGTCCGTTGTCCAGCTCTGTGTCGGGCCGTGTCCGTTCCATGCCAGATCTTTCCACCTCGCCTGTTCCTGTGCCACTGACAGCGATCTCTAAAGCCGCATTGCGTAACAAATCCACTGACTCACCCAGCGCCCTGGTGGTGGTCTGTGCGGGGCCTACACGTCACAGCATTAGCCGTCAGAGAACCGTCGAACTAATCTAACGTGATGTGTACCGTGACCCGCCATGACTACGCCACGTACACACATTCACGTATGCAGCCTTTAACACGCGCAAGGAATTGTGGGTAAGTACAAGTGTCGACTGCCTGCAATGCATCTGACCCCATTGCTTTATATAGAAACCGATGGTCTTTATTTATTCATCCGTGTGAATTATTCAGATACACTGTATTCATCAATGAACGCCAGCATCAAGCGGATTGTATAAGTTCCATTTTTTTTTTCCCCCGTTCCAACCTGAATTTTCAGACTGGTAATGAAGTGAGTGCGCCGAGGCCAAGGAACGTTTTATGGTTAAAAATAAAGACCCGCTTTTATGCTCTGGCTTTTAACACCGCTTGAGTTGGGTGGTCCTGTGTTGTCTTTTATTTATTGTTGCTTTTAAATCGTTTTTATTTAAGTTGATTGGTGTATATTATTGTCTTATTTTATTTATTTTTATTCAGGTCTTTATTTTACCCCGTTTTACAGTTTTTGTTCTATTCTACGGTTAAATTATTGTATTAACTAGTTGATTTTATTTGATGCGCTGCAATTTGGAGGCGGATTTTGTCTGTGATTTGAGCCATAGAAATAAATAAAACGGATTATATTGAATCAAAATGTATGTACAGTATCTGTCTCTGGATGCTAATTTAGATCTTACAAAATGAAAGTAGATCTGATTAAAACAAAAGGCTGAACAACACTAAAACAAACAACACAAAAGAAACTAAACTAAAACAAAAGAGACTTCCATTGACATTATCCTAAAATATTACATTGAAACCAAGTCACATAAATAAGGTAATTTATATATAAGAATAACACAATCAAATGGAATACGACCAGAGAGAGAAACTGAAAAAAGGCAACAAAAGACATCCAAAGAAATGAGGGCACACACTGTACAGGATTGTGTTGTGGAAGTATTTGTAGTTTGTACAATCAGTTCACGTCCGTCACATATCAACAATAGAATTAAATTGCGGCTTGTCGGTCACATTGTTTCTGAGGGAAGTGACGAGTGTTTCATTTTTTGTACTTTGCCTTTGTCCAAACGCAAAATTAGGTCACAAATGTTACTTGAAAGGTGTTGGTTTTTGCCTCTAACATCTCACATGGCAGTCAGCGCAGATAGCAGAGGTTTTATACGGCTTTTCCGCGACTTTCCACTATAACTGGCAAAGATCCTCATCAAAATACACATTAAAAGCTCAAAATGAAACAGACCTGGGCCGCATATTGAATTATACTGTAGACTAATCGGAGGGCCAAGAATTCAATTGTGAAATGTTCAAAAAAGTTGCGTTCAACTAAATCCCGTCTCAATTCCTTTGTCAAAATGTTTTAAATGTTTTTTGGTTATAATTGTAGAAAAGTTTTAATTTGCTGTAAAAAGTATTTCTCAGGATAATGTGGGCCAGTTCACAGTGAAGCCCGAGGGCCAAGAAAAATTGGCACACGGGCCATAGTTTGGACATGCCTGCCATGGACATATACGGGGAAAGTTTCAGAAACTTACAGTTCATATTTTCTTAGAAGTTTTCTTGGAGTCCATTGTGTTTGACCTGAATGCTAATCACCAATGCTAATCATTTTTAGCATTTTCTAAATCAGTCTTTCCCAGTCAGGGGTACGGGAACTCCAAGGGGTTCGTGAGCAATTACCGAGGGGAACTTACAATGATTTCAGGTTTTTAAAAAAGATTAAATGTACTTTTATCTGAATAAAGAAGTGTTATTTGTTGTTAAATTTACATATTTTAAGAGTATCGTGGACTATAAATATAATAAAAACAAAAATATTAACTGACAATATGTGACTTTTACACCCAGTTATTTGCCTGAAACTCAAGTTAAGGGGTACTCTAGAGCAATGTTTTTCAACCTTTTTTAAGTCACGGCTGGGTTTATTTGGTTAAGAATATGCCGCGGCACACCACCTACTGAAATATTATCAGATCATAACATTTAGGGGGAAATGTGGTTATCAATGTTGCAAATATTGGTTCTGGTTATTTAATTTTTGCCTTGGTGATCCTTTTGCTTTCTTTTTTGATATAGAACTAGTTACTCAGGACACTCCAAAATGGCAAATTATTAAATTTGACATTTTTTCAAGGCACAATCCCACAAGGCGCACTAGTGTTCCCCGTCACACTGGTTGAAAATCAAGGCTCTAGAGTGTCAGACAAAGCTTAGGGGGTTCTCGAGACAAAAAAGGTTGGGAACCATTGTTCTACATAACTCACAACAACAAGGCTACATTTGCGTTTTAAAATGCTGCTGTACTTTTGTTGTATAATTACCCAAACCACAGCTGACAGTAAAGATCAGGACTGTTCCGATATTTGAGCAGTTCACACAGATTTTCTTTGGGGTTTACATTTGTTTACATCAGCGACCAGAACTAAGATGGCTGCCGGTGGCGCACAGGTCACGAAACGATTATGTGAGAAGGAAATAAGAGGCCTCGAGTCAATCAGTTCTCTTTATGCAGTTTATTCACTTGCAAGAGAATGAGTAAAACAGAGAAGAGATAAGGAAAAAGAGAGAACGCGAGCATGGGGCAGTCCCACGTGGGGTTACAGACCGGCACAGAGGCATGTAGTGAGAGGGCAGCCTGACATGAGTAACTGTAAGACTGTGAAGGGAGGCACCGGGGAGAGATTGGTTTGATGTTGGTTTCGGTCGAAAAGTACTGGTCAAAGATCAGTGCGGCAGAGGTATGTTTAAGGCGAGACGCTGCAGGCGAACAGGAGAACATCTTGAATTTAAAGAATTCAAAACTTTTCCTGTAGTTTTTCATCATGTAATGTTTTTGTATAAATTGTAGGCATTTTTGGGAACTTTAAATCTGAGGTTTAAATGTCTTGGTTCATTTTGTACACGTTAGTTACTACAACAACTGTTCAGAGCGGAATTTAAAATTTCTTATTTCGTTTTTGAGTAAACAAGATCTGACTGAAAAATCATCCAAAAAATTCAAATTTTGCCTCATTTGCTTTGTCTTAAATCTTTAATAATTCAGGTTTGGAATTAGATATCAGCAAATCTCTCTGTACATTAAGTCAAAATCTTGTTCAGTCCAAGATTGAACAGTTGTAGGAGCTCCTTTGAGGCTGATCTTTATGTCTCTGTGGGAGAAAAAATATTTTAAGAAAACAAGCAATAAAAGATCTTTAGACAGATTGGAAGTTTGTTGTTTCCACATGAAAGACTTTATTTTCAGAGAGCAAACTGGGCAATACACTATTTAAAAATGAAAACAGTGCGTGGATCATTCTAGGCAAAGTAATAATTTTACATTGTGCAACTTAATAAATACAAAAAAAAAAAACACCAAGATATTTAAAGAACTGTTAAGATTTTGAACCGTGATTCAGAATTAACTGCTAGTCCCACTCACACTATTATATTGACCCATGATTGAGAAACAAACATCTGCGATAGTCATAGGCAGCTGTTTCCACATGGTTCTCAAACAATAATTTATCTGATTGGATAACATTGTCTGTCAATGGCATTTGCTTAAGGTTCTTTTCCAACAAAAACATGCAATCATTTTCCAATCGATGACTCAGTTAAACCCAGGAGGTGACTGTCGTGTTTGTTTTACTAAGCAATGAAAGAGATTTAGGTTGAGCTCAGAAAATATTGTTTTTTCGATTAAATGTGTTTTTAAAGGAACAGACAATTAGAAAATCAAACAATGAAACAGTCATTGGTCAGTAAAAGATAAGCAGAACTTTTACAGGAACAAGGTAAATGGAAAACTGTCCCAGAGCGCCCCCTGTCCCTAAACCCAGGGGCGTGGCATCAAATTCTATGCCCGAGGTAAAAACCTTCACAGTGGGGCCCTAATACGTCATTTTCCATATGATTTATTTATCCCAGAGAATTTGTTTTTTATTGTTTTTTTTTTTTTTTCATTCACTATTTCTAGAATTTACAACATGTTTTCTACACACACTTTAAAATAACTTGCTAATTTGTAGAAGTCCTGTGTAGCTTCTGGCTTTTTTATGACACATCTGTATTTGCAATAACTGTGGGAACAATTTCAGACACATCTTGAAACATAAGAAAATACACTTAAATTAAACAAATTAAACTTTTTGGGTGTAAATGAGTACATTTTGTGTTTTCCATCAAAGAGTATCTTGTAAAAGAAGCACTTTGTGACAAAATTGAAACCTCTGCCTGCTGTCTGTGTTTAATAATTAAGTATTTTGTCTCGATTTAAGCGCTAAAAGCAGCGCTCTGATTGGCTGCGCTTTGGTGGTCCTCCTCAGTTTCACTTTGTCGTCTGAAAAAAGCTGTTGTAAAGCTGTGCACACGACCGAAAATTAATGTACGTGAATTTTAACGATGCGCCAAAGGGTTTGTGAGAGCGAGCGATGAGTTAGATTGCTTTAAAAACCCACTTGCGGTTCCAGTGTGAAAATCAGCTGTAACTGCAAAGTTTTTTTTCCTTTCGAACATGGGAGCAATGATTTTCCTCTTATTAAAGGGGTAATGGGGCCCTCAGATCTCATACATAATTGTCATTAGTACAATTTACTCAACCACACTGACTTTAATTACAACAAAAATACATAAAAAGCGTAGAAAAATGCAACCAATTAAAAAAAAAAAAAACATCACATGCTTTTGAGGGCCCTTCCCTGACGCTGGCCCCAGGACACTCTTTAACCCCCATAAGTGCGACGCCCCTGCTTAGACTCTTCTTAAAGGCAAGGAAAACTAAAAAAAAAAAAGCTGCAGATGTGTCCAGGTATGACACATCTATTTGCAGATTTTCCATGATGTTTTGTAATACTTTGCATCAATTACTTGTAATTCACTATGACTTTTCTGATGTTAAACTTATACAAATGAACAGCAATAAATAAAATATATCAAATCTCTGGATCCAGCACTCACCTGCCCACGTGCTACAGTTTCGAGAACATAAAAGATAATTTATGGTAAAAACTGTTGAATTGACATTTACAGTGTAATAACTGACCCACTCCGCAGTTCAAACGTGAGCGCCACTGCATGCAGAACGAGATGTGATCAAAAGTCACTAAAGACGCCAGGGACACGTAAATGTCAGCCGCAAAATCGGGTGGTTCAGACGATTGCGATGACTCTAAATGGACTGTGGACGTCAACAGAGAAAGGTCCAGGACGGTGGGAGAGAATCAAATTATAGAGTCTGTTTGTTCTGCGAATAGTGTAGTTATAGTTTAATATGGAAGATATGCTCAAACATTTTGAGTTGAGCTAAAGTCAAGGGGTCACCCAGTGAGGTCATCATGTTTAAGTACTGCACCAAAACTAACCTGCATCTCCTGCTGTCCCTGAGCCAAAAAACTAATTTAAAGTATGAATATTGTTGAACCAGTGACAAAAGGTATTGCAGTAAAAGGCAAATCCAAATTCTGTTTTCTAATTTGTTCCTGATGGTCTTAATGTCAACCCTGTTCCTAACCGGTTATTGTCCTGGATGTCCTCTATTGAATTAGGATTAGTTGCAAGGTTAGACTCCAGAATACATGAAATTATGGGTTGTAACATGTTATCGTCTTAATGTGGCAGTGGGTAGTAGGTTAGCAGGTTATCAGTAATGTAAAAATATGCACTCTAACATGACTTTCCAGTGTACAGTACATGACTAAGGTCCTAAAATATAAAAAACTCCCTTCTTCCGTTTGTTCTTCTATCTCTCGACTTCTGGTCCGTCCCAGATTGTGGTCTGTGTGTATGTTGCCCTCTCTGCTGACAAGTAAATGTACAACTCATCCTGTCTAAATTGATTTGCATTGCCGCTAATGTTAGTCCCGTTGCAAGAGGTCGGGAGCCTTGCAGGGCACCACTCGAGGCAGCACGGCGCCATGCATGGCTTTTAGCAGTTTGCGGTCTTGAGGAGCCGGGACGTTAGTTGTAGCCAGTCGATTTGCGAAGTCAGAGCCCCAGTTGGAGTCCCTCACAGTTGGTTCATAAGCTTAATCAGTGTGTTGTGGGCGCACATCAGACGTGAAGTGGTATGTCAATAACATACTGCAGTTAACTTGGTGTCTTTTATTGCCTGTGCTAACACAAATAATTGTTTTTAAGGTCTGGGGCTGGCCCATCTCTGCCATCGTTTTGTTCCGGTCTTTCTTTCTAATGTTCCTCGCTTGTCCAACATGTGGACACTGAAATTAGTGTGAGTATTGTAACTAATGAAGGAACTGGTACGAAGTAAAGAAAACTTCCATCTTAAAGTAGAATTAAGCAACATTTTTACCTTATACATTTTTGGGAGTGCGTGGGTGCCCCCGCCGTCTCCCCCTGTTGTCTCTACGTGGAAAATCAGCTTCGCAACATTTCCTGACCTCAACCCGAAGACACGCTCCTGAAAAACCTTGGCTCTCTTTTTTCTTCTGAAAAACCTTGGGTCTCTTTTTTATATTTGGTGACAAGAAATGTTTTTGTATGTGATTGTACATCCTTATTTCAGTAAAAAGGAAGAAAAAAAAAGCTTTTGTGTCTTTTACTGGTACCGTATTTTTTACAAGAGACCTGCAGGGTCCAGGAATTGTTACTCGTCACAGTAACGGCTATGAGTGTTCTTTAAAAGTAACCAGTCATACAATTTGTATAGCTACATAAATATGCTGACTAGGAAATGTTAAAGTTTATAAATGTCTAACAGTGCAGACTATGTAGCGTTTGACTGGTTAGCTGCTGTCATTTTGAATAGAGTCATTTCACTTTTTCAGGTGACTTCCTCTAAATTGATTCCTTCCTGTCTTCGTGTCAGCTGTCAGTTCGAGCGGTGCAGCATCAAATATAGAACGTGCGAGTGCCTCTTGCATGTTCCCTCGTACAGCAACATGACCATTGATCCAAACGGCCCTTTAGTGAGATATAGCTTTTACACCAGAGGCTGCATCTTAAGACGTAAAGACCACTATAGATGCCCAACTAAAACACATCAAGTCTTCTTTCCTGCCTCTTCGACCCCGTCCTGCTCCTCCTGGGCATCGGCCTCAATGCGACACAGACTTTCCATTAGCTCTGAGCTAACCCTGTTGTCAGCGACCGTGTTTCTAGCACTGCAAACATGCCTTAACACACTTGACTGGGGATGGGCTCCAGCTCACGTCTGCTCTATCGCTCATACCAAGCAACCAATTTAGAACTAATGGAAGGTAGAGCTCTGGGAAATGGTATAAAAGGAAGTCATGTTCCACTATATGGCAGAGCTGACATGATTGAATAGTGTGAATGGAGGTGATGAAGTAATGCCGTTTTTTTTAATGCAGTATGGACTTCAAATCCTTCGGTGGGTTTCTTGATTGGTGGGAAAAACTTGGCAAGTACGTAGATCTACACCAAAATGTAATAAAATAAGATAAAACTTTAATAATTGGTCACTGTTTACTTGATTTCCAGAAGTGCACTACCACTTAATTTCCTCTTATTACCGTTGAGTCGACAAATAAAAATAACAATTTCAGGTCTGGTCATCGACTAGTATCAAGCACAAAGTCCAAACTTTTATTTCAGTGTTACAGAATTAGCTGTACACCTGTCACCAAAAACTACAATCTGCAATTGATCAATTTAATTTAAATCTTGCTAAAGCAGCACAGCAGAACGATGCCAGGCGGGCACTATAAACATACGGAGACGCAAATTTCTCTAGATATCCCTTTTGCCAGTGTTTTTCCACTTTTTTTTTTTTTTTTTGGTTAACGATATTCCACACCACACCACCAAATAAAACTTAATCAGACCTTTTAGTTTGTCAGTGCTTCACATTTGATTTATTGGTTTGGGCCCAGTTTGAGTTGGAATATCCTGGTTGAGTCATGGTCCAGTCCAGATTAAGTTCCAGGTTTGATTCTAGTTTAATCCCACTTTTGATGTGGAAAGAATGTGGCCAGAGAGTGAACGCACCCAAAAAATGTGGTACCTAATATGGTGAATTCTGTCCTTGCCACTGTCTGGCTCTTTAAATTTGCCATTGGTGATTGTTTTGGTGCAGAAGGTGTGGACTCAATAATAGTAAATGATTCTGTGTGACTTTGTTATCTCAAATTGGACATTTTTCCAAGGCATACCTGATGATACCTTAAGGCACTCTAGTGTTCCCTGGCACTGGTGGAAATGCTAGTTATCAAACGTTCCATCACATGCAAATGAATGCCAAAGCTAATGTTTAATTCATGATATTCATTCATTTTCTACCGCTTTTTCCCGTTAGGGGTCACGGGTGACTGGAGCCTATCCCAGTGACTTTGGGCCTTAGGCGGGGTACACCCTGGACAGTGGCCAACTCGTCGCAGGGCTAATTCATGATATTGATGTCATAAATGTGACTTCATCATCAATAATGTGTTAAAAGAGGAACCACACATTATCAGTAATCGAACTTTAAAATCAGTTAAGCCCAATTAATACCTTAAAAGATGCAAGAAGCAGGGGCGTAGCACCAAATTTTGAGCCCCAGGTACAAACCTTCTTGTTGGGCCCCAAGACACAATTTTGTATATGTTTTATGTATTCCAGCAAATTCAGTTATTATTGTTATTTGTATTCTCTATTAGAAGAATATACACCCTATGGTTTCTACATACACTTAACAATAACGTGCTCATTTATAGACATCTTGTGATACAGTTCTATTCTCTGATCTCGAAACATATTATTACTAAAAGAAAATACACAAACTTTTTAATACTTTTATTTTTATTTGTGAACAACTTGGCTGATTTGTAAGTGATGATTTTCTGCTTTCTTGAATGTCTGATGTGGGCCCCTGATGTATAACTGTATTAAGTCTCTCTTTACTTTACTCGACCACATTGTATTTTATTAAAACAAAATTAGATGAAAGCATAGAAAAATGCAACTGGGCTCTGGGCCCCAGGGAAACTAGTAGCATTTACCCCCCAATCCGACGCCCCTGCAAGAAGTTATTTTTTTTTCATACCGCTGCAAGAACCAGACTACCTGCACAAATACCGCAGTTAGCATTAGAATTCTCTCTGACTATAATAAAACGACCTACTCTAACACTTTGAGCTTGTGTGTTTATATAAGTGCAATAGAAATCCAAGACGTTTTTATAACGCTGACATATTGTACAGCTAGTTTACTATTTCACTGACACATATAGCACCGTCGCATCATTCTTAGACCAGTGACGGACAATTACACCCTGCTGCCACAAGCTTTTTCATATTCATAAACTTATTTTACACAGCATTATATTGCACATGGCACAGCTACATGTTTGGAACCGCAGAGTAATAAGGTGAGTGCAGCTTTCTGCCTACTGCTCATACATTTGGTGGGCCGCACAAATGGAGGAATGATAGAATAAGTGTGGCTGAGTGCACATTCTGCTTTGCTGGATTTATTAGTGCACTTGCAATTTCAAAGGTCCAGTTTTGCATGAAATGTGCCAATCCAAGTGCGAGCAGATCTGTGTAGGTACACTTTGTTAAAGCATTGTTGCAGCTCAGGAGAGAAAATTGAATCAACTTGCTAAAAGCACAGACGTATCACAGTAAAACAGGACAAACACTATACTGTACAATTGTTCAATACTAAGTTATTTATAGATAAAGTTATCAAAGTGCATTTAGTTTTACGTATACATTTGTGTTTGGAACAGTGATTTTTGGTTATGTTTCTCAAATGGAAAGTGTCGTTTGAGAGATTATGAATGTGTGTATCAAATATCTAATTTAACTTCAAGAGTGTAGTGTATATACATAAAAGATGTATATGTTACGTAATGTAATGCATTGAAACTGGTGGAGTAGCTTAGGAAGGCCTCTGTTTTAGTGCTGTATGGCTGTAGAGCAGGGTCTTAAGTCTTGGTTTAAATTTGATCTTCTCCTAGATCTGAAGCTATGATCTACTCTTTGTCTCAAAAGACAAACCCAGTGTCAATCGATAAGCTTCAGGCTTATTGATTGACATTGCTTTTTGTTCAGTCTTTTGTTTAGTTCTGTTTTTGTCTGACAGAGCAACATTTGTCAGTGGATATTGAATCGGTAGAGGCAAGAAATGAGAGCATATGGAAAGAAACTTCAAATTTGCTGATGGTGTGTTGATGAACGCTGGCCCCAGAACTGACACTTGTGGGACTCCACAGGTGACAATTTTGTGACTGGATCTAAACTCCATAAGAACCTCATCCTTTAGAGAAGGCAAGATAAGTTACACTTTATTGTCCTCATAGAGAAACTGGTCCTCTGCATTTGACCCATCCTTTAATGCCGCTGGGGCATCTCCTCAGGAGCAGTGAGCGCCACATCTCCAGATCTCTGTGCAAGGTTTGGTCAACACTACCATAGCTGGAGGATTTGGGTTGATGGGGGAAACTGGAGTACCAGACATGGGGAGAAACATGTAAACTCTACTAAGAAAAACCTTGACTGACCCAGGAGTCAAACCTGCCAAACCATCATGCTGTGAGGCGAGAGTGCCAGCCACTGTGCCGACATACGTGTTCTCTGGGGGAGAAAAGGCCCAAACCAATTCATATATGTGCCAGAAAATTTAGCTATGCTCTGAAAACGGTGGTGGTGAATCTTGGGGTCAAACCTATCTGTGAGGTCCAGGAAAAGTGAGGACCAGCCGTGATAAGAGATAGTACGATAGCTTGCTACCATTTGTTTTCTGTAACTGCAACTGGGCCTATCTTAATGGATTGAGTCGTTGTTGTGGTGTTTGGAAAGGTTCTAAGGGGGTGGTAGTTAAACCAAACCATATATTAAAACATTCAAATACCACCTAAATAAATTAATAAACACTTCTCATTCAATCAATCATTCCTTCACTAAATAAAATCCTGTTTGTTTGCATATCTTCGTTGGTTTTTGTATTATTTTATGGATATGAGAAGCTATTGAAATCGGGAAGCACACGGACCATCAACAGAGACGAGGGAGCTTTCAAGCTGACCACACCAGGGAACAACATCTGATAAGAGACACGTCACATCCGTCAGACGTCACCTCTGACCAAGGCGGAAGTCCTGCCTCCGAAACATATCACATATCACATGCTAAATCAGGTTCAATATTGGTTATTCGAATAGTTCACTGTCTTATTAGACCCTGTTTCACTAGAATATACAGTTTGTAATTTGAAAAATAGATAAATACAGTGTCATAAATATTCAAATTAGATCTTGAAATCATCTCATGACCCCCAGCTCATCCCTCGCAACCCACCCGGGTGGTCCTGACCCCCACTTTGGGAACCACTGCCCTAGATCACCTATACAATTGTACTTAGTCTCTCTCACTTTACCTAACCACGCTTTAAAATAGATCAGAGCAAAGGAAAATGCATCTGAGAAAAAAACATTTAAAATACCACATGCTTTTGAGGGCCCCCCCCCCCCCTAAGCTCTGAATGATAAAAATATTTCAACTCACGTACACCAAAATTAGAATACATTGACTAAAGTAAAGTAAATATAAAATGTTTCTAAGCAATCGAATTTCTGTAAATCCTTGCAAACATAGGTTCAATTCTAATACAGATTCGGGCACCTCTTTCCGCGAATGTTATTATATTTCTGGCCGCGGTTTACATTCTCATATGGCGTATCTTGTGTGGCGATAAGCTGTATCTCTGTGGCTCGGTGCGACTCTAGCGCTGTGTGGCTGCAAAACAAGAGGGGTGGGTGGGTGAAGCGAAGAGGAGAGAGAGAGCGAGAGAGGCTGCTGGGGGAATCATTCTGAAAACGTGCATGGGAAACACCTCTATTTTTAGCCCGTCTCCTCGGAGAGCCAAACAGAGGCATGAGCTGAATGATTCCAATTCGGGGGGTTGGTTTGTGTGTTGTGATAAATAAATAAATAGCGCTTTTATTTTTAGCGCGTGCAGTGCATTCATACATTTAAAAATCTCCCATGAATCGCAGCCTTGATCAAATCTTTCTGCTGCTTCTTTTCTCCCCCCGACCCGGTGTGTTTGCGAAACGTCTTTATCGGCTGCTGGCGTATCCGTCGCGGCAGCGTTGTGTCGTGAGGTGTGCGCGGTTTTATAAATATTTCGCGGATTCGCCAGCGTCTGTGCAGCGGTTTATGCCCGCGCTGTTGACGGAGCGACGGCGGGCGCGTTGCTCTGCTGTGAAATATCCTGAAATGGCTTGCCTTCGGGGGCTCGTGAAAGTGCGGGGAGAGAAACGTGACCGGCGAGATGCCAGCTTCACGACTGAGTGGGTAGCGGTGAAGACGCGGAGGGGTAGATAGAGTAAGGGTTGAATGGAAAAAGGCAGGTAGAGGAAGGAAATGAGCAGACAGAGGCGGGGAAGAGGGGAGGGCGGTAGTTTTTAGGGACGGTGGGGGCGAGAAAGAAGCCGATCGTTCTGTTCGAGGCGGGAGACGGATTGCACGCGAGCGAGCTTTGAAGCGCGCAGGCGAGCTCCGTCACGTGCGGCGCTTTCCAATTTGTCAATTTCCGTGGCACCATTGTGGAGGCTAAAAATAGAGGGTGTATAAATAGAGGCTGGCTGGATTTTTTTCCGTCTGCAGGACCAAGCACCCGGCTACAACATCCCACGTCCGCCGTATATCTGCGAGACCATCTCCGGCAGCAAAGTGATTTCAAAGAGATTTAGCTTTTTAATTCGCGCGATTGTCTTTGGCTGCCGTCTGAACACTTTCATCACCGAGGGTTGCGTGTGCCTGTACCCCAGAGGTTAATGATATTATACAGGCACGCTCGGCCAAATTTAATTTGATCTGCCACGGCTCACCTTTCTATTTCCAACTTTATTTTCAGCCTTATTAGTGAAAGTGTGCTGCTCTCAGTGACACTTATACAACGGATTCTCAGATGTGACAGATTAAACTGATCATTCCATTAGCTGACGTGTAATCTTTATGAATAATTCGTTTTCATCATTATACCAGCAACGGTTGACAAGGTTAGAAATGTGATTTGATGGCACAGTAGATAAAACTGTGTCTAAACCACTGTGCAATCTGTACATTCGTCAAGGGAAAGAAATGAATTCTTGTGGTATTGAATCGTCTATTGTTCCACTTCCTTCTGCAGTCGGTTTAAATGCAGAAGGGTCTGGGATTTGAACATAGAATACGGATATTCTTGTAACATTCAGAACAAAGTAAATAACTTCTTTTACCTCAGAGTTTAGTCCTTTGCTTGTTGATTCTGCAGAAATCCGTGTCATTTTCTCAACTTTCCCCCCCTCTTTTTACTTGTTTGAATACGAATGGACCATGCATTTCTCTGATTGGTTAATCGCGCTCATTTGAAATTGTGGAGACAACATATGATTTCAGACCAAAATTTCTTTGTTAAGTATTGTTAAGAATTGCCAAAGCAAACAAAAAAATAAAGGGACTGACATGATCCTAACCCTAAACATGAAGACATTACTGTTTTTTGCTATTTTATATTGTAAGTATTTGGAATATGATAATAGATATTCGTACCAAAGGCTCGTGAGGGCATTTCAAAAAAAAAAAGTAGAAAAACTATATCTGTTAGCGTTTTCAAAGCATCATAGAAAAAAAAGTAATATCTATTTGAAACGTATCATGATAATATTATACCGTGAGATTTGGATATTGTTAAACCTGTATACAATAGTGCAGCGGTTCTCAACCCTTTAGTTTTTTCTCGATTACCCTCTAATTGAGGGCTATTCAACTTAAGGCCCGGGGGCCAAATCAGGCCCTCCAAGGGATATGTTCCGGCCCTCAACCCATCTTCCAAAAATATAGAACATATTTTAACTCTTGTTGTTGGTTTAGACATGGTTTAGTCCTGGTTAAGTGCTGGTTTAGATGTGGTTTAGACCCGTTTTAGTCTTCGTTTAATCCTGGTTTAGTCATGGTTTAGACCTTGTTTAATTCGGATTTAGTCCTCGTTTAATCCTGGTACTGTTCTGATGTTTTTTGTATTTCAAAAGCGTTGGGCATGTTTCTGGCCCCGAGGACAAAAGCACCTGAAAAATCTGACCCTTGGTGCGATAAGGTTGAATAGCCCTGCTCTACTTACTGTTAGACTCCCAGTAGCGGCAGAAGGTCAGTTTAGTGGAAGAGTGGTGGTCCTCTATACAAAAGGTCGGCGGTTCAAATCCCGCTCCTGACAAAACATCCTTGGTTGAGCGGTCTTACAATGTGTCCTTGGGCAAGACCCTTAACTCGCCTCATCCCAGTGTCTGCGTACAATACACTGAAAAAATGACCATTTAAATGAGTTCCCAAGTTAATCAGTGCTTGACATGAGTAGTATTTATCTAGTATACTTTATTTTTACCAATGGAACAAGCAGAAAATATATTGTTTAACTTGGAAAAAAAACAAACAAGCATTTTCTAATTTGAAAATAGAAACAAAGACGCTAGTACACAAAACTTACTTGCTCTATTGGCAAATCTTGTTCTAAGAAAGTCAAAATGTACTCAAATCAAAATTAATATTACGTAATTCAGTCACTTTTAACTTATTTTCTCATTTAACATTGTGCATTTTTCCCAGGGAGAATGTGTGTGTTGATGGGGTTCTTGATATAAAAAGCTTTGAGTGCCTTGAAGGTGATAAAAGCACAATATAAAAACATAACATTTTCAATTATACTCATTATATTTACTTGTTTTAATGATATTGGCAAAATTCTCCAACTAACCATTTTTCATTCAATTTACTTCAAAGCATATGTCTTCTTTTCTAAAATACTATTCAAATCCACTTTCTTTATGAACAAACCTAACAGACAAACTATTACACACTGTTATAATTAGCCACGTTTATATGGACACATGTAATCGGATTAAAAGCCTGATCGGAATAAAAATGATTAATGTAAACACGCCATTCGGAATATTCTGACCCGATTACACTCATTCGGATCAAAATTTCATTCCGATTGAGACGGGTGGGTTATGTCGATTGTTATTCTGATCGATGCGCATGTACAAGCTTCTTCCGATGTTTTGGTTGAAGGAATCCTCTCTGCGCATGTCTGTTACGTCAGCTAATGCGGAAGCGAGGGTAATGGCGAGCGTGAGGCAGAACTGGTCCGTTTCGGACACCACTATGTTGTTACAACTGTTAAAAGAAATGAAGATTATACAACGACTCAACGGAAGAAAGGTGAGGAACAACGACTTGTTCACTGAAGTCCATGAACGGTTAAAGGAAGCCGGAATTGAGCGGACCATTGAACAGATAAAAAAACGATGGAAAAGTTTGAAGACCGCCTACTATAAAGCCAAGACACACAACAACAGAAGTGGGTTTGACCCTTCAAGTTTTCAGTTTTATAGTTTACTGGACGACTTGATGGGAGATAGACCATTATCGAATGTGCCTTCCAACGGTGTGGACGTAGGTTTCGAGGAGGAGGATAGCACACCTGTGACCAGCCTTGATGCTACTGAAGATAGCATTACTGGTAAGTTTGCAAATTTCACATCTCATGCATTTTTCATTTCATACTGTTAACTAGCTGTTTATGAGAAAAAAACATTTGTAAATTAGACTTGTTTGTGTCGTTCAGATGAATCCAGCAACGAAGGAGGCTAGACCCCACAGACAGTGGAGACAGTTCTCATCCATCAACAGAGACTACCAAGAAGAGTGAGTTGAGTTATGTTAACAAATCTAACTTCTTTTAAATTATTTGAGGAGATAGTAGCACTTTATAAAGAATAATTTTATTTAGATGTCACAAGTACTTAGCTATCAAATTATTAAAGAGGACCTAATTTGTAATAGTCACTTTTTGCTGGTTTGTTTTCAGGGTGAAACACAAATTACGATTGCTACATTAAAATTGTGGAAACTACTGATATGTTGTACTTTGTATTCCTAAGTCATAATTATTTGTAACTTTGTAGGAAAAAGGCAAAGCTCATCTGGATATGCCAAAGCTATGTTTACTTGGTCGACTGAACAACAAGCATTCTTGGCCAAGATGCAGGAGTCTCAAAACTCATAAAACATATTTTAGGTTTTGCACAACTCAGTGCATATGTGATTTCAGGTTAGAATTTTTTACAAACGAGTTGACGTTCTGGACATCTTTTTTGCACATTTTATATGCACAGCACTAATAAGTGTCAACTTTGTATTTGAAGTATTCTATTTATGTAAAATATTTTTCCCCGGGGTACGCTTTCAGGTCAGAAAATGTGTTTTGAATTTCTATTGTTTGTTTTCTTTTTTGGGTATAATGACCTGGATGACTTGAGAACCTCCTCAGACTATTAATTTTTCTATTTCAGCTTTAAAGGTGTTCGAAAATAGTGAATTTGCACTAGCACTCAGGTGCCAACATTTTTTACCAGTTTGTTGTAACATTCAGTTTGTATTAAAGAACATTCATTTTACTTTAATGGCTTTTATTTAGTATTGCTTTCCTTGCAGTTTATAATATACAAACACTAATATAACAAACTAGGGCTGCAAAAAAATCGAATTAATATGTAATACATTTTTTCACTAAGCGCACTCATGTTGCGACCAGTGAAATTGCAACATAAATTCGATTTCGATATATCATGCAGCCCTACAACAAACCTTTCAACATCTTTTGGTAAAAAATAAATACACTTTTTGATTAACCCAAGAAACACAACCAATTGCTACTCTGGCGTCCTGGCGGCGGGACGCTGGATTTTAAAATGTATTCCTTTTTATCCACATCTGATAAAAGAAAACTTTCCGCTGGACCTGTTGAATATGAAAAGAAAGCTGTAACCCACTTATTTACATCAAATCAAACATTCTGGGAGTTTTTACTCCCAACAGCATAAATAAAAAAATACACAAATTCAGAAAAATTTAATTGGACTTTTATATGGATTCCGCCTGGACTTTTTTACTTTATTACAAGTCCCTAAAACAAATTTTTTGTTAAATTAGCTTCAGCTTTGAAAAAGGAAAAACCAAAAGTAGTGTCAATCTAAAGACAACAGCTTCACTTCTTCATATATTTCACAAAGAAAATATAGGCGGACTTGAAAGTCTGATATTCCTCTGAGCAGAGCTTCTTTCCAAGTGTAATCAAATTAAATCAGACACAAAACTACAGAGTCTCAGCTTCACAAAGAGTCCAGACAATAGTTTGTGTCCAAAGGGTTCGGAAACAGCTTCAGTTTGAAATTAGGCTAATTTTAGTCAGATGTTTCAGGAAAAACAGGTCAGAGCTGCCTGAGATGTCTGCACCCTGTACGGAGTGGGAATGTTGTAGCCATATAGGTTGTCAATGCCTGTCTAGTGCTGCTCCCGCCAGTACTGCACTAAAGATTCACTGGCTGGTTGGGTTGAGGAAAAATGTTTGAACAATCACTAGCCTCTTCCAACCAGATGCTGTTGGCATGATCTAGTTCCTTCTGGCAGAAGTTGTGGAGTGCACAGCAGGTGGCAATCATGGTTGGTGCAAAAGTGAAATGAAAGTCACTTCTTTTTAAGAGAACCCTCCACCTTGTTTTAGCATTTACATTTCAGGTATTTCCCCCATCATCCAAAAACAAGGATTTTTCTTACTTTGGGCAACAGACTGACTGGTGTAGGGCATTTGCGTCGTGTGCGCTTCCTGGCATTTTACAGCTGATGTTCCAAAAACTATGAACTATCAACATACGTTATTTGTTTTTTTTATGTAATACTTAAATGTTTACCAGAATTTGTCATCCACAACAGCTTGTAGTATGTAGGATGGCCATCCTTTTCGATTTACAAAGTCTTTATAGCCATCTGAGGGAGGGAGGATGGGAATATGTGTTCCATCTATGAGCCCCATAATCTGAGGGATGTGATGTGATGCCTCAAAGCGTCTGGCTATCTCTACAGCCTCTTCAACGGTTGGTGCACGGATCAGTTGTTTTATTGGCCCTTGTAGCATGCTCTTACAAAACATATACACAAACTTTTTGACGCTGCTCTTACTAATTCCAAATTGGTTCGCCACAACGCGGTATTCTGCGCAGCTTCCCAGTTTGTACAATACGACTGCGATACGCATGATGAGTGGAACAGGAGCTCTAACGGTAACTTCTTCTGGAGCCATATGCCTCTCCATTAACGAGCAAAGTTTCATGAATGATGGCCGTGTCATGCGAAAGTTTTCCTTCCCCTCTTGATCGGTGAACTCCAACAGAACTATCCTTTCCCACCAGTCTTTACTCCTCACCTTCATCCAGAGGCTCCGTGTCTTTGGTGGAGGAGGGGGGAATAAACTTAGTGCATGTGGAATTAAGTTATTGTCCTCCTGTTGTCTCTCTCTGTTTATCATGTGCAGAAGTATAAGCTTTTGTTTTTGTATAACCGAGACCAGCAAAAACAAAAGTATGGTCTGAAGCACACAATACAGCTCCATATCAAAAGTAGTATTAAACAGCACGAACAGGAGGTGAAATCAACAAAGAAAAATGTTACGAGCCAAAACGTACGCAGCCATGTTTGTTTACAACGGAAGTTTGTTCTTCTTCTACTGTTTCCGGTATGTTAGCCAATTCTGCGCATGTCAAAATAATTTATTCCGATCAAATGTATAACAGATGTAAACGCGTGTCGTAATCAGATTATTTTTTTCAGGGTCCATGTACACAGTAAAATTCTAATCCGATTCATGATCAGATTAAAGACATTTTGCGCATGTAAACATGGCTACTGTCTCCGATATGGGCTAATATTTCTTTTACTTACATAAACCAAAAACGGAATGCGATTTGACTGACAGACGGAAATGTAAAGTGAGAAAAAGTACTATGGAAGTAGAGAATAAATCATGGCTAAGGTAGAGTAACGCCTATAGGACGCTTAGGAAATTCTACGACATTAAGCAAACAGTGGTTAAGAGGTGTTTAAAGCTTGGTTTCTTTATTTTAAAAAATATATATATTACGCTGGAAAATGCAACTGATTAGAAGATTTCATGTTGTGAGAACAATGAGACAATGAAAGGAAACGGAAATCTACAATCCAAACACACAAGCGACTTTGGAAGCGGACTGGTTTGCTGAGTGTGGCTGTGGTTCCTGTGTCAGACTGTGGCGTCCTGTGGTGTTAATTAAATGCCTGAGTGCTCTTTCCCCCCTCATTTTCTCTTTATTCCCAGCAGCCGCGCCTTGTCAAACCAAAAATGATTATCATAATTCTCCGGTCTTGTAAAAAGCACTTCACTGTAAAGAGGCAATTATTGACCCTTCACTTTGATAAATAAACTATTGCATGGCCATCAAGTCCACGATGCAGTTAGCACAATGCCGCAAATACAATGTTATGTGAAAGCTATTTTGACAACATGGCTTTATGTCTTACTCGATGACTGTTACACACTATTAAATTGTCACGTTACACTGCGATTACTGATTGACACCCTCTACATGATAAGATAAGAATAATATAGAAACAAATAGTAAAGTAGTATTTTAAGATGGCTCCTTCGACCAACAAAAGATAACTTTAAAGTTTCTTTTTTTTCCCCACTTAGGTAGTTATTGTTCATCATACAAAATGTACGCAACCTAAAAAAAATGTGTGTTCAGTTTCTTATTTCAACAGTTCTCATATTTTCTTCCGGTGTAGACTGTAGAATAAAATGTATGCTTATATGATTAAATTGTGTAAAATAAGTGTCCAGTAGAGTTGAACGATTTGGCAAAAATCACATTTTTTTTTCGTCTACGGATGCAGGGACGTGTCCAGACACTGGGGGGGGGCCCAAGGGTGGCACCAAGGCCAGCCCAAGTCTTTAAGGCGAGACACTACAGGCACATTTTTTTGATGTGTTTGCTCTCTCAGCAAATCTGCTCCATAAATGTTTTATTCTTCCATTTAATCCACTTCATCCATAGTTTTTATAGGACATTGTAACTTCAAAGGCCGTTTTCTTAAAATGCATTTTTCTTCAATTCAAAGAACCTTTTCAGTCCAATCTAGTTTACTTATAAACTAAATAAGATATCTAAAATCCCCATCTGTAAAGTTTTTTGTAACTAATATTTGTACAAAATGAACGAAGAAATTTAAATCTGGTTCTGTCCATTTTTCAGGTTTACATGTCTTATTTCATTAGACATACATCATGAAAAACTTGTAATAGATTTTTAATTACATTTATGTGAGAAATCTACAGGGGAAGTTTCAAATTGATATCTTTAAATTTAAGATTTTTTCCCATTCACTTGTAGTGTCTCACCTTAAGGCAAGCATTTTGAAAATTGAAACTGTAACTGAAATTTTAAAGAATAAAAATGTCTATTTCATTGGTGCAATATTATACGTGCGGTGGCCAATCAGATTTCGGCCACTCCCTAGAACCGCCCGTGCCCGAATGAAGCTATGCCCTGTGTGTTTCCGCTCGCACATGACTGAAGGCTAGAACCACATCAGTGTAGTGTAGGACGTGTGGATTACTTTGAGCCGGCCTCAGGTGGTGTGGGAGCGCCCCGTGAGGATCTCCCAATGCAGACCCCCCTCTGTGCTGTGAAGTAAGACAGCAACCTGAGTGCCTGCCCAGTCAAACCTGTAATTACTTTCAGATCGAAGCCGCTGGTCCTACAGGAGCACGCTCCGAGGAGACTACTTCTGAGAAAATCTAAGTGGAACAAAGCCTATCCATTAACCGCCAAGCAAACTGGGGAAGCAGTGAAAGCAATCCCAAAGTGCACGTATATGCCTCTACGGCGCGCGAGCCACGTTGGTGTACAATAAATCATGGGCGCTCGAATCGTGCCTCGAGTCACGTGAAGTGTTTTTTTTCTCGTGGTGGTTACCATTCCCCAGGTTGTTGAGATAGATTATGAGTCGTATATTTCAATCCTGACACTCACTGGTATCAGTACGGCGTGTGATGGACTGATGCAAATAGACTTCCAGGCAATACACGTGCCCTTTTTGTGCGTTTTGAGACCGAAGACCCAAAAGGAATTAGTATTTGGGGCGTTACATTTCTTAATTTAACAGAAAGATACAATACATAATTATGCATTAGTCTTATGGTACTTTTTAAGTTTTCGTTGTTTTAATACAATACTATATACTGTGATATAATAAAAATAAGTAAATAAAAAGGATGCACGATGGCAGAGCGGTTAGAGCTCTTGCCCCCCCAACAAGGAGATCATGTGTTTGAGTCCCATGCCGGAGGAACACCTGTCTCTGGGTGGAGTCTGTATGTTCTTTCTGTCTGTCTATGTCTGTGTTAACCCTGTGACTGGCCCCTGTCCAGGGTGAACCTTGCCTAATGCCCAAAGTCACTGACAGGTTCCAGTCACCCGCGACCCCTAACGGGAACAAATGCGAGAAGATATAAACAGAACAAGACAAAAACAGAAGACGTTGTCTGTTGTCTGGCACATGTCCCCTTTTGTATCTGTCCTATTTGTCCCAGTCTAATAACTTTATCCATTTTCATGCCAATTCATGCCAAATGTAGTCTTTCCACTTTATAAACATCCCATATTATTTCCTGCCACTGCTTGACAGTCGGCTCTGTTCCCGTCATCCATTTTCTTGTTGCTTTTCTTGCTGCAAACAAAAGTACATTCCACAGGTATCCATCTATCGTTTCCATTGTTGTTGTTTTATATCTAAGATATTTAATTTTAAAGTCAACTGGAATATTAGTATTGAAGTCTGCAGTGCCTCATTAATGTCTGTACAGTATTTATACGGCAGCCCCAAAACACACAGCAATCGTAGTCCAAAGTGTTTCCCTGTGACTAATGTGCACTTAAATGACATAAAACTTAAGTTAGCTTATTTACCTAGTTATTTGTGAACTCCTTGAGATACTCAAACCTGCACATTTATAGATTGGGAGTGTACCTATGTTCCCACATTTGTATGCTTCCACAGCACAATGTTTCCACGTTTTAGCAAAAAGGGCTCCATTTTCCCACAGCCCTGTTTTCTAACCTTTAAAAGATATTTCTGAAAATAAATGCATAACCTTTTCCTGGCCCTAACCTCAACCATATTTTCAAAACCAACAACAAAGCCTTAAACATAACCATTATTGTACAAAAAGGTCCTAAGCTTAACCACAACCTTACTTTGTCTGGAAAATGCTGAACTATATCTCAGTATTTTATATATATAGATATATAGATATGGGTTAATACCAGTCTGGGCACTCCATAATCTCTGAGTTCAGATGGGTGTGATTGACAGGTGGATTTGCCAATCATGGACAAGCATGGTTTGTCCGTATTGAAACAAACAAACAAAAAATATTACAGAGACTGAAAACATTACAAAGAGCGAAGCACACATGTCTGTTGAAGGACACATATTCTGCTACAGTGACTTTTTGAGCTTTTAACCATGTTCTAACAATGTTCCATCATCAAAAACATACCTGAAGTAGCAATCAGCTGCATCCACGCTGTTTTGAGGAATGTTTACTAGAAAATCCTCCCCCCTCACAGCGTCATAAACACTTCTTGCTGTACTTCCTGGTTCTGGGACGTATTTTTAGATTTCATACGTCTTATCCGAGAATCTTTTAGTTTTTAAGTTCTTAAATCATCGCCAGACTCGTTCTGAGCATTTCTTCTGTCCAAACATGATCAATGCTGCTGCTCACCTGCACCGTAATGTCTGTTGACAACTAACTTCGCCGTAACTGCGCCATCTGCTGGCTGGATGTACTCAGCACATGTTTAAAAACATGAGATGGCACATTTAAGGTACTCAAGTGCATGTTTAAAAGCTAATAACAATATGAAAAATGCAGAATATTTTTCTGAGGTGAGAGAAGTTTGATTTTGTTCTAAAAAATATTTGACCAATTAACTTGTTCATTCCACAAGCGTCACAGAAATAAACTCATCTGATTGCACAGTATGGTTTGGAAGTGCGACAGAGAGGACAAGACTCGCTCTTCGTAAACATTTGAAGAAGTGTGTATTCTGTATCCAAGGTAACCCTGTAACAAAGTGCTAACTATAACAATGTGTTACGTGTGTGCATATTTTAACAATTCTGGTCTCTCTAATATAAATTGTATAACATGTACTATATATATCCAGTAGTAATAGCAGTAAAGGCTTTTCCCCACACACACACACACACACACACACACACACACACACACACACACACACACACACACACACACACACACACACACACACACACACACACACACACACACACACACACAAACATAAGTAGGTAACAAACCTCTTCAGCAGCTCTTCCTGGATATTTTAGCATTTGAAAATAACTGAAGAAGGAAGCATTCTGGTGGATAACCTGCTTTATAGTCATTGTTTTGAGGTTCGCCCAGATTTACTCAAATAGTATAACTGCTTTGAAGAAATATATGGGAAAAAAAATCAATAGCACCTTGTTGTTATTGCAAAACGGGTGAATGGGAGGCAGCGCTTTACATTCATTGCTTTTCTCTGCAGAAGAATACCGAACACGTCTCCATCAGATGAGAGGATTTATAAAAATGGAAATGGGGTCCATCTCGGCTCGGGGGGCAAGCTGAGGCACATCCGCGATTCCTGTCACCTAAAGGCGTACTTACACAACGGTGCGGGGCTTTAACCACTGTCCGGATACCCTCGGGAGTCCCGCGGGAGGTCAAGGATATCACTGGCACTAATCTCCCCGGACAGGAGTGATAGAAATCCAGTTAACTGTGCGCACGGCATGCCACGGCTTCATGAGTCGGCTGGAACAGTGGTCTTTATCCCTTGCGCGGTCCGGACGCCATGCTACTATCTCTCGGGGTTAGCTGGGGCTGATGAAGGTCAAGCAGCGAAGACACTAGAGTGGATTGGAGGTGTCAGGACCTCTAAAATGTGTAAGAGTATGGATGGGCTGGACTGCGACGGGAATGGGTGGTCGTATTGTTCAACTGTAAATCACGGCATCGGAATGAGAAGCTGTCAGTTTCATCGTTTGGAAACTGGGACTGTTGATTACCAGGCGTCATTCGAGAACGGCTAGGGTAATGTAATGTCCGGTGAACCCTGTCGGAAAATGTGCTATAAAATGCGGAAATGGCGACTGACCTTGGGGTGGAGTGTAGGAGAACTGTAACGGTTGCGCTGTCGTGAGGTGGAATCTGTGATATATTCCGCCCTGATAATACATTTTACCCAAGATCTGACAAGGGTAATTGGGACTGAATGTCTTTCAAACTTGATGCTAAACAAAAAACAGACAACTTCGTCAATGACAAACATTTTTAGGGTAAAAAGCTCTGACTTGTGTTGCCTTCTCTACTTCTATTGCCCTTTTGTGTAAAGATTTAGGTACCACTTTCTTTTATTTAACTTTAATTAACCTTAACAAAGTATGACCAAAGACTTGATCTTACAGTTTACAAAGCTCGATTGGGGCCTAATAACCACTTTATTAAAGTTAGGGTCAGGATTTAGGGTTAGAGTATTAGTTAAGTAGTTACTAAACCTGAATCATTCTTAATAAACTATTTAAGTCTTTGTTCATGCTTTACTAAGGTGGGATTAAGTGTAGTAATTACTAAGAGTTACCCAAATTTTGAATGCAAACAATTTTACTGTATGATTGTTAGCTGTTCACATTTAAGAGACGTTCAAAAAAGAATCAACACAGTCTTGGACGTCACATTATTATTGTCTACTAAGGATGTCATTATGAGAAACACCTATTAACAAAACAATTATTCAGGATTATTGACACAAGCCCAAATAGTAAAATATTAAACTTTCTCTCATTCGAATTGTCTAATAGATCACAGTTCCTTTAGTCTGTGACCAGCTTTATGTTTAGTTTTATTAAAAACTACTACTAAAAACTACTTATAATATGTAAGATAACATAAAAAAACGTTTTTTTTCTTTCCTTTTTTAAATTTGGATTTTCTTATTATAGTAGAGATTCAACTGAGTTAACTGATTTTTTAAATTATCATGATGATAATTTGTTAGTTTGTACAATTATATTGCAGCTGCAATAGTGAGAATTGTCTATTAAATGGATAAACTTGACCTTCCTATTCTACCTTTTCTGTTTCAGTGTGCCTGCTAAACACTAGTTAGATAGATCGATAGATATTTTACTGTTCCTGAAGAAAATTCAAGGTCAGGACTTCACTGCACTTCCCAGCTGCCTTTGTGTCTCAGCCAAAGGTCTCAGTGCAGCTTTAGCTAGCGGATTCGTCAGGTAGAGTCTGTGTGTCAGGGCAGTTTGGGGAGAGTAACAACCTTCATCTAGCTCCTTACACAGTCTGCATGGATACAGGAAAAACAAGCAGCTCATTACATACAATCCCTTAAACTGCACACGCCTCACTTCTTTGTTTGTCAAATTGATACTATCTACACTAATATAAATGACCAAACAACCACAGAAACCTCATTGAACTATCGCAGGATAATTTGTCCACTTTGACCGCAATTTCCTCATGTGGTGATATCATAACCACCGTTACTGCAACAACCAATCCAGCAAGAGCGTCAGGGGCAGACGGAATGACAATCATTGCACGCTAAATGTACTTTGAGCCTAGCATTACCTCATCAAAAACGGTGCTCGGAGTTGTGTTTTCATTCACATGCTTGAGCAATCGTGCAAAATGGCTGCCACGACTCATGCCCTTGCAAATTCAGTCAGAGCGGAACCGAGTGAATGCAAAACGCGACGTAAAACGACTTTAACTGTGTAAGAAAAGCGTCGGTTCTGACGTCCTGACATTGGGCTCGAGCTGATGAGACTCTCTGGGTTGAGTCTGGGCTGATGTGAAGACACTGAAGTGGTTTGGAGGGGACAGGACCTTTACAGTGACAGAGATTGGAGCGGGAAAGGGTGGCCATGTTGTTGAACTGTAAATCACAACCACTGTCTATAGAATGCGCTCATATGCGGCGATGTTGATTACCAAGTGTCATTCAAAAGTGTGTGCCAGAAGCCTAGTCTTCTGCAGTCGATAATGCGTTGTAAAGCCTGTCAGGAAACATGCGCAATAAATAAATGATGCACGATTGCAAACTGTTATGGAAATCATTTGAACCATCTATTAAATTATATTGCTATTTCAAAGTCATAAAGAACTATAAAATGGCAGTTTTTAATTTTTTTTATATGTGCAAATGTGTCTGGGGTGTAATGAACAAAATACCACGACTCTATGAAACTTTGACGGGAAGAGCTTAGTATGTAAAAATGCTCCATTAAGCTGTAAATGGGTTTTAGCTGCTGTAAAATGATATGGCAAGACATAGCCATATCATTAAAAACAACAGAACAGGCAATTCATTATTTAATCAGAGGATTTGCCTAGTTTGAAGGGTTTTCATTTATTGAGACAACTTCGGTATCAGAATGAAACCTACAGATACAGTGGGAAAATACAAACCCCAGTCAATCAAACCCATGACCTTTAAACCTCCAATTACTAACAACTTTTGCACTGTACCAGAAAAAGTAAAATTTGTTCACACTACACTTGAATTATAGGGTTGCTACACAGTGCATAATGTTTGGGTTACACAGTGTTACAATTATGTTACATATCATTACACAAAAGTAGTTACACAGCCTGTTATGTTTGGGTTACATGTTATCAAGAGTAGTTACACAGCATGTTATGTTTGGGTTACATGTTATCAAGAGTAGTTACACAGCATGTTATGTTTGGGTTACATGTTATTAAAAGTAGTTACACAGCATGTTATGTTTGGGTTACATGTTCTTAAAAGTAGTTACACAGCATTTTATGTTTGGGTTACATGTTATTAAAAGTAGTTACACAGCATTTTATGTTTGGGTTACATGTTATTAAAAGTAGTTACACAGCCTGTTATGATTGGGTTACATGTTATTAAAAGTAGTTACACAGCATTTTATGTTTGGGTTACATGTTCTTAAAAGTAGTTACACAGCCCGTTATTAAAAGTTGATCCACAGTGTTACATTTAGGTTACAGCTGTTTATACTGTGAATTGTGCTGTGCGTTACATTTTGCATTACACTGTGTTACAAGTAGTTACAGAGTACATTGCAACAGATTACAAATTACAAGTTCTGACACAGTGTGACATTATAGTTGATGAGGCAGGTACAAAGTATCAAGTGTAAACTAAAACAAATATATCTTTTTATATTACTAAGTTAACATGGTCTTGTATAGTTCTTAGTAAAGGTGCTATACCTTATTTTGACTGCCTTAAACATTTTAAAAACAGATCATTTTACATTGCCATTAATGTAAAATGCCAACAACAAAAAGCATGAGAGCTGCTTTTACAATACATCTGCAGTGGGGCATAACAGATTTGATTTAATTGCATCGTGTACAGCTCTTTTAACGGCAAGAATGACAAACCAAAGTATGTCACAGTGAAGTGTCTGAAGGTGTCTGAATCTAAATGGAGATGTACTGTCATAGAAGGAGGGAGAACTCCAAAGGCGCACTGTAAATCCATGCATTACGTTGGGACAGGTTCACCTTCACCACATACTATAACACACACACACACACACACACCCACACACACACACACACACACACACACACACACACACACACACACACACACACACACACACACGCCTGTATCATCTGTGACGTATACTCACAGTCATTCAAGAGCATCCGTTTTTTGTTGACACATGCAGGCACGTTCGTTCTTGGTGACGTGATGCAGATGAAACCCAGCTGATAATAAATAATTCAAATGACCTTGAATGGGTGTGGTTTGAAATTGTATGTTTGCGTTTATATGATTCATAGACAACCAAAGCGGCTTAACAAATTAGTCCAGCATTAGGCCACATCCTGACAAAATGGCTATTGTTTCCAAATCGAACTGCATAAAGATAAAGAGCTCCAGGCCTGTGTTTGGCGCTGTGATGCTGCTACAGAATGTGTTTAAACTGTATATAAAAGATATATAAAAACTTTTTTTTTTAAGAATAAACAGAGCCCATGCACAGAAGAGTGGAAAAATGTAATCAGAAACTCAGCGGAGGATTTTATTTGAAAGGACACAAATGATGCTTTAGTGACCTTTTTGAGCTTTTAACCATGTTCTAAGAATGTTCCATCTTCAAAAACATACCTGTAGTTGCATTTAGCTTCATTCAAACTAGTTTGAGGAATGATGGTTAGAGAGTCCTCTCCCTTCCGAGCATCAAAAACTGAACTCCCTTGATCAATGTTTTTCTTATTTTAGACGTCATTTATCTAAGAATCTTCTGTTGTTTTAAGTCCTTACAAGTCCATGTGCAATCGTATTGGTTGTACATGAAATGTTCTCCAATTCTAGTATTTGCTAAAATTAGAGTTTTAATTTTAACCACTTTTTTGTCCTCCTTTGGGCAATTTCTTGATTAACCAAGAATCAAATTTTACACCTGGTTTAGCTCATGTTTACACCTGGAATGGTCATGTTACACCTGGATCTGGTCTGAATCTTTTCTTATCGTTCTTGATGAAATGTTCAAGAATCACTGCTCCAAAACAAGATTTATAAACATTTTAAGGTACGTTCAACACCGTCCTTGTGTACTTTTTTGGTCCATGTCAAATGTTATTGCTTTGCCGGGAATGTTCGACAGTATGGCTTTAAACATATCTATCTCCAATACGACAGGTCAGATCTTTGGAGAGGCAAGCAACACATGATAATGCATGTTCCTCTAATTGAAAAAATGCTCGATAGATAAGTTTAACCCTGAGCTTTTTATAAAGACTTCCAAAATACATCCGTGGAAACAAACAAATTTCAAGCAACGCTGTATTACGCACAGCTTCTTGTTAAAGCACCATTTCTGTGTCTTTATCCCTAACATCAAACATCACCTGATTACACCGCAAACTCTACCACATTACCACTTGACACTAATCGTTAGTAGAGACAGATTAATTATTCATTTACATACATTACATACAGTACACACATACTCGCGACATAATGGCTCCTACATAATTCAGGCTGTTACCAGTCCAAAACTCAGACACATTTTCAGCGCTGCTATTTTTAGACTCAGAGGTGTTCCGAGGGTGCCAGTATATTTTGACGTCATACGAAAAATCACATTGCAGTCAAAACTTGGATGCTCATTTGTATAAGCCCCCGTCTGTTCTCACGTTCCTGCATGTTGCCGCACGTGGAGTGAAAATATCAAACAAACAAGCCTTTCAAGGTCATAGGAGGAGGAAATAAACTGGAGAGAAACTGTAGCGCAACTTCTGCCTGCCGCCTCTTTGTAAATAGAGCATGCATGATCTCATTACAGGTGATATAAAGCGGCGATGCATGGCCGGCATGAGAATAACCTGTAAACACCTCGGGATGATTGGCTCTGACATGTGCACTGGCGATGTGGCACGACATGGTGGACACACGCCTAATGAAGGACCGGGAGATTGAATGTTTATTCCTGACGTCTGCGGAGCTCGCTAGGTTCTCGATCCAAGCGGGAGAAGCTAACAAAAGCAATCAGTGGGCACAAATGAACCGTAAATAGCCCGTGATAGTGGAGGATGTTCTGTATGAAAAGGTGAAGTTTGTTTTCATACGGAAGAGTCAGAGGGAAGACGTTTGATGGGCCTAAAATGGAGCCTTGCGGAGAACCGGTGTCAGGATTGGAGAGGAAAAGAAAGCCTAAGGGTGTTTGCGACTGCGCTCCGGGGAGATTTAATGACATTTACTTAACGGTTGGGTCAGTACGCTTCATCATTCACTCCAAATGCCGCGCCATGAGCCACATGAGAGGCGATTAGCTGACTCCGAAACTGATCTCCATGACAACAGGCGTCAAGGCCAGTCAGACCATGGCCGCAACCAACGATATTTTTTTGAGTAATCGATTAGTCTGTCGATTATTCTTTGATTGATCGATTAGTTGTTTAGAACGCAAAATGTCAGTGAATGAGATTTTTACAATATTTCATCGAGAAGAAACTAAAGAAATGCTGCTTGATAGACTACGCTTACAACACAAAAACACTTAACTGTACATGCTTTTTATGTCATTTTACAAGAATTCTTGCTTCGTCTGAAAGATAAAACATTCTCTATCAGCATTTGACACTTTTTGGAGGTGGTTTATAGTACACAAATACAATTTTTCCACTATCACATTGGTGGATGGCAATTTAAATAACATATCAGTGGCGATTAATCGATGAATTTGTTTCAGCCCTACTTACAGCACAGACAGAGGCAGGGGGAGAAGTGTCTCACTTATTGAGTGTATCCAATTTGCCTCGTCAGACCTCATCAGTTGCAAAGGGTAGCTCTGCAGCGCCGTGAAAGAGTTGGACGGCAGCTTTCACGCCACATTTGGCCCGGTCCGGAGAGTGGCGGGAGTTAGGTTGACACATGACATACTGACCCAGGTGTACACTCTCGGGTCGAAAACTCTTTTATGTCAAGCTAAGCAAGATTGTTTGATGTATGATGGATAAATCACAAAAGGGGCGTGAAAATGTGTTTATACTTTATGATAACTACACTTACTCATGCCTTAATAAAGCATGAACAAAGACTTAATTCATCATCATCAAATAGTTTGCTAAGAAAAATAAGAACTTTGGGTTAGGATATAAATTGCTGTTACTAAGCCTGAATCATTCTTAATTAACTATTTGTTCAGTATAAATTAAGTCTCTGTATATGTTTTATTAAGGCCCAAATAAGTGTAGGTGTTACCGAAAAAGTTGTACAAAAATGTATATGGTGTGTTATTCTATTTAGAAGTTCATTGTGCGAACTGCTAAATAACTCCATTTATGACAACCTTGCTAATATATTACTAAAAAAGTGTTTCATGAGTTACTATTTAGTTATTATATTGGTGTAAACAAACTGAATTGAACTGTAAAATTGGCTAAACACTTCTTATTCCACACATTCTGTTCAAAAATAATACCTTTAGTTTTCTATCTTGACTCGAAACGTAAACAAACTAACAAACAGTAACCGTTCTAACAACTATTCCTAAATGGGACATATGTCAACTGGACTTTTAATGTTATAATTCTTCTCCGTCACCATTAGCTTACTCAGAGTTGTGTTTATCTACTCGTACTTGTAATTATTTAAAAAACGTACATGCAATGTTCAAAAATATGTATCAGTATATATTTTGTACAGTTTTTATGAATATAAAATAAAACAGAAAGAGAGTGAGCAAGAGACAACCAATTAGGTCACGGCACTCATTGTCCAACACAAACGTCCCGAGACGACATTTTTAAACAATAAGTTAGCTAGGACCAAAATCATAAATGAAATGGAAAAAATGGAAACAATTACCTTTTTATTTAATTTGAAAATGGACTTAATTGCCAAACTTTGGACCAAATGTGACGCATACGCCGGACAATATAAGGCTTAACTCTATTGGATTTCTAATGTTGCTTGTGCTTTTATTGTTCTCTCTGTCTCATGTTTTATGCTCTGTTTGTTTTATTGTTTTGAATTGAAAATTTGAAAAAGAAAATGGGAAGAGAAAACACGCATTCTTACAGCCATTCTACAGCCAGGGGCGTTGCACCAAATTCTGGGCCCCAGGTAAAAGCTTTCTTGGTGGGCCCCAATACATAATTTTGTTTATAATTTATTCCTTCATTAATTTTCTACCATTTATTCCTGTTCGGGGTCGCAGGTGACTGGAACCTATCCCTGTGACGTTGGGCACTATAATATGCACCTTATGGTTTCTACATAAACCTAACGATAACTGATAGCTGACTTTTAGACATCTTGTGCAGCTAACAGCTTACATTATGATACAGTAGTGTTTGTTTTTGTTTGTTTTTTTTGACTAATTTCACAAACATCTCAAAACGTATTATTACAATAAGAAAATACACTGACTGCAAATTAAAATCACTAGTTTTATTTGATAATAACTTGGCTAATATGTGAACAATGATTTCCCATCTTAAACGGTTGGTGAGGCTCTCAGATGTCATGCATCATTAGTCTGTCGAGGACTTTACTCAACCACAACACATTTTATTACAACAAAAATAAAAATAAAGTATAGAAAAATACAACTGAGAAAAAAAAAAAAATCACATGCTTTTGAGGGCCCTTCCCTGCCCTGGGCCCCGGGGAAACCAGTACCCTTTACCCTCCCTTGTCCGACGCCCCTGCATAGTATACATAGGGCTGGGCGATATGGCAAAAAATTATTATCGTGATTTTCTTGGGGCCAGATCATGAAATCGATGTTATCTCGATTTGTGTTCACTTTGTATTTTTCTATTGCACGATTTAAGAAAACTATCGAATTGTGATTTTTCTGACCAGTGCGATTGTGATTAGATTTGTGATTTATGTTTTAATAATAGGCTTCTGTTCAAATTCACATTTTAAACAAAATTTTGACACTTTTAGTCACGCTTTTAGCCACCTTTTTGTCACGTTCAGTTGTGTTTGCCATATCTAAATGCGTCTTTGTTGTTTTTAGTTGTGTCTTTGGTGTACTGAGTCATGTTTGTTGTTTGTGGGCACGTTTTTGTCACTTTTTGAACGCATTTTTAATCGCTTCTGGTCGCGCTTTTGTCGCTTGCTCCAGAACATGTTTGTACAAATCCAAACTACAGCGTTTGCAGTTTTTATTCAAATCAAAGCAAGACGTTTTGTTGTTTGTGGAAGAAATGATTGCTCTTCAAAAATTGCATCCATTAAAATTGCGATTTCGTGACGATTTGGTTAAACTGCGCAGCCGTGGCCTTTAAGATGTAAATAAGGTCATCTGCTCAGAGGCTTCAGAGGCTAAACAACAGGAGAAAAAGCGTGTTTGAACAGACAGCTGCATTAAAGAGACAAACGACACGACGATTTCACAAAAATAGCACATTGTCACAGGGATGAGCTCACGATTTGAAGCATGAAGTATAAAGTTTAGTATAATCTAGTGCACCTTTATCTCGTGCACATTCATTTCGCTGTTCTTTCGGTCGCTTGGGCACTTTTTCTTTCATGTGTCAGCAGCCATTAACAGACTGCAGAACCGTGAGCCTGCTAAACAAGGTTGGCTGGAGCTACTGCTTTCCTGCTTTATGCAAATGTCTCCCTTTGATGTGCAACCGAAGGCACGAAGAGGACAGAGGAGAAGACTCTGACGGCGGTGGAAGCAACAATGACGAGATGAGCTTGTTTTTAATCAGCCCGTTCCTAATGAGGACAGGTGTCAGCGAAACGACGCCCCATGCGCAGCCCACTGACCCAAATGCAGCTTCTGATGGGAGGACGGCCGGTAAACATGTCTAGTTGTGGAGCCACAGCGGGCGGAGTTACCCAAACTTAGTGCAAAGCCAGGGAGAGATGAACACTTCCCGGAGATATTTCCCAGTAAGCATTGTTTAAAAAGTGGGATTCGATTCACAAACACATCCGGGAACATCATCATTTCAGACATGATTTATTTTCAACTAATAAAAATCCCATGCATTTCAGAATATATAGAGGTCTAAAGTACAGGAGCAGGGTTTGTACAGAGTCAGACTGAATGTTTGTGGGAAAGGATGTGTAAGTGTGAGTCTCTGTAGCTAAAGGTAAATGTCCACTTCAACAGCCTTCATGTGTTTAATTTTTTTGCAGTTGGATTAAAGTGTTGGGCTTTTAAAGTACTCGTTGTGCATTGTGATGTAAAACAATACGTTTTTAGTTTAGTTTTTAAATGTTTTTCTATCTATCTATCTATATACCTGGGCTGTGTCCCACCAAAGTGGGGTAGCCTAGACAGGGCACACACCCTCACTCCCCCCCAAACCCTCCTTCCGTGACCCCCCTCCCCCGTCTGCACCAGTGCCCCCTCCGCATCACCATCACAACTTTTTTCATTTTTTTTCTTTTTTTATGTTCACACCTCTGCCAAGGAGGCCAAGCCCACACCGGCGTCCGCCCGCCCCCATCCATGCAATGGATTTGATCAGGCAGCCAGCGCACCCGAGCGGAAAACCCCCAGGACCCGCCCCAGGTGCCACAAAGGCAATGAACCGGCCAGACCCAGAGTGCAAACCGGACCACCACCAGCACCCAGGAAATTCTCCAGAGGACCCCACAGGGACAGCCGCCGCACCCAGAGAGGGACAACGAGCACCCAGACACACCTCCCGTCCATCACCATCACCGCTGTCGCCCCACTTCAAATCCACACCAATTGCACAGATGATTTAAACATTATTATTGTTGGTTTAAAACATTATTATTGTTGATGATGGTTTAAACATTTTTCTCCCCCCTCTCCGAACATTTTCTTTCATATCCTATGCTGCCCTATATTGTGTATAATGTGTAAGCTATAATAGTGTCTAAACGCATAAAAAGAAGGAGGACATTGTCCTGCAAGCCTAAGTGTAGGTATTCAGCTTGCCCTAACTAAGAAATGATGCATTAAAACAATCTTAAAACATTGGGAGAGGGTCCAGGTTCAGATTATTTCCAATCATCCCACAACAACAACAGTAACAGTAATAACTAAAAGTGCACCTAGATAACGTCGCCCCCCTCCAGGCGCCCCCGTCCACCATACAAACCCCCAGAGAACCCGGGATCCAGATGGCCATCCGGACCACACCCCTAAGCACCAGCCAGCCACTCCCTCGGCACCCCGAAACCAGACCCGGCGACACCACCCAAGCCCGCCAGCACCAAACAACCCAGCACTCAGATGGACTCACGGACCAACACCAGCACCAACCCAACGTCCCAGGAGAGGCCACACCAAATAATATTATTTCTAAGGTTTAGCTGTGATGATGTTGGGGAAAAGGCACCTTGATTTAAGGTTTAAGGACTGATTTAAACCACACCACACTGCACCAGGGTCAGCGGCACAGCCCAGTGTGGGCACTTCCACAGCAGGGCCTCAGCCGAAGCTGGTTTCCCCCTGCCGCTTCATACCAAGACCAGTCCTCTACCACATCCATTCATTCATACACAAACTCTCTCCATCCATCCCTGTCCTGAGCAGCCTCTCTCCCTTGCACCACAGTCATCCCTCTTGCATTCAACGCTCTTCTTACACCCTCTGTCCATCCCATTCGCGGTCTTCCTCTCATTCTCACTCCTCTCACATCAGATTCATATACCTTTTTCACCAATCGCTCCCTTTCCATCCTCTCCACATGTCCAAACCATCCCAATGCCTTTTGCTCTGCTCTATCAGCCAACACACCAGTTCTCTCTCGGATGTCTTCGTTTCTCACACGATCCATGCGCGTCACACCACACATACTCCTCAGACATCTCATCTCAACTACATTCAACTTCCTCTTCTCCGCAACTTTCAAACTCCACGTTTCAGCCCCATACAACGCAGCAGGCACCACCACACCCTCATACAATCTCCGTTTCGCATCCATTCCCAGTGACCTCTCTTCATTCCCCCCCATATCTTACGTACTTCATTCATTCTAAACTCTACCTCACCCCCCATTCCACACCAACGTGCGACCCCAAGTACTGAAAACACTCTACCTCTTCCAACAACTCTCCATTTAATGCCACATTCAACCTACGTTCATCCTTTGACCTCGTGCACCTCATCACCTTACTCTTATTAACATTTACTCTCAACTTGCTTCTGTCACACACCCTTCTAAACTCCTCAACCAAACATGCCAAGCTCTCCTCTGAATCAGCCACTAGTGCAGTATCATCTGCAAACAGCAACTGATTCATACTCCATTCGCTGCCATCAACATTCACCATGCTCACACCCTTACCTGACACTCTTGCATTCACCTCTTTTACCACACCATCCATATACACATTAAATAACCACGGAGACATCACACATCCCTGACGCAAACCAACCCTTACAGGAAACCACTCACTCATGCTATTTCCCACTCTCACACACGCTCTACTGTTTTTATAAAAACTCTTCACACCTTCCAACAATCTACCATCAATACCATACAAACTCAACACAACCCACAACGCCTCTCTATCAATCCTATCATATGCCTTCTCTAAGTCCATAAACGCCCAAAACACCTCCCTCCCCTTCGCCAAATACTTTTCACACACCTGTCTCACAGCAAACACCTGGTCCACACATCCTCTACCTCTCCTAAAACCACACTGCTCTTCACCAATCATATACTCAGTCCCCTCTACTACCCTGTTAATCAACACTCTCCCATACACCTTGCCTACAACACTCAACAGACTAATACTCCTATAACTACTACATTCGTACTTATCACCCTAACCCTTGTACAGTGGAACCACACACGCACTCGTCCAGTCAAGCGGCACCTGCCCACTTACAAAACACACATTCAACAATCTCACACACCACTCGATCACACTCGCTCCACCACACTTCAAACATTCCACAGTACACCCATCCACACCTGCAGCCTTTCCTGCTTTCAACTTTCCCACAGCTTGCTCAACTTCCTCTCTCGTAATCAACGCTTCATTCAACTCTCCCAGTACATTCAGTCTGCTTTCCCTTCCATCCGTCACAATCACAGCATCCCGATCTTCCTCCACATTCAACAGCCTCTCAAAATACTCCGCCCACCTCTTCCTTACTGCATTCCCCTCATTCAGCATCCTTCCATCCTCTGTTTTCACTTTCTCCTCCCTCCCAGACTCTCCCTTTCGCACTCTTTTCACCTCCTTCCAAAACATTTTCTTGTTCTCCCGAAAATTGTCAGTCAACTGTCTGCCCCACCTTTCGTCCGCAGCCACTTTTGCCTCACGCACAGCTCTCTTTGCATCACTTCTCTTCTCCTTATAACACTCATACGACTCCCTGTCCTTTCTCTGCAGCCATACTTCGTACGCACGTCTCTTCTCAGTTACAGCCAACCTTACGTCCTCGCACCACCATTCACTTCCCTTTCTTACACCCCCCCCAACACGTCTCACACCACACACTTCCTTTGCACACCCAACCACTGCACTCTTGAACTGTTGCCATTCTTCCTCCACACCAACAACCATTTGATCCTTCACCTCATTCCACCTGCCATCTATTTTCTCCTGATATTCACACACTTTCTCTCTGTTCTTCAAAACACTCACTCTCAAAACTTCTCTCACATCCCCACTCTTTCTCGGTCTCACCCATGGCATACCCACACGCAACCTTCCTTCCACCAAATAATGATCAGACATACCTCCACTCTCTCCCCTCCTCACACTTACATCCAACAATCTACTACATGCAACCTTTGAAACCACCACATAATCCATCAATGCTTTATCAATCACTCTTCCACCATCCTGCCTCACCCACGTATACTTATGAATCTCTTTCTTTCTGAACCATGTATTCCCAATCACCATCTCTCTCTCAGTGCACGTTCCTATCAGTCTCTCACCACTATCATTCTTTCCAGGTACACCATGCATGCCAACAACACCCTCAACTTTCTCATCACCCACTCTAGCATTCAGATCTCCCATCAGCACTACGTTCACATTTGCACCGAATCCTTGCAGGCACTCATCCAAATCATTCCAGAAAGACACTCTCTCCTCTTCATTCTTCTCACTGCCAGGACCATACGCACTCATGAACACCCACAGCTCATTCAGAAGTTTCACTTTCACCCACATCAGTCTTGGTGAGATCTCCTTCCATTCAACCACACATCGTCTCACCTCACAACTCACCAACAAAGCCACACCTTCTCTTGCTCTCCCACTCTCTACACCAGACCTTCTCCCACTCACATTTCCAAACACACACTCACCCTTCCCTTTCATCTTTGTCTCACTCAGCGCTAACACGCTCATTCTCCTTCTTCCAAACATCCTTCCAATCAGATTTCTTTTACTTTCATTCGTACTACACCCACGCACATTCAAGGACCCAATCTTTAGGGTTTGGGAGACAACCTCCCCTTCCCAACTCAGCCCTGTCCGTTTCTAGGAAACAGCTACAGGGGAGAGGATTCCCAGTCCTCTCGCCCCGTCCCTTTTAGTCGCCTTTTACGACACGCAGGGAATACGGTGGTAGTATTCTCTAGTCTGGCTGCTGTGCTGTGAGCAGCCAGACTGCCCCCCCTAACCACTTGGGCCAAATGTTAAATGTTTTTATATGCCTTTTTGTCTTTTAAAATGAACGATCCCTTATGGTTTTATTGACTTATTTTGTGTTTGGCTTGTGATTTTATTTTTCTTGTTCTGTAAAGCATTTTGACTTACTTTGTGTACAAATAAACTAGCCTACCCTTTTTTAAGTTTTATTGTGTCCTGATCTTTGGTTACTTTTGCATTGCACAGTGCAACAGAGTGAGAACACAGAATAGCAGTGTAACCATTACATGAAAATGCTTTTTCAAAAGCGTGAGTAGGGTTTACTTTGAATGCCTGAGGCACTAAACAAAATGGGAAGGGTCTTTTCCTGATTTATGGGTCAGATATGGGTGAAAAATCTATGTACACGTTGCTGTTCCCATCATTGTTGATTTATAGCATCTCTTCAATGTTCTTTTGTTCCCAATTAGTTGTTTCCTAGGGTATGTGTGTGTAAATACGTGTATATGCACATAGATGGGTGTGTGTGTGTGTGTGTGTGTGTGTGTGTGTGTGTGTGTGTGTGTGTGTGTGTGTGTGTGTGTGTGTGTGTGTGTGTGTGTGTGTGTGTGTGTGTGTGTGTGTGTGTGTGTGTGTGTGTGTGTGTGTCCTTGCTTAGGCCAATTTTGGGGACATGAGTCAGAATACACACCAGTAGATTGGGGACCCAAATCCAAATGGGGACAAAAACCATGGTCCCCAATTAGATTTCATTGAAAATGCCATCTCCAAGCTCTAAAATACATTTCCCTCTTAAAATCTCAACTGTCCCTAAAAGTGACTTATTTCAGTTTTTTGTGTGTGTGTGTGATTTCAAAACTGCCCCCCCACTCAATTTGTGTATCCCTCAACATTTCCCCCTGGTGGTTGTGTGTGGAATTGCACATGTCCCCAAATGGAGGTTGTGTGTAACGTCAGACCTGTATTTATACCAGAACAGAAGTCCCAATTCAACAGTTTGAACAGTAGCCAGATCCAAACGTGTTTTCTTCTATGATCTGATGGATCTGTGTTACTTTACATCAATTAGACCAAGCCAAAATTTGCAGTGTTGGGCCACCTGTGTTGAAATGGCAAGCACAAGGGGAAAAGGGCGGAGCAAACTTAGAAAGTAACACGGGAAAACAACATGATTGGCGGAAATGTTTGCTCCTCCTAATTAATCGTAGAAAGGGTTTCAGAGGTTGTCATCCGGACACTGTTTGAACATTGAGACGTTTCGACTTTTATCCAAAAGTCACTGTCAATCAGAGAGCTGGTATTGGAACTCGGGCTTATATGCTCCTCTAAGTACTGGGAGTCCTGCCCACAGGGAGGAGTCACTGAACGCCTGTCTTTGTTTGGAAAATTGTTTGTCTAGTGTCACCTGAAACTTGATAATTGGCCTGCCTTTGTTAGTTTAATAGTTGGCCTTGCCCAGTATTAAACTAACAAAGGCAGAATTAAACTAACAAAGGCAGAATTCTGGAGAATTTTGGGCAAGGTACCTTAGATCTGGTACAGGAGCTTGAGAATACAGCCAGGAAATTAGCAACAACAGAAAGCACCTCCGGTTTAACTTGAGGTGTAGACAGAGTAACATAATTCCGAGGAGCCTACAGATCAAATCCCCAGTTAAAGGACACAGAGCAGAGAAGACTTGGAGAAGAAATCTGATGCAGATGCTTAGTGAAAGAATTAGGGAGAACAACACCAAAATAGATAAACTGAGGTACAGAATGGAAATTATTCAGAAGAAACTTATGAGCATTGTCCCTGAAGATATTCTCAGAAGAGTGTTAGATTTTACACAGATCGCACAGGGAGCACAGCACAAGAAAAGTAAGGAACAACAAATCAAGAAGTTCTCCTCACTTTTGGAAAAGATCAACACTAGTAAAGATCAGCATAACAAGAGGTTAGGGACAGCCCAAGGTGAGACAAGTATTAACAGGAAGAGCTGGATCAAAAAGCTTTCTCAGGCAGAAATAGAAGTTTTTTTTCCAAAGGACTCAATTTCTCAGTCACCACCAACCATATCCCAACAACAGATTACATCACAGCCACAGAGACAGGCATCTGTTAAGGCATTGAGACTGAATGTAGATGTGGTGGTGTTTAAAACATCAGATAAATGCAACTTTTTTTAACGTTTCGCGATTGATTTGTGGCCCTCCGCTTGGTCTATATTTCAATATGTGGCCCTCGCTGGAAAATGTTTGGACACCCCTATTATAGACTGTGTACAGAAGCTTGAGAAGGAGGAGTTGATTGACAGGCCTCTGTACTACTGTACTGTACTGTACGACTGTATCCTGGTGAAGCTATTCCATGTATTTATGGCCTTCCCAAAATCCACAATGAGAATGTCCCATTGAGACCCATGGTGTGTAGCACGGACTCCATCACATACAATGTAGCTAAACACTTGACCACCATCTTGGCTCGGTTAGTGGGAAACTCAGAACATTGTGTGGAAAACACACAGCACTTTGTGAGCAAAGTGAGACACCTCCGAATGGACCCAAATGACGTTATGGTCTCGTATGATGTGGTGTTCCCCCTTTCACTTGTATTCCAACCTCGGAGGCAGTGGCAGCAGTGAGGATGCGACTGCAGGAGGACTCAACCCTACCGGAAAGGACCAAACTCACACCTGAACACATCTGCCAATTATTGGATCTGCCTTAACACAACTCACTTCCAATTCAGGGGACACTTTTACAGACAGATCCACAGCTGTGCTATGGGCTCTCCGGTCTCCCCGATTGTAACTAACCTTTAAATGGAACACTTTGAGAGGAAGGCTCTGACCTCCTTCCTGGGCACACCTCCTAGCCTCTGGCTGCGTTACGTGGATGATACCTTTGTGATAATCAAGAAACAAGAGCTGGAAACGTTCTCTGAGCATATCAGTGGGTTGGATGTATACATCAAGTTCACCCGAGAAGATGCTACGGACAACCGGTTATGCTTCTTGATTGCTCCACAATCAGAGAGGAAGGCAGCCTTCAGACAGAACTGTACAGGAAACCCAGAACACAGACAGGACTTATTGTTCGGGTCTAACCACCCACTGCAGCACAAGTTGGGAGTGATCAGGACACTACAACACAGAGCCCACGAAGTACCCACCAGCTCAGAGGGGAGAAAGAAGGAGGAAGAACACGTCCAACGCGCCCTCTCAGGGTGTGGTTATCCCAACTGGGCCTTTAACAAAGTCAGAAGAGCCAAGAAACAGGACAAAAAGGATAAAGATCCTAGCAGGAGGGGGGTCTCTATCCCCTATGTCTCGGGCCTGTCTGAGTTTCAAAGGATTTTTAGACAACACGACATCCCTGTTTATTTCAAACCTGGCAACACACTTAAACAGAAACTGGTCCATCCCAAAGACAAGAGGCCGACAGAGAAACAGAGCAATGTAGTTTATTCGATAGAGTGCAGTGAGGACAGTTGTAAAGAACGTTACATAGGAGAGACCAAACAGCCATTGCACAAAAGGAGGTACCAACATAGAAGATCTTACCTCTACGGGACCGCAAAGTGCAGCCCATCTGCACCTAAAAGCTACAAACCACTCGTTTGAGGACAGTGAGGTGAAGATATTGAGCAGAGAGAAGAACTGGTTTGAAAGAGGGGTAAAGGAGGCTATTTTTGTCAAAAGAGAGAATCCGTCTCTAAACAGGAATCGGGGTTTAAGATTTAATTTGGCTAAGATTTATGACAGCCTCCTAACACCTTGGTCCAAATCAATAGGCCAGTCAAATGCTAATGAGGTCATCAGCAGTGATGAGGGAGCAACAGCCATCAATAGAAAAATAGATATAAGACAATAATAGATCTTAGCCACAGGTGAAACTGGGCAGGGCCAACTATTAAACTAACAAAGGCAGGCCAATTATCAAATTTCAGGTGACACTAGACAAACAATTTTCCAAACAAAGACAGGCGTTCAGTGACTCCTCCCTGGGGGCAGGACTCTACTTAGAGGAGCATATAAGCCACAGTTCCCATACCAGTCTCTGATTGACAATGACTTTGGGATAAAAGTCGAAACGTCTCGATCTTCAAACAGCTTCCGGATGATAACCCCTGAAACCCTTTCTACGATGAACCACACCTGGACAAATGAGGGTTTACATCGACGCCTCCTAATTAAGCTCCTGTTCCCATGAGAAGAAAACTTAAACCACACCATTTCAAGGTAAGGAAACGTTAAAAGTTTGTTTTAAATTAAAGCTATAAACATAATTACATCATTAAAGCATTTTACAATGTGGAGCAACATGTTTAATATAAAGGAAGATAAAATGCTCTGGCAAATGTGGATCTACAGGCCTTCATCCAAATCCATCAGCACATTGTGCTAGCAAGTAGCAAGTAGCAATTGCTACGATAGCTTATTGAAAACATGCAAGCTACTAAGCCAGCTATAAGTCTTTGTCTTTAAACCTTACATTTGCCTGAGATGTTTTTTGGGTTGGGACTTTTCTATAAATAATTCAATTTGGAATGTGAAAAAAATAAATACATATGCACTTGCACATGTGGATGTACATGCCATGATTCAAATTAACAAACAATTTGCAATTGCTAAGTTAGCTGTTTTACCATTACTACTTATCTTGAACAATGCTTTTTGCATTTTTTTAAAGGGTGTGATCATTTGGAGCCCTGAAAGACTTTACTTTGGATGAAGAAATGACACATAACTACGGGGATGCTGAGGCCATGGCGTAAGGAGGTAGGTATTCACCTTATTCCACGCCCACTTTGCCTCTTTTCGCTCCGTAACAGCACATCCAGTTTATCAGGATCTCGGTGGTGGATGAGGGAAAAGTCTTACTGCTAAAACATTATATAAAGTAGATTGATTTGTGTAAAATGTTCATGGAGCCACAATATGTCACATGCACCGATTTCCTGGGCCTGAAGCTGCTTTTTAGGTCGAGTAGAACTTATTTTTACTGAGCTCGTCTTCCTGTGTAACAGGAAAATAGACGCCGCAGCAGATTCTAGAATAAGGTTATTATACGTAACTTTATGTTGTCAGTTTGTTACAGTTTCTTGTCTTGGCTCCAGGTAACTCACAAAGTGTCAATGACTGAGCTACAGCTGCTAATACCAATCATGAGATAAGGCTTTGTTCATTAACAGTGCATCTTAGAGCTCCTGAGTATCTGCTATAGTGCAGGGCCAGGCCATATGCACTTCAATGACTGTCCCCAAATAGTCCCCATTCGAGTGTGAATGTGTGTGATGTCCCCAAAAATTATGTTCTATCAATAATATTAATGTAAATGACTCGGATAAACAGCTGTCCCCCATTAGTCCATCGTCAAGTGTGTAATGTGTGCGATGTCCCTCAAAGTCCCAATTAAAACTGTGATGTTATACAAGTTTAAAATCAGCTTATTATTATGGTATGAACACTTTAAATGTATTTCTATCATGTTTCAGGAGGGGTTCTTCACTGTTGCTGCTGAGACCAGAGACATCAACAAACCACAGGTGAGTGGTAATACTGAGAGGCAACAATAAAGAAACTTCCTGAATGTTTTGACTATTATAAATATTTTATATGCAAAGAAAAGCTGCACTACAATCCCCAGCAAACCACTGACACACTATGGCTTAATTTTGCACATTTTACACTTCAAAAATATATTTGTCCTGGCTGCCCAAATTCTCATTACTGCATCGGCCCATGACTGACTGTCCCCAGTTGGTCCCCATTCGAGTGTGTGAGTGTGTACAATGTCCCCAAAAGTCCTGTCCTATTAGTGTTACTATTGCTAAGGAGTTGACATAGAAGACGGTCCCCAGTTGGTCCCCATTCGAGTGTGTGAGTGTGTACAATGTCCCCAAAAGTCCTGTCCTATTAGTGTTACTATTGCTAAGGAGTTGACATAGAAGACGGTCCCCGGTTGGTCCCCATTCGAGTGTGTGAGTGTGTACAATGTCCCCAAAAGTCTGGGCAAAAAATGGTGGTGTTATTGCATATACAATTTTATTTTGCATAAGCATTGTTGATATATAGGCAAATTAATTACAATTCTATTTCAGGAGCAGTTCCTCCCTGATGTTGCTGATGAGACGAGGGACATTGGCAAACCACAGGTATGAGTCTCAATATTGACTGGTAACTGGAAATCCACTCCAGTCTGGAGTTACAATTGTACTGTTCCATAGACTGTATAAAAAACACTGGACATCCCGAGCTGCTGCCGCCACGTTCCAAACAGGAAGTATCCATGGAGGCTGTTCTGGCTCCTTCAAGCCGAGCTCCATTCTCTTTCTATTGGGACATTAGTGTCTTTACTCTGAAACGGCTTCTGTCAAACTCACATGTGGAACTAAACTTACTCACTCCACATGATCCTGTGTTTGATTAAAGTTATGTTCTTCACAAATCAACTTATTACAATAATAACTGACCAATCAGGTGCTTCCTTTTCCAGGGGTCGGTTTCGCTCATGTTAGCAACAGGTTTGATTGACAGCTAGCGCCACACGCTGTCGCCGCCTCCTCCTACCGAGGGGTGGAAACCGTTAACAACCTCGCTCCTGATTGGTCCGTGTGGTTACCAAGATACGCACTTGGATTTCCAAATATGGAGTATGGCTCCACTTTAGCCGCTATAACTGCTAGCTCCACTTTTGCCGCTATAACTGCTAGCTCCACTTTAACCACTATAACTTTTAGCTGCGATTTGCTTCATTTGGCTGGAGTCAAACGCTACGACATCGTCCAGTGATTTTTATACGGTCTATGTACTGTCCCCAGTAAACCACTGACACACTGTGGCTTCATTTGAACTGATTACTTATCCTTTCCTTTCTCTGACACATCTTTCTCTCTCTCCAGCGAACATCTACTCCTGACATCACTGAGAGCACCAAAATCAGGTAAGAGTTGGTTTTACAAAAGACAATCAATTAATGTGTATATTTGTGTCTTCTACATTACATCATCTGCAGTAGATTATTTACATAAAATACCTTGATTGTCCCCAGTTGGTCTCCATTATAGTGCACAGGTGTGTATTACGTCCCCAATAGGTCTTGTCCTCTGAGTATTACTATTGTTACATGGCTCAGATAAACAACTGTCCCCAATTGGTCCCCATTCGAGTGTGTGATTGTGTATGATGTCCCCAAAAGTCCTGTCCTATCAGTATTACTATTGTTACATTGATCAGTTAAACAACTGTCCCCAGTTGGTCCCCATTCGAGTGTGTGAGTGTATACAATGTCCCCTAAAAGTCTTGTCCTATAAGTATTACTATTGTTACATTGATCAGCTAAACAACTGTCCCCAGTTGGTCCCCATTCGAGTGTGTCAGTGTGTATGATGTCCCCAAAAGTCCTGTCCTATCAGTATTACTATTGTTCTGGGGTTGACATAGAAGACGGTCCCCAGTTGGTCCCCATTCGAGTGTGTGAGTGTGTATGATGTCCCCAAAAGTCCTGTCCTATCAGTATTAATATTGCTAAGGGCTTCAAATAACTAACTGTCCCCAATTAGTTCCCATCCCATGTGTAAGTGTGTTTAATGTCCTCAAAAGTCAACTCTTACTTATGAGTCTGTATTGAATGGCAGTATTTCTTTGTATATTGTTATTGTGTTATTGTGTTATTGTTGCCAGGAAGAGCTTGAGACAGACAGCCCAAGAATCAAGAATCGTTTTTCAAGAAAAATACCTGAAGAATTGGATAAAACCACAGACTGCAGTGATGTTTGCTTCTATTCCTCACTCACTGACAAGACGTTAATCAGAGACAGAGGAGGACATTATCAACGACAAGAAATGCCAGACTATCCACTTTAACACAGAGTCCAAGAAAGTACAGTCCTGATACCCCCAAAAAGACAAAGGTCCCACAGCTCCAACACTCAAGATCAACCTTCAGATTCCTTTGTCAAAGTAGCCACCTTCAAAAAAAGAAATACAAAGAGACTCATGAAAAAGATTTTCAGGGGGTTGTCATCCGGACTGTTTTTGAAAATCAAGACTTTCAACTTCCATCCAGAAGTCATTATCAATCAGTGAGTGAGTGAGTCAAAAGATGACACCAAACCATAATTTGCCCACAACACTCAGGTGGTCAAGGAGGGAAATGAGTTTTGGAGTCAAGGTTGTAGAATAGAGTGCATTTTACCCAAACACAACCATATGCTGTAGAACATAGACAGTGGGAGGAGTCACCCCTAGTGTACACTGACTCCAGTCCGGTAGCAGACGCCTGTCACACCAGCTCTGGTTCACTGCGGTCTGTTTTTGATGAAAGCCACATAGATTTACCTGGTTTCGCGCAAGAAACACTCGTCAAATGATGAAAGCTGCACCAGACGCTGTGGCGTCCGGCAAAAGTAGACTTCTTGTGGATTCTTTCCTCAAACCTGCGGCCCAGAGCTCAGAGGTCGGTGTAACACAAGCATTGATTTTAAGCACTTTCTAAGTCTTGTGGGACCTGCGTGGGCCCCAAAGCCGGACCGGAGTCAGTGTGCATCAGGGGTTAAACATTATTTAAGAACCCGGATGACCTATGTACAGTATCCTGTATATCTGTTCAATCGATCAAAAACATACTTGTAAGGTATGCACTTATTTATCAGTTTATTTTTATATTTTGGAATATAACAATTGAAAGAAATAATAAAAATGCTTGTGGTTTGATACCATTTTAATTCATGATTATGTTGATTGCGTTGGTTTTGTTGGTTTCATGTACCATTTAAACTGGCACATGAAACATGTTTGTCATTATTCTGAAGTTACTTGTATAAAATATGGTTTATAACATATTTACTAAGTTTTTATGACAAAAGAAATAAAGACCTCAAACTGGACATTTATGAGTTTGTGTATGTGTCCTCAAAATGCACCTTAAAATTCTTTGTCCCCAATGTGAAGGTTAAAAAACTCATGGGACACAAGTTGTGAAAAAGTACAATCTAAGGTGATTTTGTGAATCTGGAGAGTCAAATGAAAAAAATGGCTCTGACAGAATCTTTCTAACTCATTCAGAAAGGGTAGTCCCCAAAGGGGGGGTTCTAGGTTTGCGACCCCAAAATGCCTCTAAGCGAGTATACGTGTGTGTGTGTGGGTGGGTTGCTTGGCTCGTGGGAGGCGGTTGGGTGGGAAATGGTTATGTGTGGGAATGTTTTTAATATACACTGTAAAGCACTTTGTGTTACATGCTATGTATGAAAAGCGCTTTATAAATAAAGTTTGATTTGATTTGGTTTGTTTTTTCTTAAATTAACCCTTATTTTACTGGAAGTACCTTGAGATTAATCTCTTTTTCGAGGGAGACCTACACCAAAACATAAATTCATTCTAATCCAATTGTAAAACGCCTAAAATATATCAAATATCCAGAATAACATCTGCACATTTCAATTGAACTTTTCTTCGTAGACATTTTTTTGCCTCGTGGTGACGCCTGCTTGTCTCCATGGTATAGAAGTTTAATGTCATACTGTGGAACTTTCCAGCCAATGAAATGCGTCTTCAATGAGACAAGTAATTGGCTGACCGTCTGCCAGAAAAGTTACAGAGTGCACCTTTAAGTACGGGTCAGTTGCAAGATAAACAAACCTTTTTTTCTGCCGCTCTCCTACGCACTGAAGCAGTCTCAGATACAACACTCACGCTTTGACAACTCTTTGTGATCGTTGTCGTTGAAAATCGTTGAAATGAGGCAGTTAGTGGTGGCTGAGTGGTCTGAGCAGCAGCACTTATGCCAGACTATGTGCCGGCCTTAGCATTATGAGATCGATTCGAAAATGTAAAGTGCTTTGTAGTGTGTACACTCAATTCAGTACTAAGGATAATACTCCATTCGCAATACCGATTTCGATCTAATGATAAATGCTCTGTTTTCATTCAAGGTTTTGGACAATAGATCTGCATTCTCAACATAAAATAAGAGTACTTTCTTTATTAAACATTGTAGTCTTATTAATATAGTTTTGATTGAGCTCAAAATCATTCTAAAACTGATCACAAAAAGTCACCTTCTGTCCTATTGATATGATTTTACTAGTATCGATACTTGCTCACATGAGTATCTGTGTTAAAGCCCCAGGCCAACTCCTTTTGTTTTTGAAAATTGTGTTTGTTTCTTGTGAAATGGCTGTGGAGTTCCTGCTGGGTATTGGAGGCCTGCTCAAGCTGACCGTGATTGGCTGCTGCCTCCTGGTCCGTTGATTGGAGCGCCAAACCTGTGGTCCCTCCCACTATTTCAGGACCTGCTCCGCACCTGTTCAGGTGTGTGTGTGTGTGTGCCTGTCTCTGTGTGTGTGTGCCTGTGTGTGTGCATGTCTGTGTGTGTGTGTGCATGTGCGTGTGTGCATGTCTCTGTGTGTGTGTGTGCCTGTGTGTGTGTGTGCATGTCTCTGTGTGTGTGTGCATGTCTCTGTGTGTGTGTGTGTGTGTGTGCCTGTGCGTGTGTGCATGTCTCTGTGTGTGTGTGTGTGCATGTCTGTGTGTGTGTGTATGTCTCTGTGTGTGTGTCTCTGTGTGTGTGTGTGTGCGCGCATGTCTTTGTGTGTGTGTTGTGTGTGTGTGTGTGCATGTCTGTGTGTGTGTGTGTGCATGTCTCTGTGTGTGTGTGCATGTCTCTGTGTGTGTGTGTGTGTGTGCCTGTGTGCATGTCTCTGCGTGTGTGTGTGTGTGTGTGTGTGTGTGCATGTCTGTGTGTGTGTGTGTGCATGTCTCTGTGTGTGTGTGCATGTCTCTGTGTGTGTGTGTGTGTGTGCCTGTGTGCATGTCTCTGCGTGTGTGTGTGTGTGTGCATGTCTCTGTGTGTGTGTGTGTGTGCATGTCTCTGTGTGTGTGTGTGTGTATGTCTCTGTGTGTGTGTGTCTCTGTGTGTGTGTGTGTGTGTGCGCGCATGTCTTTGTGTGTGTGTGTGTATGTCTGTGTGTGTGTGTGTGCATGTCTGTGTGTGTGCATGTCTCTCTGTGTGTGTGTGTGCATGTCTGTGTGTGTGTGTGCATATCTGTGTGTGTGGGTGTGTGTGTGCATGTTTCTGTGTGTGTGTGCATGTCTGTGTGTGTGTGCATGTCTGTGTGTGTGGGTGTGTGTGTGCATGTCTGTGTGTGTGTGCATGTCTGTGTGTGTGGGTGTGTGTGTGCATGTCTCTGTGTGTGTGTGCATGTCTGTGGGTGTGGGTGTGTGTGTGCATGTCTCTGTGTGTGTGTGCATGTCTGTGTGTGTGTGTGTGCATGTCTGTGTGTGTGGGTGTGTGTGTGCATGTCTCTGTGTGTGTGTGCATGTCTGTGTGTGTGTATGTGTGCATGTCTGTGTGTGTGTGTGAATGTCTGTGTGTGTGTGTATGTCTGTGTGTGTGTGTGTATGTGTGCATGTCTCTGTGTGTGTGTGCATGTCTGTGTGTGTATGTGTGTGTGTGTGTGTATGTGTGCCTGTGCGCGTGTGTATGTCTGTGTGTGTGTGTGTATGTCTCTCTGTGTGTGTGTGTGTGTGTGTGTGTGTGTGTGTGCCTGTGCGTGTGTGTCTCATGTTTGTCAGGCAGCAGTGGCAGTGCCTGTACTTTGTGTGTTTTGAGCCACTCACTTCAATTTCTGTTATTTCTGTCTCCTTTTTATTTGTCACCTGATTCTGTTAATGGGCCTTTCTTTTGTTAGGCCTGTGTGACCCGTCCATTTTGAGACACATGAGTATTTAGTCATTGTTCTATTGTCTTTTGGTACATTACATCTTTATTTAAACCCTTTTCCACCCTGTTTTCTTGTTACTTCCTCTTACCCTCGCAGAGCTGGGTTGTAACATCCCACATTGATACTTTGTATCGGTTGTTCGATACCAGTGTTAATATCAATTAGTATCCGATTTTTGATACTTCTGCCAACCCTAGTGCTTTGAGTTTCTTTGAGTAAGACGTTATTGTCAACCACAACTTTTCAAACAATAGATACAATTTTATTTTATTAAAAAAAAAAAAATTAAAAAGAAAATCTACTTCTGTTTCTCACTGTTTCCCACGGCACTAACTGAGCTTTTGTGCCATCGACTGGCTGTTAAAAATAAACAACTGGAAAGTTATCCAGGAGATGCTAGTCCACCACGCAATTGTAATGATCGTGATTTGAAGGCAGATGTGCTCAGAACGAGTCTGGTAATGATTTATGGTCTTAAAGACAATGTCGAAGATTCTCAGAGCCACGTCACACATCGAGGAAATTCAGACTGGAATGTTTTTGACGCACAAAGTTAAAGGGCCTGTACCTGATTTTGAACCGAGATACAGAAACATGTTTTTGTTTGAACCATTAGCCCCGCCCACGTAGTCCTTCCTTTCACTCAATATTTCACCATGACTCACAACTGTCTGGAATAGTCTGATGAAGTTGTTTCCATGTAGTTCCTCTGACTCTCCTTACGATTAGCTTTTGAAACTGCACCACGACAGAGAATCACAGTCTGCGATAGAAATAAGCAGTTATTTTCCCATGATTCAGTGTACGATATGCCTGATTGGCTGAAAAGAGGTGACCCTAGCAAATGGCAAATAAAAATCAGGTTCAGGCCCTTTAAGAGAAACCAGGATTCATCAAAATAGTGTGAATGAAGCTACATGCAACTCCGGGTTTGTTTTTGATGATGTCACAATGTCAGGAGTTAAAAGCTTAAAAAGGTCACTTTATCATAACATGTGTCTTTTAAGTTTTAACTAAAAACAAAAAGTGGAAAAATTTGAATTTATTATGCCAAATTTTAGTACGATATAGTTTACAGAAGAACTAAGTAAAAAAATCCCAAATCCCCAATTTACATTTTTTGTAGATAATATGTTAACTAAATTAAGCAAGACATTAATCCTGGCTCTATCCATTTTTAAGATCTTGATGTCCCAAATTTGTAATTTATCCGTTTTTCCACATAAAAGAGAAAATTGTATGAACCAGGGCTAGTTTTTCAGATGGTTTTGTCCTCAAGACCAGAAACATGTCCAACGCTGAAATATGAAAAACATTTAGCAAGAAAGGCTTTAACAACATCTGCAGGACTGAATCAGGAAACCAGGTCTAAACCAGCTCTAAATCAGGACTAAGCCAGGTCTAAACCAGGAATAACCTAGGACTAAACCAGATCTAAACCAGGACTAAACTAGGTCTAAATGAAGACTAAATCAGGACTGAGCCAGGTCTAAACCAGGACTGAAGTAGGTCTAATCCAGGACTAAACTGAACCAGGCCTGAACTTGGGATACACCAGGTCTAAACCTGCTCTAAACCAGGACTAAACCAGTAACCAAAGATAAAATATTTTCAATATTTTTGGAAGATGGGTTGAGGGCCGGATCATATCCCTTAGAGGGCCCGATTTAGCCCCTGGGCCTTTAGTTGAATAGCTCCAGATCAGTAGAAGAACATGGAAGGATGGAGCATTGTATAATGAACAATTTAAAAAAACATTTATATAAGTAAACCACACAATAAATTTCAAATTACTTAGATAGAATCTAAGTTAAGTTCATTAAAGCCTTTTTCGCTGTTCCCCTGCAGTGTCTCACATTCCATTTAAATGTCACTCAAGGTAAGACATACCTTGTGAAGAAATGACTCTGGACAGAAAAGTCACTAATTGAATCCATAATAAGATTTATTATCCTGTGACGATTGTGATGCCACGTCTTCATTTTCGGCGTGTCTTCTTACGTGTCCCGCACTGCTCCGTCTCCAGGTGCGAGTGGGCGCTGTGGGTCTTAAAGGTTAGTGGTGTGTATTATTAAATGGCCTTTCTATTAACCAGCCATAATTGTAATGGCGTGCAGACAATTGCATACAGCCGCGCGCACTTACACACATTATCATCTTGACGACAATTTTTAAATTAAAAGTGAGAATGAGTTGAATCTACGCCGCGACTGCAAATGCAACCGGTATACTGTAAGTTATTGCACTTTAATTAAAGATATAATGAAAAGGGAACTCAATTTTCTCCCTGTTAAGTAGTTCTGCGCGAGTGCCACCCACACGCCTGTCTGCGCGGTGTGGTCGACAGAAAGAGAGGTGACAGGCATGCTGATAGCACACGGGCGGAGGAATATACCTATCCCGCGTTTGAGAATGCGGAATGCTCCTCAGATGAATTAAACATCATTAGACCAACTGTTGTGCTCGTGTGATAATCAGGTGGAGCTGGATGCCACGTCGTATTTACACACGCGCTCCGTCTTGTACTACATCGACGCCATATCATGATCAAAATCAGATGGGTTACGTTTCTATCAGGGTGGAATAGGATCCATACAGTGTTGGAAAGTGTTATATAGTTCCTGTGGTGGTCTAATTGCGTTGCGTTTCTTTTATTGCGTTTTTGCGCTGGTTTTTATGGTTTTTTTTAATGGGTGCTTATGTTTTTTGCCAAATCTATTTACTTTAAGGTATGTACAAGCATACAGTGAAGGTAGAAGGCCTATAAAATGCATTATTTCATTTTATATTCCCAAAAAATCAGAATCAGAAACGGTTTATTGCCATTGTCAGTAATAAAAAATTCACAAACATAGGAACTTGCTTCGGCGTAAGGTGCAACATAAAACAAGGAATAAAATATATAAAAGAGGCATGCATAAAATTAAGAATAAAATAGACTAAGATAGATGGACTAAGATAAATGTGTGGTCTTAAATTATGATCCAAAGAGCCAAAGTCTTAAAAGGTCTTTAAAAGTCTGTAATTTCACACCGGAAGTGTGCAGAAACCCTTTCAGAGTGTATAAAGCGTTATTTATGGTAGAAAAAGTTTCATAAGTAGTCATCTGGATAATATGTTTGAAATGATTTTAATTTGAAGGTACAGAAACAGGGTTGCCAAATTTTCAGAGGTGTAAAGAAGCAAACTATAGCCCTTGGAAAAAAAAAGCCTAAACCAAGCGACCCCAGCTCCACAAACACACGTCCAAATAATAAGCAACTAGTTAAAATGTGTTAACCTTGAATTAATGCTTTACATCTTTACATTTTTAATAGCATATTCAACATCAAAATCAACGTTTAAACATAACATTATTAGGTCTATTGTTATTAAAAAACACATGGAAAAAAATCAACATTTTTTATGATGTAAAAGTCCCAAATGGAACACAACCCACTACTTAAAAAAATTTGCAACCCCAAAATCATAATAAAGAAGCAGACTTGGCAACTCTGTACTGGACTAATAAACTAGAACTTGATTACCGGCTAAATCTTGCCTTGTTATGTGCCGTTCTGGTGTGATAGCATCTTCCCTCCAGCTGCTAAGTGCCTTGGACTGGCTTGATTTCTGACTGTAGCGTTGTAAACAGAGGGTAGATTACACCACCGTTCTCTTTATTCACAAACACTAAAAGCTGATAACTTTTTTCCCCAAATGTACAATATTAATAATAAGACAATACAAAAATGCAGACTGCAAAAGGGAAAAGTTTAAAGAAGATTATGCTTTTGCTTTTATCGTTATAATCTACACATTGTGGATCATTATTTTATTCATATACAGTGGAGGAAAAAAAAAGTTTGCTGTCTTTCAGGTTGAAAATTCCAGTGCAGATTTTCATTTACACTACGTCAAAACATGAAAACCCGACTCCGATGATGGCCCCGACTTTAGAGCGCTACCGTTCACGACAGCGATCAGTGTACGATATGTCAAGTGGGCTCCAGAAGTACTCGGTAACCTTGTGCTTAGAGTAGAAGTATACTCATACCCATGTGCCCAAGCGTGCCGGTCACCTCCCCTTGTGTAAACCACCACCTTTGTTTCCTCAAGCGAAACACATAATTAAAGTCACTGTATCTGTGATTTCAAACACTGGAAAGCAACCTTGTGTAACATCTATCGGCTTCAATAACAATGCAAATGCACCTAATGAAATGCACACACTGTTGTTTGTCATTTCCCGTCTTTGTTTACAGTACAAGGGCGGCTGGATGTGAAGAGCAAAATGAGAGCAGTGCATCAACACGACGTGTGGAGAGAGGCCTTTCATCCCATCGGAACAGTACATCCCCGTATAGTTCACGTAACATTATATCCTTTGAGCAGACTGGAAGGTAACAGACGCAGCTTAACAGATGCAATGCACAAAAGTAAACCGAACTGTTAAAACACTGTGCCCTATTTTTACCGTCTTAAAAACATTCCAAGCAGTTCATTTTTAAGCATTTCCAGTGGTCAAAACCTATTCTTCTGTTTTCCTAATGCATTCTATTCAACTTTCAGAGACTAGAGCGTAGTTTTCCTATCACGGTCAAACTAGCATGCTAACAGCGCACTTCCTGGTTTTCGGACGACGGAAACACTTTATAATTAGATGTGTACAGAACACAGCCGTCTGATTTTCACTTTGTGCACACTTCTTCCATTGAGCGGCACAGCAGGGACGCTTTATTATGGCACCAGTAAAGCCTCGGTCACAATGATTCGTACAAACAGCTCCGTCGCTCTTGAGGCCGGCTTACAAAAATGCAGTGCTCGTAGACCGTTCTTAGTTCGTAGCCAGGTTGATGGTCGTGTTGAAGAATTTCTACGAACAGCCTACGGATCCTCTCTTCCTATGAACACCACACAAATGCCTCACGCACGGCCCAAGAGCAAAGCACAGTGTTCGTGCGTCAAAACTCCACTCCTGAGACCTCATACGTCCTGCACAAAGTGTTCTTCAAGAGCGCATTAACGTGTTATTCTCTCACATCGGGCTTTAGTCAAATAAATACCACTGCATCTCTTATGATGCGAGTAAGAGCTTTTTAAGTTCAATTTTGAGTTTGTTGTACAGTGCAGGTAGAAACATGCTGGACTACAAGGGATCTAAGTGGACAACAAAGTAAATTAAATGACCACGTCACTTTATGGCAGATAAATGCATATTTAGTGACCATAAATATAAAAATTAGTAATCAAATAATCATCTTGGGTTATTGCAAAATGATATATGTGTGCTTCTTGCTTTGATATGTTTGTTAAATATGCACCAGTCAGCTGCACAGTCGGCCAAGTGTCGGAACCAAAATCGCGCCAACCGGCTTTTATTTATGACGCAAGGCAGACAAATGCATGGCCATCGATGATCGTCACCACCCCACACTCCAACGCAAACCTTCTGAACAGATTAAATATATCTTGTCGCCAACCAATAATAGACAGGCAGTTCACTAAGGCTAATAACTTTCCCCCAGAGTCCCCAAAGTCTACGCGCGCAGCAACAGTGTCAGTTTGTGGCGAACTTGAGTTGTACTCATGGCAGCGCCTTCACCTCAGTCCGCACAGTTTACGCATGCAGCAACAAACTGTCAGTTTGTGGTGCAGATGACGGCTTTAGTCGTGGCACCGCATTCATCTCAGTCCGCCCGGTTTTCATTCCAGAGTATAGCCGATATAAATCCAACAAAAAGTGTGGAAAACGCATTAATTCCAATTGAGCTGATGATGTTACAATGTTGTTGTTTTTTTGTCTCACTGCCATTTCTTGTTGCTTATTGAAGCTTTACTTGGAACCCTGTTAAGACTCAACCATGCAAAATGTTGCCTTTTATTCAACTGGTGAACTGAATATCCAGCACAGGAGATTGTATTGTGGGAAGCAGATTGATTGATTGATTTTGGTGCATTTTAACAGGGTTACTTGCTCCTGATGGCTCCTCTCTTTTTACTCATGCCACTCATTCACTCCTGACATTGAGCTCATGGATCCAGCCAAATACAATGACAGATTGATCCTCTTTAACAGTTTGTTAAAGGTCCCATATTCTGCTATTTCCCCCTTTACACAGTCTTTTCTAAGGGCTTTGTTGATAAAATTTTGCGTTGTACAATATCCATAACATAACAGTTTCCAAAAAACACCCATTTCTTGGACTGGCCCCCCTCCTTGCAAAAGCAAACGGCTCCCTCTGAGATCTGACCCCCCCGAACAGAGAGCAGGCTGCTCCCCCGCCCAACTCGTGCCGAAGCCTAGAGCGGAGATGTTGCGCATGCGCCGTGTGCTCCGGTAAACAGCGATACACAAACACAGGAATAAACCTTTTATCCGTCCTGACGGTGCGTCGTGCTGAGTCCTACGTCCTGGATCTGACCTGGAGTTTGACGTGCTCCAGTACCTCGACGACGCACGTTGCCGTTTGGTAAATAACAAGCTAACTCTTCGATCTGTCGTATCCATCGTGTAATTACTGTGTAGCATTAGCATTAGCTGTGTTTATTCTGCGGCTGCGCGCTTCCTGGAGGTGTGGCTTAAACACCGCGTCATCCATGGGAAGCCGCGTCATCCATGGGATGAGCCCCCGTCTGTCTGCTCAGCCGAGGGGGACAAAAAAGACAGTTCTCTAGCGAAAGCATGCGGGAATCAATCAAAAAACCACTTTGGGCACACATACGAGGCCCAAATAGCACTGTAGGAAGGTTAAAACCTCTGAAAAGTCGATTTTGCATGTTATGGGACCTTTAACACTGTGTCCTATCCACTGTTTAATCAATTGCTCTACAACAGACATTATCAAACTCTGCAGCATTGCGGCAAATTATTATTGGGGGCCCTGAGGGATCAATGGGTTGCCGAGTTGATCAAAATATTTAACACTTTGTTTAAAAAAAAAAAAAAAAAAGTTATGTTTTACTTCTTAAATGTAACAAGCAAAATACAAATAGCAGCTTAATAGCACCATAGTACCTTAAATTTGCCCTTCTTAAAGTTTCATATTCCCCTCCAATGCCTCTGAGGGGGGGCCCCAGACCCCATTTTGGGAATCACTGCTCTACAATAAAACCCACATGCTCACAGCCACAGAATTTTTTATTCTCAATACTATGAAAGAACTCCAAAAATGTAACTGATGCTGTATATTGTTGTGGAATGATTTGTTTTCTAATTTTTTCTTAGAAATTCCTTAGAAATTTAGGTTGTACTGTCATCAGCTGCATGGTTACCTACTATAAAAGAAATATAACCCTGTTTTTTTCACTTGTTTTAGAGACATGAGCCTAATTTTTTCCTATGGACTATTGAGTCTCAGATCCCCAATTTGTAATACAAAATATGTACATTGGGAAATCAAGCTCTCACATTTAGTGAATGGACATGACTATTCAGAATTCTTTGACAGTATATCCACAGAGTTGAGGGCTGATGATTGGGCATGCTTTGGACTCCCTGGAGTTTCTGAATCGAATGAACTCCTGAGTGCTGCTGAAAACTGGGCGGCCATCTGTTTCACGGCCAAAGCCATGTGTCCAAATTCTGACAAGCAATGGCTGAAAACATGCACGATTATGGGACTGGAAAACTGTGTTGCTGCTCTGATTAAAACCGAATTTCTGAACAGCATGTGAGCCCAGGACACAATTAGTGAGAAGTTATTTATTTCCATTTCTCTTATCAGAGTAGCACTACTGGATAATGAGGTTAGTATCACTGCAAGTGACTAACACATACTGAACAGCCCATGTTTCATTGTTTTGTTCAGCTACATTAAGCATAATTGCAAGTTAAGAACATGGTGTTTGAGAAATGGCTGATGACTGTGCATGTGGTGTTACATATTATTCACAGGGGGTGTATTTACATGGCCAGAAAAAAATCAGAAAACAAAAATAATCAGAAAACAAGATAATAAGATGACATTTTTCAGTCTGCGTTTCGTAGTTTTAGAGAAACTGTTCTATTTGGAAAACTAATCTTTAACATTTTCTTTTTCATTTTCATCTTTCCCGAATTATTTTGCCCTTTTTTTCCAGGATTTCTTATGTCGAAACTTGCAGAGTTATGAACAATCAGAAAGAAATCAGATTAGTCACTTGATCTGGTAACAGATCCTCGGTGTGCCTGTAAACATAACCAGATATGGCTTAATGTTCAGAGGAGGAAAGAGTGTCTTGGGTGGCTATGTCTTGCTTAAACACACTTATTTTAAGCAAGACAAGACAAAAAGCTAACTCAAGCATTGCTCAAGCACCGCGAAGAAGCCATGCGTTCAATGCAAAAATACGTAGTTGGCCAGGTTCTCATGCTGAGCTTTCTAGCACAGAGAAAGAAGGAGAAACTCAACTCAACAGCAGATATTCCTTCAAGAAAGTTAAAGAAGACCTCTTGTGTTCTAATCTACAACACTCGTGGGTTATTATGTTATATTTTGACATCTTAAATTGCAATATTGATCTAAACCAGGCTATTCAACTTTATTTTACCGAGGGCCTGATTTTTCGGATGGTTTTGTCCTTGGAGCTGGAAACGTGAAAGGCTTTAACAACATCTGCAGAAATGAACCAGAATTTACTAAAACCAGGTCTAAACCAGGACTAAACCAATAACTTTCCAGTGCTACGGCCCTCGTCTGTGGAACGGCCTGCCGGAGAACCTCTGGGGGCGGAGAGAACGTTCAGGTTTTTAAGAGTAGGCTCAAGACCCACCTTTTTAGTCTAGCTTTTGATTAATATTTAATTGTGTATTTATTTATTTATGCTATTTATTCATTCATTCATTTTCTACCGCTTATTCCCGTTAGGGGTCGCGGGTGACTGGAGCCTATCCCAGTGACTTTGGGCCTTAGGCGGGGTACACCCTGGACAGTGGCCAACTCGTCGCAGGGCTAACACAGAGACGGAGACAAGGACAGACAACCATTCACTCTCACATTCATTCACTAGGGACAATTTAGAGTTATCAATTAACCTATACAGTCATGTCTTTGGACGGTGGGAGGAAGCCGGAGAACCCAGAGAGAACCCACGGTAACACGGGGAGGACATGCAGACTCCACCCAGAGAGATCATGTGATGTTGGGGTGGTTCGGAATTCGAGACCACGATGTTGGGGTGGTCTGGGATTCGAACCCCGATCTCCTTGTTGAGAGGCAGAAGCTCTAGCCGCTCTGCCACCGTGCACACACCGTGCTATTTATTGTGTTCACTTATTTTAGGCTTACTATTTTAGATTACCTTATGTCCTAGTCTTACTCTCTTTCTACCCAATTCTTTATTTATTTCTTCATATTTATTTATTTATTCTTTTATTCATTTTAGACTCCAGTGTTTCCTCTGAGGGGCTCTCTGTACCGGGAGCGGTGTTCATCTGTGGTTGCTGGGCCCTGGCTCATGGGCCCCTGGTGGAGGTTTGGTGTTTGCCGGGTCTCTCCCCTGGGCCCTGAGTCTGTGTCCTGCAGCTGCAGGCGACGCTCTGCTCCTGGTGCAGACGGCTCCTCTGATGGTGCTTCGTAAACTGGTGTATCTGTACTCAGCCTCTTGTACCTCAGGGAGAGAGAGAGAGAGAGCGTGCGTGTGTGTGTGTGTGTGTGTGTGCGTGCGCGCGAATGTACGGGTATGTATTGGTGACTATCTGTGGGGGGTTTGGTTGTGTGGGGTCTGGTGGTTGTGGGGGAGGTTGGGAGGGAAACGACATGTGGGAATGTTTTTAATGCACTGTAAAGCACTTTGTGTTACATTTTATGTATGAAAAGCGCTATATAAATAAAATTTGATTGATTGATTGATTGATTGAATAACAAGAGATAAAGTATTGCGTATATTTTTGGAAGATGTGTTGAGGGCCGGATCATATCCAAAGTGACAAGATTACACTTTTTTTGTTTTCATCGCTGCCAAATTGGCTTTGTGATGCTTCCGAATCCTACACGTGTCACTGTTTAAGAAAATAAAATTGCTGAACGAAGTAAATGTCAGTGGGCGTGACACGGGGAGCGGCAAAGACCTGCACCGACGAAGCAACGGAGCCTCGATTAGTGTGTTCCAGATCAATAGTGCTGGACATTCCCATTACTTTATTATTAAGATGTTGTAAAAAATATTTGTCTTGTGCACATTTAAATTAATGATTCAAACATTGTAAATATTGGATTTACTACCTCCACTGAATGGCCAATCATATGTACACCAACCAGAGCAGTTTACAGTCTCCAGCTTCTATCTACTCTCCTGAAGCACTAGTCCATTGATTGTTATTACACTGCTATTACATTGCATACATCTACTACTACATTGCACTTGCTCAGTACATTGTATAACACATTTTACATTATAAAAGGGGTAAAGAAAATTGGGTACAGTGCATTTTAAGACCTGAGCTAGACTAAGGCTACGTTCACACTGCAGGGTATGATCCCCAATTCGGATTTTTTGTTTAAATCCGATTTTTTAATGTGGTTCTTCACATTACAAAAAAAATGCGATTGCGGCGTTATGCGGCCCGCATGCGCACAAAAGAACACAACGTCACACGCAGCGTACTGTGTTTACGAAAGTAAACATGGATCCAACTGGAGTACCTCTCAGTCGTGAAGCATTTGTGGCAATTTATACATTTTTTTGCAACCGGGGCTTTAGTTTCTTTAAATTTCGTGCGGAGGTTTTTTATTTTCCGCTGGCACTGCTGCCAGGAGCGCTTAATCCCTCGCTCGGCCAACTCCTCGCTCGGCCAACTCCTTCGCTATCTCCTCAAACTCCGCCCGATTACGATACAAACCTTCAATTTTTGCCTGAATTGATTGGTCACCCCATATATTTATTAGCTCACAAACTTCTTCCTTTTTCCACTGACAGTTTTCGGCACCCTCGTCCGCCATTTCTTTCCGCTTTCGTCTCTAGTTTTTTGGGGCTTTCCACTTTGACTCAAAATGATGACGTGTGACCAAAATGTCATCAACGTCGCCTGTTGATGACGTTTTGGTCTGATGACAGGACTTGAGCGTTCAGATTGACGTCGCATTCTAAAAGTGCGGATACATATCGGATTTATATCCACATACAAAAGTGGCCTGGGTCGGATTTGAAAAAATCGGAATTGTGCCGTTCACACTGCCACGAAAAAATCAGATACAAGTCACATTTGGGCAAAAAAATCCGATTTGACCTGCAGTGTGAACGTAGCCTAAATCTCTAGCACTATCATCCTTGTTCTATTCGTCCACATTTCAATATGATTTCTATGTACGCCGCTATCTCTCTGACATTCTGTTTTCATGACTAATGCACCAAGATGGCATTCTTTGGCATCGGGAGTAAGACATTTAATGCATGGACATCGGCGCGGCAGACGGACCAGACCAATTCAAAACGTGGACAGTGCGTTGGACTCTGTCGGTCTCATTTGAGTTGCGGAGCGTTTGAACAAATTTGCAGATTTGCCAACACTGTGAAGCTGGAGTTGGACGAAGGCACTTGTGATTTAGGCAGTTTTGGCGGTGTTCCTAGACCAAATATTTGTTGTTTCTGTTATTCATATTAGAGGTAGTCATCTCAGAAAACTGCAGATAGACTTTAGTATATATGTGGTCCCAAAATCACTTTAATCATTAACCCCGGGCTCAGACCGCATGCAGTCCAGCTCCGGTTGCTGTGCCGGAGCGGTCTGGTTGCAGTGGGTGACTCACACAGAGCGCGCAGTGCTGCGGTGCTGTTGCCGGACTGCTGACTTCGCGAGACCACGAGTTCACGGGGGTTCACGCTTGTTAGCGCGATAACTGATGCCGTATATAGGAAGTATTGGTAAACAAAGTAGTAGTTGCTCTCGGTTTGGGATCGTGTTCACTTCTGTTCGTTTTCCACACACTTTGTGACCCCGTATCACCGGTTATGATGTAATGACAAGCGCAAAGGTAGTAAAAGTTGTAGCACGAACACATTGGTTTAACTTTGAAAAAACACCAGATCCACTTCACTCGCGCTCATCGTATCATTTCCTGTTCGTCTCGTCTCATTTGTACAACTTCACGGAAAAGGCGTGCGGTGGGCTCCGGCAAAAATCCAACCAAACGGAATGAATCCGGAGCACCTCTGCCGGCACCACCGCATCCATCCATCCATCCATCCATCCATCCATCCATCTATCTATCTATCTATCTATCTAATCAGTTTTTGGAAGCATCTAAAGAGAACAAAAAAGAACATGTTAATGCTTTTCATATTTATTTTTCTTTCATCATTCCTGTTGCTGTCAAACTGTTGAACTCTGATGGACATTCCTGCATGCTCCTTCAAAACTTGCGACAATGTGCTGTGTGATAAAACTGAACACTTCAGAGCACAAAGGTACAGCAATGTTCATGCTGTCTAATCAGCATCTTGATATGCCACACCTGTGAGGTGGGATGGATTTTCTTGTCTTGAGAGAACTAACACAGATTTGTGAACATTATTGGAGAGAAATGGGTCTTTTGTGTATATAAAAATGTTATATCGTTGAGTTGAGCTCATGAAAAATGGGAGCAAAAACAAAAGTCATACGTTTCTATTTTTTATTGCGTGTAATAATGATCACCACCACCATCATTTTACTCTAGCAACTATTCTTACTCAGCTGCGCGCCACAAGCTTCATCAGATCTAATTCTGGGATTAAAAACACACTTTTGTACCAACTACAACCCGTTTACATGAACATGAGACAGGCGGTGAGGGCTGCCACGCTCCGGTCCCTGCGGGGGTGAGCACAGGGTCACCCAAGTGGTAAGAGAAGCTGGAGCATAGCCAGACATAGCGCGGATTACACACCCATCTGGCCCCGCTCGACAAGTGCGCTTCAGCTTCAGAGGGACATCTGCGACTGGAGCCATGAGGACCTGCAGAAATGGTCCACAATGGAGGAGGAACTGCTGCGGACAGATGGGGTAAGCGGCCCTTTAATCTGTACAACACATGAGACGTTGCATGTCCACCACCCTTTAAAGGTGCGCTGCAAAGTACTGATATTGTAAAATTGACTGACGCAATAATCAATATCACAACAGGCTAAATGTATAACACCAACACCAATAACACCAAGGTTCTCCATCTGACATAAATGTATTATTTTATTCACAATTGTCCTTATTAAGTCTAAATTAACCTAAATTTAGTCTTGGTTTTGTCTCTGTTCAGTTTTTATTTTGACAGAGCTTGACTAATACAGTAAGTCATGAACGTGATTGTTTTAATACAACTGAAATTCCTGTCAAAAAGTAAATTAAAATACCACAATTATTTTGATATTGCAGCACTTATATGCTACTTCACATATTGCGGTAATTTCCAATGTTGTAAAGCCCAGCAATGTTCCACAGTATGGCATTAAACTTATTTAGCTTGTATTTATTTTTTCAATTACAGGTGTTCTATTGTAGCACAAAAATAAAATAAAAAACTCCCCACAGATCTAACCTGTAACTATCACCATGGATATAGATACATTTAAAGGAGACGTAACCTATTATGTTTTTTCAGTTTAGTATTGAACTATAACACATTTTAAACCACATTATTGATCTAAAATCATTTAATACTAGAAACAGGTCAATTAACTTATAAATTGCAGGACAAAAATTGCATAACTGACATTTCACTGTGACAAGTAGCAGAGTGTCATTTACATGTTTTTAATTTTGAAAAGGGGCTACGAGGCATTTTAGAACTCATGTGGCTCAATTGTGTATCTCTTATTCACATCATTGGGCTAAAAGTGCTTAAAGAGTTTGGTAATAACACAAAAGGACATAGTCTAAGCGACTGTATCTATACTTATGAGAAGGGAAAAAAATGCCAAAGGGGTTCAGATCTGGACTCTGTGGAGGTCGATCCATGTGTGAAAACGATGCCTCACACTCCTGGACAGCTTTCTCACCTTGGAATCAGAGAAGAAGAAATCAATTGATAGAATAACCCGGTTGTTCAGGATGTTCAGGTTCAGCTGATCTCATTCTTTGGGCACAAAGTGTTACTGAACCTTTACCTGACCAACTGTAGCTCCAGATCATAACACTGCCCCCTATAGGCTTCTACAGGAGGCACTAGTTTCTCTGCTCGTCCTTAGAACACTCTACAGTCGGCAACTTAGTAGACTGATCTAGTTTCCTTTTGTTCCTTGCCTCTTTTTGCCACAGATCCACACTCTTGGAGTAAATGCACTTTGCAGTTTGAGGAGAACGAGGGAAAAGTCTCGCTGCTAAAATATTATACAAAGTAGATTAATCTTTTTTGTGTGTTTCCAAACAAGAGATGGTAAATTTAAGGTATTCAATAGCATGTTTAAAGGCTAACAGCAATGTGAAAAATGCATAATATTTTTCCTTTAAAGTTTAAAGGTTGGATTACTAATTTGACTAAAATGCAGTTAAGATAAATATATTTCAAAGTTTTCTAAAATACTTTACAAAATTTACCAATTTTTTAGGTTTTTAATTTCACTTCCTGGTTGTAAATGATGACATCACACTGGGAAATCATCAAGAAACCATCCTCTATTTTGCTGAATCAACGTTTGAAGGATAAAAAAAAAAGTTTAGTCTGTATAAATTATGCAAACCTTTGTTTCGATAGTGTGATGTCATCAATTTTACTTCCTAGTTTACTTCCTATAATCTTCCTATAATAACAGATTTTTCAACTTTTCTCCACAAATTACGACCTGATTAGTGTAAAACTAGTTTATAATTTACAAGAGGTATTAATACATCAAATAAATCATAAAACCTATCCACATTTTATATATTGTAGCTGAAATACAATCACCCATGCAGCGATTATCCAATAGGAGGCTCATAGCTATTTGCTTAGCTGAATCCAAGTGGCAACTTTTTATTGGGTCAAGATGGTATATGTGTTTGAGCGTAAAGCAAACCATAAAAAAATGTGTGAAGCCCAAAGTTGTCATTCATATTTAGATTTTTTAGATTTTAGCAAATGGCAAAATTGTAAAAAGCTCGTGCATTTCATAAAGATTCCAGGCCAAAATTCAAATGAACTCGCGGCACAAACACTGGCGCTGTTTGTCATGTGCCCACAAAAGTCCACATAGCGACATACGGTTCCGGGCTGTGGAACTATCAGAAAAGTTCTCAAATGCAAATTTTTAAACAAATGCAAGTTATAAGGAGGAGTGGGGACAAGAGTCAGTGTAATTATAAGTAATGGACGAGGGAACACCTTTAAAACATGATCCAAAGCTCACAAAATGTGTCAAACTGAAACTTTGAGAACTGAAGGTTTTATTTGTTTGTATGATAATTATAACCAAAACATCTGCAGTTTGACAGCTTGACATCACAAAGTTCTACGATGAGAACATTAACTCAGCCTGTGATTACCTCAGTGGTGTCCAGGGGCCATATATTTATGCGAGGGCCAATTTACTGGTGTTCAATCCAGTTGATCGTTCAGATTTAGTCGATAGAACAGGTTGGACCAGATCTTTGTTCTGTCTATTTCACACAAAAATGTTAGATTTTAAAAGCTGATGTTTGTCTGTGCAGCGCTTGTTCCCACTTATGATTAAATCCGACATCAGAGGCCAAACAAAGTCAGCTTCACAAATGATTTGTGTACACTACAATAGAGGGTTCAGAAACAGCACACACAGCAGCACAGTGTTAGTGTCACTAATTCCGGTCTAATTCTATCTCTATGGGGTCGCTCTAAAATCTGTAAATCTTGACTGAGCAGGCAGTGAACAGCGAGCTGTGGAGGATGTCTGTTGATAGCATTTTGAGGCATAATAAATATTAAAATAAAAACTAAGGTAAATGATAAATAGAAATAATCAGGCAGTCTTTACTTTAAATTGTAATAGTTTTTATTTTTATATTTCAAGTTTTAATACAGGGTTTAGAAAAACAGGCCCTAAGCTTAAGGTTATGATGGTATACCATTTTCAAAATCAAAACTTATAAACTGGGCCATAATAATCTGGGCCAATTGTGCACGATGCCTGAGAGCAGACAAAAATTGCTCTCTGGACAGCATTGGGCCCCAGACCCTATTGAAAACACCTATTGACTCTAAATTGTTTCAGGCTCAGCTTTTTCATATCTTCAAATTATTATTATTATTTTGTCAAATTAAAGGAGCACTTATTTCGGTGGGGCTCATGGAACATCTGTTAACCACCTGTCGCATCTGTTTAACACCTGTTTGTCAAATGTCCCTGTCACAAGCCGAGAGACATTTGATAGGCAGGTGATAATACCTTGCAGGCCAAATTGAACGTCAGATCTGTGGAGAGGTGAATGCAGTCACAGTAAAATTACATGTTTTTTTCCCTGCTCAATAAAAAACACCAGTAATTTTTAAAACTTTAAAGGGCCTGGATCTGATTTTTGCGGTTTTGAAACGTGTAAAACAGAACTAGTTCATGTGCATGTAATAAAGAAAAATCTGTGTTGCCCCTGCACAGAGAGAGAAGCAAGAAGTGTGCCGTTAGCATGGTAATGTTTGTTAGCGTCCTCGTGATAAGCACTTCTAATCTCATGGAGTTGAATATTTCGGACACTGGGACTGCATTAGGAAAGTGAGAGATACATGTGACTGATTTAAGACTGTCACATGAACCAGTTCTGCTTCTCACCTTCCAAAAAAGTCAGGTATAGCCCCTTTAATGCCACACTGCGGAATATTCTGGACAAAGCAATAACATCTCCATAGAGACCAGCAGCTTGCTAACCCCTCACCAGAAAATCTACATAGTGCACCTTTAATTCTGTATTATTTCCCGGCACTAATTTGTATGACCAATTTGAAATGTTAAATCAATGTTAAATGTTAGATCAAGAAACAAGAAACTTTTGCTTCCCTTTTACTCATTTTACGTGGATAGTTTCACAGGCATAGTTTCCATCAAAAGAATACATTTATAAACACTATCAATGGCAAAGTGATAGCATGACACTAGCCCTAGCATTACTCAGACTGAAACAAAAAGCACAGGCGTCGCACACCACTAATCCCTGCGACAAATCAGTGCGTCTATGAAGCGACACAGTTGTTAGGGCTCGATCTCCCTTTGCCTTCACCGCCGACTGTGCTTTAGGTCCCCTTCGGCAGCGAGGCGGGTTCAGACGGCTTTGAAGATGTTTAGACGTCTGGCCGCCCGAGGTGATGCTAAAATGCGACTACGCCATCGCACCTGTTTTTATCACGGCGCCTCTACGCTCACTGCTGCGCTCTTCTCTGTAAAGCCGTTACACAAGAAGTCGACGGCTGTGCAACTTGCCAACTCAGACACATTATAAAAGAGTAGAGACGGTGTTTGGCTTTTAAAACGGAGAGCTTGTTTTCGCTGAAAGATGCCAATTATTCCTGACAGTAAGCGATACACCTACACGAGGCAGTCTGCGAGCTGCGAGAGGATCAGGAATGGGTTTTGTAACATGCAAACGTGGCCAAAACCATTAAGAGCTATGCTGTTTGATCTACTACTGGTGTTGAGGCGTTTTGTGTAAAGTGTAAAGTTATGTAAGAAAAATACTCTTGCAAAAGTCTCATCGATCAAAGTTCCCATGCTAGGATTTAGAGCTTACTCAAGAAATGTTTTATAAGCAGTACTTTTTGTTGTTTTATTTATCAAAAATAAGAATAAATACAATATAAAAGAAAAGAAAGGCTAATCCGCCCATCGATCACGTCCATCTGAACTCATGGAGATTACAGAGTGACCAGACTGATATTGATCTGTCTGAAAAGACAGAGATATCATTTTGGATTTTTCAGGCAAGCCTTATACAGCCCGGAGAAGAAATACAAAATGCATTTAAACAACACATTTTGTTTCTTTTTGTTGTACCTTTTTCAGTTTTTAAATAACAAAACAAATAACATACCATAAAGAGAGAACAAGAGTAATAAAGGCAAACAAAAGACATTCAATGAAGCTACAGTGAAACATAAATGTCCCAGTTTGTCCAAAGTTTGTCAAATATCAGGCAGAAGCTTGATATTTGGAGAAAGTTAGGGGAGAAAAAAATCAAACGAAACTAGAATGCTAAGTAGAATGCGCAAATTTAGAAAGATCTGATCGTTGTTGTATTTTATGTCCAATGGGCTCTGCAACTGTCTACTAAGCTAAACGTTACTCATAGCTAATACTAATTTTTACGATGTGAAATATAGAATAAATTAAAGTGACATTTTAAAAGAAAGACTGTCTGATTGTTCGTATGTGAGGATTATTTCAGTTAATTTAAATTTGTACATTTTTTTTTTCTTCTGTTTCAACAGTAGAACTAACTTTAGCATTAAGACACAAACATGTCCCTTTAGTATTCACCTGTTTTAACAGTCTTAACATTTAATTTTAGACTTACTAAGCAAAAACCCCATAGAGAAAGAATTAGACAGGAAGTACTGACGCTAACACTGAGCCTACACTGAGATAGCAAGGAGGTGTTTTGCGTAGAGCCCATATCATTTAGCAATGATAAAACATTTCAGAGCTGTGGCCTGAATCCTTAAACCAAAAAACAAAACAAAAGAATGAACTCCTGACTGAGCAGTAATATTGTAATGAAGTAAAAAGTTCTATTTTACTTAAAGCCTTTGTTATTTTCAGGCCAAACCAAATCCAAATCATATCAAAATCGTGACCCATGTATCCAGATAAGAATCGAATCGTGACAAAACAGTATCATCCCATCCCTAATGTCCACTTTAATCTAACCTCAGATTTAACCTGATTAGTGAACCGACTTTACAATTAAAGGGTTACGGCAGTGTGCACATCCAGCCTCCCAAAAGTGTGAATATGAAACCTCAGAACAAAGCGGGATAAGCGGGGAAAGTGCTTCGTCATGACATAAGCCTTCTTTTATCTGTCAGAGTCTGTCACTGCAGATATACTGTCTCTTATCTTCTTTAGGGACATTAGCAGAAAACAGAGCATGCAAATCACTACCCCAGTCGCGAAAAAAGTTCCAATTTTTCAAAGGGCCACGCATATCAAACGCACCAAACTTCTGTTATCGCTCACAACAGCAGAAATCCACCACATGCTTTTAAAACGCGCCGCTTTGAATCCACTTGAATCATAATAGTCAATATCCAGAAAGGAGCGTGCCCCCGCCCACACCTCTGCTTTCATGTTTGAGTGGCAGGCCCTTTAATTAGCTCATTAAAATAGATAAGGACGCCGCGCAGTGATTGGTGGCGGAAAATACATACCTTGATATTTTTGAACACGAGAATTAAATGGAGTGGCTATGACAACGAACCTTATCGGTGTTTGCTAAACTGATGAAAGAACTTTTCACAAGTTTTAAGAGTCCTTTCATTGCTTTGTGTTGTGAGAACGGAACTAAAACAGAGAATTGTTATATCTTTATCGGATTTTTTAGACTATGGACATTGGTTTGCCTTTCCCTCATCAAACTTTAGTGCTTGTTTGACACTGATGCTGCCTTCGTGTGCTCTGGAAAAGATTACCCTGTCCATTTGTGAAAAGGTAATTATGAGTGCGTTCTGTTAAAGTGCTGTTGTGGTCGTTGCAAAATGAAATCTGTAAAAACACACTTTATCTGGACAAATATAAGTGAATACAGAGGAAATTCCCGTGAGGCAATACACTACGGCTCACTCAGGGGAAAAAAGCCACATATTTGACATATTTTACTACGCAAAGTGGAAATAGAGATGCCGTTCAACGCGTGTAAGTCATCTAATTATGTAGTGTAATGTTAAATGTCCGGTGATTCTGTGATGATTGTATTGTAAAGTATTAACCATTGACCTCTTGTTCACAGTTTGAGCTCCTCAGCTTCCTGCGTGAAATGTGACCGCTGATACCTCTGTTATCTTCTGTTTGTGTCTAGACTTGTTAACAAAAGGCCTTTTGGTGTTTGGATACACTCTGAGAAACCACTCACTTTATAATGTCACTGGGCTCCCTGGAGCGACAAACTCTGAGGTGTCTGGGGCTGTAGTCGATTAAAGAAACTCTTGGTCAGGGACATAGACAGGGGGGGACAAAGGGGTCTGTTGTCTGTCCCGGGCCCAGAATTGGACCCTCTTCCTATTAATTGATATTAAAGGGGAGCCCATGTGAGGCTTCTTGCCCCGGGCCCCAAAAATTCTGTTGACGGGCCTGCTCCTGGTCGACTAAAGACGTGTCCTAGTCGACTAAACGGTATGTATCTGAACCAAACCGCACAAATAAATGCAAAAATAAATGTTTATATAGAAAAGTACTAGTAAACCATGGATTTAAGTTGTTGAGTTGTTTAAGTTGTTAGAGATAAACACATGAGATTAAACTCTTGATTCATTCAAAAATCGTCAGCGAACTCATTCCAGATCTTGTCCTTTTGGCTTTTGTCCTATACAAATCCTTTGACTGAAAATAATTAGTCGACTAATAAAAATGTTGGTCGACTAAAATGCCATCGACCGATTAATCGCCTTAACGACTAAAGGACCACAGCCCTAGAGGCGTCACTAATATTATAACTTTACTTCCTGGCCTCCTGCAATGATCCACCTTATCTGCTAAACTGGTTCTGATTGGCCGCCTGTCCGTCTTAGGTCAGCCCACTTCCGCTGTATAAAGTTGTTTTTCATTGTCCTGGGACCTGGACGACGAAGCTGGCTGAACTGATCCTGGACAACTCTTACCTGGATTGACTAACTGAGACATGAGCGCCTCTGGATAAGCCGTACTACGACGCAGGTTCACATCTCGTTCTGTCAACCCAAGATTTTCTGAATGACACCGTGCACACTCACATAAAGTGGCGGAGTTAGCACCAGTCAAGTAAAACAATGGAGAAGGGAAGAGTTGCGTACTTTTCACAGGAGGAACAAGCGATCATGCACAACAAATGAAGAATTAAAAAGTAAAATTTTGACAAAGGGCTAAAAGATTCTTGTCATATTTCGATGCTTTTACCTATCCAATCCAAACCGTGCGATTGCTCACAGTAAAACACAGACGTCGTGGGGTCCCTGGGTGAAGCTAATCCAAACAGGGCTTGTAGTATGTGCCACGTGAACACATCTAACAAGAACCCGTTAGAGTTCAATAAGTTTGGCAAACAACTCGTGACTTTGTTAGGACTGAACCAGCAAGCCAAATAACAAGGTGTTGAAGTTTAAATAGCAAGATTGACTTAGGTGTTACTGTACGTACAACTGGCACTAGCAGAGCAAACACTGTATGAAGCACAATGACTCCATCGATATAGAACGCTTGAGTTCTATGAAGTATTTCTGTGGATCTTTCAGGCAAAGCAAGAATGGCCCTGTCTAAATGGGACTGTAAAGCGGGACGCTGTGCTCGCAGATGGTGTAGGGGTTTGTGGTGTGGCACATATGTAGTTGTTACCGCCTCAGTGTCATGGGTCCGCTTCCTGGACAGTTTGCCAAATGTCTTTCCACCACTTTATGAGACTTGACCCCTCAATCGGGCAGATTTTTCCTTAACCCCCGTGCTCTCTTCATTTGAGCTAAGCATCTACCTTTTCCATGTCTGAAAGAAATGCTTATTTTAAAATGTTTCTTGAAATGTATGTTGAGTGATGTTTAGGAACACCCTTGAAGGTTTCATTGTGATGAAATAAAAAAATCTTAAATTTCGGGTCAAAATGACTTAATTTCAAATGGCCAGACTCTTTGTGAAGCTGAGACTCTGTAGTTTAGGGGTTCTTAACCTTTTGTACCTTGAGACCTGACTTTCCCAGTATAAAGTAACTTGAGGCCCAATCTCATATTAAATGTATTATATTTTAGTGATTGTGCAGCCTTCAAGGAGGTGCTCGTGGCCCTACTTTGGGCCCCGGCCCTTTGGTTAAGAATCACTGGTTTAGACCTCTGATGTCTGATTTAGTCTAATTATAAGAGGGAACAAGCTCTGCTCAGAGGAAAATCAGATTTCAAACCCAGCCTGCATATATTTGGGTAAGCAGGAGTTAAGCTGCTGTTGAGAGATTCTGACTCGCAGACAGTAGACTGAGCATTTGTTGGGTTTTGACAATTCCTCTTAAGAAGTTGAAACAAATTTAAGTAAAAGTGAGATTAAGGGACGTGTAAATTTAAAAGTTTAGACAGATTTTTTCCATTTTATTTTAGAGTAATTTTTTATTGGTGGGTCTAGAGTACAAACTGATCGTGATTCTTCTCAGAAACAAAACTTTGCCAGAACCTCCTGGCAAATATGGGAACAAACTGTTTCACAATAAATCATATTAGTGAGATTAACCATTTTCTCAGTTATATTGCTTGTTGTATCAATTTCATTTTTGGCCTAATATAATAAATAAAACTGTGATAACTTAGGCCTGAAATGCTTCTCTAGTGGTAAACCAGCATTATAAAAATGGGGGCAGAACAAAACCACCAAAAGCATGAGTATGCAACACGGTGGCGCAGTGGTTAGCGCTCTCGCCTCTCAGCAAAAAGGTCCTGGTTTCAACTCCCGGGTGAAACCAGGGTGTGCCTTTCTGTGTGGAGTTTCTTCTTCCTGTGTCTCCAAAGGTTTCCTCTGAGTGAATAAAACTTTGTCAATACATACAATTCTAATGGAAACTTGTATGACTTGCTTCACCTTGACACTTACACTGAGGCAAAATTATAAACATTTTCTTATGTCTTAGACTGCAGACTTTCACCCGACATTCCCTGTTCAAACTAATGAATGTAATTAGACCTGGTGCCTGAGGTGTCTTTGTTTGTATGAGAACATTGACACTAATGCGACAGGTGTGAATACATCGAACAAAAACACCTCATGCTTGATTTACAAAGTTAATAGCATTTTGCCAACACCTCATACATTTATTCAGATCGCACCAGCAAGCCAAATAACTGAAATGTTTAAATAGTTTGACTTACCTTAAACACAAATATTGTATGAGTCAACACACTGGAATAGCTTAACTAGTCATATTAATTAGCTTGTTCATTAGTTTAAACATTATAGGAAACATTTACCAGTACGGAATAGTTCTTATTTTAAAGTTCCAATGTGGCGCACAGTATGAGGGGGATCTTGCCGGTTCTAATTTGTTTTCAGAGGACAAATTGCATGACCTCTGTTTAAAAAAATGCAACTATATGCTTTATTAACTTGAAGTATTAGAATGGTCATTTGCGTGTCACAGCTAAAATGTCTCCCAGATCAAAGTGAACATCGCCTTCTTTACTCAGTCTAGAATGTGCCTGAAGGAATGGGGCTAATCTTTATGATCATCTTAATCCCCAGACCTTGTGCTGTTTTTACTCCAAGTAGAACTGGTTTTAACTGGTGGAAAGGTCTCCACCTCTGGCTTTTATAAGGATCTGTTTTATCATTGTTCATGCTCTGATTGCTTTTTGGACTTCTGTTGGAAAAGATCATTTTTACTTGTTCACGTGTAAATAAATTACTTGATCATTTGAAAGTTACAGTGTCGTTTCCTCATCAAAATAATGTGTAGTTCGATGAGGGAATCCAGTGTATTTAGGTAGTCGCCATTTTTAAAACTCAAAACTTCATCACCATGTCATCAAAACAATGAGAAATGCTCCTCTATATCTTAAAAACCATACTTTCACCTGGCTGAGGGGGTATTATGCAAAATAAACTTTTTGGAGTTACATGTTATAACGTCATCAAAAACATGCCTGAAGTGGTTTTAAATGTAATTCATGCATGTTTGAGTAATCTTAGCTCTCCTGTGCACTACCACACAAAACTATCCAGATCCTCTTTTGGAATCGTTCCGCAGTGCACAGTGTAACACCCTTAACCTTATGTAACCAGGAAGTGTGCATACGTAACCAGGAAGTGTCTGAGCCATGCTCCCATAGACATTCATAGACACGAAATCGCTGGCTCTGTCCAGTTGCTACAATACATACAGCATGCCGCCATGTTTGTCTGGTGAATGTGATGACGCAAATCAATTGAACACAATGGCGAATGTTGGAATGTTTTGGGTAAAAAGCACTAGAATAAGCAATCCCTGCATAATAATGGGCAAAAAAGGCCAATTTACATTTTTTCCCCAAAAATTATCTTACATATTGGCTGCATTAACGTTAGATATTATATTCTGCATTTGGAGCCTGTTTTTATTGAATCATATCTTAAAGCATAACCACCAATGCGTCACTGATACTTTGTGATGCAGTCATTTTTAGCTGAATGCCTTTATAGACCCATAGACATTCAAAGACTCGCCTCTATCTCTGCCCGATGCTGAGACTTGGACTTAGCTCATGGCTAACTGATGCTACCCGGAGTCTGATCTACCCAGTACGGCTGATCGAACGCTCCTTCACAAATGAACGGTGAGTCAAAATCCCCATATTAAAGTACACGCAATGATTATTTCAATATATTTATTTTTGTTAAATTTTGTTAAATTTTTATTATTTTGTCATTTCTCTGCTCTTCTCGCCAGTAATATGTAAAACACAATACTTTCAGGTTAATAGATTCTTACCAGATGCGCACAAGATCAAAAATTTCAACTTAAAGTCAGTTAGCCTTTAGCTCAGATGCCAGTTTTACATGCTAATCTAAACCATCTAAATTAAAACACAAAAAGGTTTACACACTCAATGATTCTTAACAAGGCTAAATGTGCTTTCTGGATTATTAATCATTTGCGTTTGCGGGCTAATCTTAAACACTTTGCCTGTTTTTGCCATAAATACGCGCTTCTATGGTAAACGCACTTCCAGTTTGACGAGAACTCCGTTAAAGCTAATGGTGAACGAGGGAAAAGTCTTGCCGCCAAAATGTTACATAACGTAGATTGATTTGTGTAAAATGTTTAATGTACATGTGCACCGATTTCCTGGATGGCCTGAAAACGGCTTTCTAGTCTGTGTAGAACTTATTTTCTGTTGAGCTGGTCTGCCCCGTGTAAACTAATACAGCGGAAACAAGATGGCGGCGCCCACAGCAACTTCCGGAATAAGGTGAATAGCGTCTTCAACAAAAGCATGTTTGATAATGGACTAAAACACAGACTCTAAAGAAGGATTTCCTCCCAACATTGAAGAGAAGTTTGGTTGCAACTGAAAGCGTGAGGAGCAGGAAAACATAGCATTTTCAAACTAACAAAAGGTAACATGGTGATCTCTATATGCTGTGTGTTCAGATTTGATACCCCATAGAAGTGTAATACCACCTTTTTAAAAATACATCTCAGCTAAAAAACGAAAAACAAACAAAACCTCATTAAATCTGTGTCACTCCTCTGCCAGCAGTAATTACATGTTTTCCATACAAATAAAACTCACTCCACGAACAACTAAATCATCATTATGTAGGCGTTGTCAAAGACTGAAACACTGCACTTTCATTAAACAATTGTTAAGTTGTTCTATTCAAAGTGGCTCCGACTGAACAAAACATTTATATAATCTCATTTGAAGCAGGAGGTAAGTGTTCAGACGATACTGTCATGGTGTCTCAACCTGCTGGAATGCTCCTTTTGTGAACCCACGCAAAAAAGCTGTTTAATTATAGCATTTAACACATCTGTCGCGGATACAGACATTTCAGAACTTTTTAGAATCCTTTCATAACTTGTTAATGTGAGAAATGAAATAAAAACCAATGGTGAAAAAGTTATACTCAATTTTGTTATTTAAATAAGTAGAGATACATGTGCAAAAAATAAATAAATAAAATAAAATACTCAAAAAAAAAAACGTTGTTTTTTTTCATTATGAAATGTCTTCATATGACCATTTATGGGAAAAAAGCCCAAATTGCACATATTTGGGATATTTCAATCTAAAAAATGGACAGACACAGATTTAAATGTTTCAGTTCATTTTGTACACATATTAGTTCTAAAGCTTTTGACGGAATGTCGTGGCGCAGGTCCGTCCCGGGGCGCGCTGTGCCGGGAAGAGCATGTGTGGCAAGACGAGCGGTTGCTGAAGGGGTTAAACTAACAATTTAACCAACTGACCCGCAGTAGTCACCTAATTGTTGAACAACGCCACCCTGTTTTGGTGAGGACCAGGGAACCAGGATTAATTTACCCCGCTTTAAGGTCACGCAAGTAAGTTATTGACAAAACAGGAGGCAAAGGTCCATAATAATTACATAGGCTTTATTTATAAATTACTTCTCTTAGCATTCTCTTTCAATTAAATTAGTGGTTGGTTTAGAACATTAATTTGCAGCCACAATAATGAACTCACTTTAGTGTCCATTCATACAGTTACAACAATACAACGCGTGTTGCCTGCCAGCCAAAACCCAGGGCGGTGCTCATAGGCTTGACGCAGTAAAAGAACCAGATTTGAACATAAAACAAAGGAAAGCAAAGCAGCAGAGGTAGATCTGTCTTGCTACTGATCCACTGCAGGAGCGACAGAACCACCAGAGACCACCTACCACGGGAATTTTGGTTAGAAGTTACTTAAAGTGAGGAGTCGTTTTGTTAACCAATGGCGATCACGCACCGCCGTTAGCGACGAATCACTGAAGTGAGAAATATGAATGCGCACTTTTTACCTGTCTGTGGAACAGAGAGGCGCAACACGGCACGGGGCTCGGGGCCACGCAGCGGCACTAAAAGGAGTCGTGATTTATAGTGGATTTTGGACACGTTATGAATCGTTTAGGTACGCGTGGATTTACCTGGACGACAAAGACAGAGGGTGTGGAGACCACCAAAGCACCCAAGAGGAAGCAAGGACAGAGGAAGCGAAGTCGTTTGGGGCGTGCCTCTGGTACAGGGTCACCGAGTGCTAACTAAGGTAAATGCACGCACTACCACACGTGAAGACCCGCACGCCCGTTTCCTTATTTGCTGCACGCCGAGCTCAAACCTTCCAATATTAAACGACATTTTTCGTAGTTTCTAGCATGTTCTGCCGTGACTAAGGGTGTACACTTAGAAGAGTTAGTTTTTCCCATCTAAAACACGTTATATCTGTCACTTACCCGCGTGCTGCCATCTCCTCTCCTCTGTTTAGCTTTTTGGCAAACCCGGACATATCCGTGCTAGGAGTTTAAATGCCTCAGTCTGGCATTTCAGTGTTTCAGCATTTTCTGGTGTTTCAGTGGTCATGTGTGGCCCAAATCATTTGCATAGCCAATTAGGGCAGTTTTGTACATATTTGAAGTTTCTCCTGTGATTAGATTAGATTCTCCTGCTGACCGTTAATTTGTAGGATTGGTGTAAATAATATTTAATATTTGTGTCATGTAATGTGGGCGGGGCAAAGGGGTATAAAGGTGAGCTCTGAAACTCTGCTGTCAGTTTTGACCTGATTTCAGAGGAGGTAACATGCGCCAGACAAGAGAGACAAGAGAGGACAGAGACTTAGAGGGGAAGTTTGTGCTGACCTCATTGTACATTCTTTCCTCTTCTAAACTAACTTTTGTAAATAACTGACTGTTAATAATAGTCTGAGCACTTTTTCACATTTTATTTCCACTGCGAGAGAACACAATAAATCACCCAGAAACCTATATGCCGACTAAGCCTTAGTTTGTTGGAGAATCCTGCCACAGTTGGTGTCAGAAGTGGGATGCCTAGTCAGTGAAAGCGTAAAGGGCTCCGGTCCCAGAGCAAGTATGAGGCAGAAATGGCTGACTCAGATGGAGCAAGAGTCAATGGCTGAAGTAAGTGGAGCAGCAGCACCTGAACCGCTGTTGATGAGCTGCTGTCCCGGGTGAGAGATGTGATAGCTGGACAGCAGAGGAGAGGAGCCCAGGCTAAGGACTTCCCGGACTCCTTGTTGATCATCCTCGGGGATTTTAACAAGGGTAATCTCAGCCAGGAACTACCAAAGTACAGACAGTTTATTAAATGCCCGACCAGAGAGCAGAACACGCTGGATCACTGTTACACTACAGTGAGTGGGTCCTTCCGCGCGGTTCCTCGTGCTGCCCTAGGGCTCTCAGATCACGCCATGATCCACCTGATCCCCACGTACAGACAGAGGCTGAAGCTCTCCAAACCTGTAGTGAGGACTTCTAAGAAGTGGACCAGCGAGGCAGTGGAGGAACTACGCGCGTGTTTGGACATTACAGACTGGGATGTGTTCAAAACTGCCACGGATGGTTTGGATGAGTACACGGACACTGTGACGTCATACATCCAGTTCTGTGAGGACAGTATCATCCCCACACGCACCAGGGTGATTTATAACAATGACAAGCCCTGGTTCACACCCAAACTGAGGCAGCTCAGGCAGCAGAAGGAGGCAGCTTTCAGAGCCGGGGACAGAGAGAGCTACAAAGGTGCTAAGTACAGATTTAGCGAGGAGGTGTCAAGAGCTAGATCTCTGTACAACACACGCCTAAAGCAGTCTTTCTCTGCGAACAATCCTACGGCGGTTTGGCGGGGACTAAGGCAGATCACCAACTACAAGCCCAAAGCCCCCCATGCTGCTGACGACCAGAAACTGGCTGAACAGCTCGTCTCCTTCTATTCACGGTTCGAAATCTCAACCCCTCCCCACCTATCTCACTACAATGGACATTTCTGCCAACCACACCCTGGTCCCCCACCTCCCCACTGGCCTTTCACTACACAGGGACAATATTAGGAAACAGTTTCGAAGTCCAACCCCGGAAAGCGGCAGCACCAGACGGTGTCTCCCCCGCCCCCCTGAGACACTGTGCGGACGAGCTGACTCCTGTCTTCACATACATTTTTAACACCTCCTGGAGTCATGCCATGTCCCAGCCTGCTTCAAGTCGTCCATCATCGTCCCTGTTCCCAAGAAGCCCCGGATCACTGGACTTAATGACTTCAGGCCTGTGGCGCTGACGCCTGTCGTCATGAAGTCCTTTGAGCGCCTGGTCCTGCCCCATCTCAAGTCCTTCACCTCCTCCGCCCTGGACCCACTGCAGTTCGCCTACAGAGCCAACAGATCTGTAGACGACGCCATCAACCTGGCCCTCCACTTCATCCTGAAGCATCTGGACTCCCGGGAACCTACGCCAGGGTCCTGTTTGTGGACTTCAGCTCTGCATTCAACACCATCATCCCTGCTCTGCTCCAGGACAAGCTCTCTCAGCTCCACGTGCCTGACTCCATCTGCAGGTGGATCACTGACTTCCTGACGGACCGGAGGCAGTGCGTGCGGCTGGGGAAGAATGTCTCAGAGACTCGGACTATCAACACAGGAACTCCACAGGGCTGTGTACTTTCTCCTCTGCTCTTCTCCCTGTACACCAACTGCTGCAACTCCAGCCACGACTCTGTAAAACTGATCAAGTTTGCAGACGACACCACCCTCATCGGACTCATCTCGGACGGCGATGAGTCTGTCTACAGGAGGGAGGTGGACCGGCTGGTGTCCTGGTGCAGCACCAACAACCTGGAGCTCAACGCCCAGAAGACAGTGGAGATGATCGTGGACTTCAGGAAAGTCTCAGCCCCCCTGCCCCCCCTCGCCCTGACAGACTCTCCCATCACCACCGTGGACTCTTTCCGCTTCCTTGGCACCACCATCACTCAGGACCTCAAGTGGGAGCCGACCATCAGCTCCATCATCAAGAAGGCCCAGCAGAGGATGTACTTCCTGCGGCAGCTGAGGAAAGCCAAGCTGCCGGGCGCAGATGATGGTGCAGTTCTACACGCCATCATCGAGTCCATCCTCACCTCCTCCATCACCGTGTGATGGTACGCTGGAGCCACAGCCAGGGACAAACAGAGACTACAGCGCATTGTGCGCTCTGCTGAGAAGGTGATCGGCTGCAGCCTTCCATCTGTCCAGGACCTGTACGTCTCCAGGACTCGGGGACGAGCAGGTCGGATCACAGCTGACCCTTCTCACCCTGGACATGGACTATTTGAGCCACTCCCCTCGGGCAGGAGGCTACGGTCCATCCGGACCAGAACCTCCCGCCACAAGAACAGTTTCTTTCCCTCTGCCGTTGGACTCATGAACACTTTGTAACACCTGTCACTTCAACAATAATACTATTTAAGAACAATCTATTTGCACTACTCATTTGCACATGGCACTGTCTGCCAACTGTACATTCTGTATATAGTCTATCTTAGTCTATTTTATTCTTAATTTTATGCATGCCTTTTTATATATTTTTTTTATATTTTATCCTTTGCTTTATGTTGCACCTACGCCGAAGCAAGTTCCTACGTTTGTGAATTTCACTGACAATGGCAATAAACAATTTCTGATTCTGATTCTGATTCTGATGAGGATTTCATGGCCGAGCTGCGTGAACAGAGCTGCTCTTCTTACCCCTCCACAACAACGCCTTCGGTCACCGATGGAGACAGGAAGTAGTCCCAGGCTATGAGTGGGCCTATCGCCTTATTCCACTGCTAACTGGCAAGGCACTGGACACTTACTCCTCCATGGATGAAGAAAGGGCCTATCGCTATGAGAATCTAAAAGAGACTTTGCCAATGAAGTTTGACGTCTCCCCTGAAACCTATTGGCAGCAGTTTTGTTCCACCATAGTGCCCCCTGGTGAGAATCCGACAGATATACTATTGACTCAAAGGCCTTGATCAGCACTGCGTTCGTCTGGAGGAGCGTACCAAGGAAGAAAACAGGGAGACCATCGTACTCAAGCAGCTGCTGGGCGTCCTGCCAGTGGAGGTGCTGACCTGAGTCAAAGAGCATAAGCCGGTGGATGGTCTGTCTGCTGCCAGGCTGGGGGGGGCACAGTGTCTTGTGCTGCTGTTTCCTGTCCTGTGTTCATGCGTGCCCAGGCTAAGGCTGGTGCATTGAATCTCTGCCTGACTTTTACACTATTCTCGTTTAGGGCGCACCAAAGGGCTCAGGAAATCAAGGCATCCGAGGCGCTATGAGAAACTGGATTGAGGACCCTGATCCGTGCATTATCTTCTATAAAAATGTGGGAGGTGTCTGAGAACATACCTGTGTTGCAGGGAGAGGATAAAACTATGAAGGGTTTGTTTGTCATGTGGGAAACTGTATCAACGGGGGCTGTCTGGGGAAAGAAGTGTTTGTGATTGAAGGTGGGGTCTTGTCTTTTGTCCATGATGACTGTAAAGCCTTGTTGTACCTTGTCAACCTGTAGTTTTACACCTTGCACGCTCACTTTCAGGGGTAGGCACCTCGGCCAGTATAAAACCTACCTGTGCATTAGGTCGTGCTTTTATTGGCCTTCAATGTATAATGATGCCCAACCCTACTGTGCTCTGGCATTTTGAGGGCCAAGTGCTTTACCATGTACAAAAATGCACTTTCCATATTGCTCAAAATGTAATTATGCGAGACATTTAAAATGTATGTATTGTTTATACTTCTTTAGAAATAACTTTTAAATGCATGGCTGCTAAATTTCCAGCTGCTTTGTGTATATTTTAAGTGCAATGAGTTGAGAGGTCAGGGACTAATATAAAACAATAAAGAGAGATTTTGGATACCCCTGAACTCTGGGGTATTTTCATCAGTTTGATGCATATAGAACTATTGTTCCAGTAGTTTATTAGACTATATCTATTATTTGTTTATTTTTGTCTTTATCATGAATTTTACAAATACTGATGACATGTGTCCAAATCCTGTCAGTGGGTCCCAGTGAAGCCCCAGTCCTCTGTTACCTTCATTTTATGATCATTTCCATGTTCAATTCCTTGTTTCAAGATATGCTTCTTATTTTAGGATTTTTTTCTTCATAAAATTGACTTGCTGTATGGACATATAATCTTTCTAGTTTTAATCATTTTTTTCTTGATACAGTGTAAAGGCAGTGTAGGGCACGTGGCTGGAGGTCTGCAGCAGCAGCCTCACACAGTGCACTGCTGACTTCTATGGGCAAATATTAAACCTTAAAAATGTTGACCACAAGGGCACGCCGACTAAGCCTAAGAGTTTGTTGAAGAATCCCACCACAGGGGGATTTTTGAACATCATTAGTCCACCAGATCTAACTGCAAATAGGCCTCTCAAATGTAGTGAAGTAAAAGTGAAGTGTCCACTGTAAGATGTATTTAAGTAAAGCCAAACATTTACTTAAGTACAGTATGAAAGTAAAAAAAAAATTCCTTGCATAATTCCTTGCCAAATGTATTTACTGCAGCAGATCAAGATGTGTGTGTGTTTTGAGAACATTGACGTAATATGTCTTCTAAGTTCTTCTGAGTTCATGTGCGATTGACAAAGTTCATTGAGTTTAGCAATTAACTGGTAGGTTTATTTACCCAAGAACCAGCAAGCCAAATACAAGGATGAGGAAGTGTATGTAGCAAGATTGACTTAGGTGCTTACTGTAATTATTAAACACACATTAAAAAGTACACACATTAGGTGTTTGCACATGACTGTACCAAGAATCAAGCCCATAAAGTCCCCTTGGCTCAAAGCGACAGTGGGCTTGGCTCCGTTATTACAGCCCAATTACTAGTACTATTTACTACACTTGGATCAATTTGTTAATTTATCTACTTTAAGAAGAAATTAAACATTTTTCCATCAAAGTTAACGTTGTGTGAATCCAATTCCTTTTTTTTTTTATATAGCACATTTTATAAACATAAGTTAAACCCTAAAACAGTGAATGAATACTCTAAAACATTAAATAAATAAACAATAAATAGCTAAAACAATATATTAACCATTTAAATTCTACATTATGTGATGCCAAAACAAAATCTGTGTCCTTTAATGTTAAACTCAGGTCAGCTCATTCATGAACCTAATGCAACACTTTTGTTTTTGCATTCATATTTTCGTTCAGTGTGAATTCTGTAATGGGTTTCTCAGGTTGGGCTGAACCAGTCTTCTGGTTCCCAGGTGAATGCTCTGACAGACACACTGTACAGGTGCAAAAGCTGTAAAGAATATTACAATGCATTATGAAGTAGTTATAAATAGCTTTAGTAAAATCTTCAGTAAGCGTCCTGCAGCAGCAGCGGCTGAGTGAAGGACTCCTGGTCAGAGGTGCACATCCTGCTCCTCCTGCAGCAGAGAACAGCAGGAGGTGTGCAGTGGAGGGAGGCTCCATCAGGTGCAGTGCACTCCCACACAGAGGGTCAGTGTGAGGCTGTGCACACAGGGAAGAGCCACAAACTTCAGCTTTAAAACATGGATGTGCACATATGTGTAATCTATAACTTACATTTATCTTGTGTATATATTCAAAGAGACTATTTTTTTTTCATACCCAATTTGGAAATACTTTATTACAATTGTCTAATCAGCTGCAACTATGCACACGTCTCTTACTTTGTCTTTTCTTATTTTCTTTATTTATTCTTTATTAACCTTTATTTAACTAGGTAAAAAAACCCTTGAGATCAAAACCTCCTTTTCAGGGGGGACCTGGGCTAAATTGAAAATTGTAGCACAGTCATAAAACACTAAAGACACTAAACGAGACATTTTAGGCTTTTGGAGCAGCAACAGAAGGCTCATTCCTCCAATCGGTCCAGACTCGAGGGACAGACAGCAGTAAATGTGACGAGAGCGCAGCACAGTGACCTTCAGCTCTCTGCACAAGGGCGCACAGACAGAACGGCGCACAACCACAAACAGTGTTAGAGGTTAGAGTTCAGGGTCCCACTCTGCCGTGCAACTCCTTCCAGAGCCACTCCTTTGAGGACAGTGAGGTTCAGATCCTGGCTAAGGAGAAGAGATGGTTTGTGTGAGGATTCAAACAGGTTTTGTTTGTCAGGTGACACGATTGTGGTCATGTAATGTGTGCTGGGCAAACACAATCTGACGCAACTGGTGAGTTTGAGTTTAATTTATGCCTCATCATTGTTTACCTTTAGTAACAGCAACAATGCTAGATGCTAGGCTAAATTCTAACATGTTGTCTTTGTCTTTGAATCCTGATGTAAGACTTAATTGTTTTATGGTTATTGTGAGATGCTAACTAGCATGCTAATGTTAGCAAACAACATGGTAAATGCTAGCATGCGCTCCACACAACTAGTTGAATGGTCTATTTTAAGCAGTTTTGTGATGTTTTCACTTAAAGGTGGAATGGAGGATTTCTCGCCGATTTGAAAATCTGCGACTGTTAGTCCTTTTTTTGAAAAAGCGCATGCGCAGGTTCCCCCTCCCTCCCGCCCCGTTTCTCCTGACTGAACGCCTAGCAAACCTCGAGAACGAGCACGCCCAGCAGCACTGCCCATGCGCATTTGTTTACAATACGATTGGTGTCGCTTTCTCACGACAACCTCCGCGAAGAAGATTTAATAATACACTCCACATACAATAAGCTAAAAAAAAAAGTCAGATAAACAGTTACCTGTCCAGCAGAAAGTTTGCAGCGGAGGCATCAGCCTGTTTTGTTCTTTCAATGCTCGCCAGCCGTAAACCATTCCCCCAGAATAACACGCGTTTTGTTTCTTTCCTCTGCAGACTTTCGTCTCTTCTGTGAAAGCTCGAAAACAGTCTTTCTCTTTCGTCCCTCAGCCATTTCGGTACTTCGCGGATGAAAGTTTAGACTTACAATGACGGAACTCGCCGCTAACCTGCTACATAAACACACTAGCATATCAACCACGCATGCGCGGCCAGGGGAGCGAGCGTTTCCCCTGGAAGAGCCTGCCGGCGTGCACTAGCACGCACAGAATGATTGACACCTGAGCGGACCAGTTATTTGTGCTACCCACGAGGAAATGAGATTCTGATTTGTTGCCCGAAATCCTCCATTCCACCTTTAAGTACTTAAATGCAGTTTTGTGTTTAAGTACTAATGTTAGCTTAGCATTAGCTATAACTTGTTATTTTGTGTACACATGGACCTAAGTGACCTTTTATCTTATCCAGGCTAGGTGACCATTTTGCCAGCCTGTCCTTTATCTCTCCCACCTACTCGAGTCACGCATACAGTATTGAAACCTCTGGACAATTGTGCTAACGGACATTTCACCTCATTCAATAACAATTGACTAAACTGAGACGTTGAGACTGTTGGGTTTATTGGTCTTTTGTCGATCCAAACAGTTTGTATTAAGGACATTTTATTTTATTTTATTTTGGTTTATTTCCGCTGCATCAATTTTGGGTTTGTATACACATCATCTTGTACAATACACTTCTATCATTATTCAAGATCGCCATCCATTAACTGTTTTATATACTTGAAAACATTCTTGCCATCTATATTTGATGTCAGCTAAACAGTGAAAATGTATTCCTCTTGCTTTCTGCATTCTGATGACATTTTAAAGCGTCTATTGGAATGGCATGAATTCACATGATGCATCTTGAAAGGTCAGTATCAGAGGACAATAAACGCTTACCTTCATTTCTTTTTTGCAACGTATGGAGCATTGCTTGTACCCATTTTGACAAAGACACATGTACGTCACACCTGTCCTCACCAATACAGCGCCTCATTTTCCCGCCCATTACCCTTTAACGCGCAGCCGTTTAAACCTAAACAATAACGTGGGCCGTCGTGTCCTCATGCGTCTGACGTCTGAAGGGCATCCGTCACGTCGTCCCGTCCATCTCTGTCAGCACTGTTAGCACACGCTCCATGAACTCCTCCTGTGTGCGGCGCTAACATCACTTATCCTTCCCAAAGTCACAGATGTCTAGAGTCAGCACACTAATGTTGTCCCGCCACTGACACGGGACAGCGCGGGCCATTCACGTAGGCTGTTTTGAAGTCAACGCATGCAGCCGGCGAAGGGCATGTGCAAGGAGAGGTGAGGTAAGCATGCTGTGTCAATTCTACGTCCAAGCGTTTGCTGAGCGCGGACTTTGGCTTCATTTAGGTTAATGCACTCGCTAATCCGTCAATATTGGGAGTTATTAGATCAAGGGAAACGGGGGCTGAGGTCTATATCACTTTGTTTTCAGATGGAAGCCATTTTTACTTCTTTTATTTAGCATTTCGTACATTAAACCAGTGTTTCCCAACCAGGGGTACGGGGACCCCAAGGGGTACGTGAGGAATTACCAGGGGGGACTTAGAATGGTTTCAGGTTTTAAATAAAGAGTAAATCTACTTTTATCTGAATAAAAAAGTAAATTTAGCATCTTTTTAGAGTATATTGGACCATAAATATAATTGAAACAAAAAACATGATAATAATAATTTTCTATATTCAGCTATTAAACACATTTATTTGGCTGAAATTTAAGTTAAGGGGTACTCAGGGGTACAACAGTCCTGCCCACAATGAAGCTCAGCGTGTGTCAGTTCTGTTATAATAAACCTATTCATTTAGTTAAGTTACCACATAGATGTTCAGCCCCCAGCAAGCTTTCAAACTTTTAATATTATGATTTATTTTTCGGAAGCCCTATGGGGAAAAATGAATGGGAAATTACCTTCTGGAGCCAAGCAGTGGGTGGTCACTGTGGAGCTCCATCGATTCATGTGAAAAGTGCTGTCCTAGGCAGTATAGAAGTGTATTCAAAGTGGGACGAAATAAACTTTCTTCTTCTCCTAAACTGTGCGGATGATGTTAGATGGCATTATATACTGTTCATAGACATTTATGCAAAACGGGCCTGTTATTTATTCATTTCAAACTGAAGCTATTCTTGAACCCTTTGGAGCTTTGGAACCCTTTATGAAGCTGAGACTCTGTAGTTTTGGCCTCTGGTGTCTGATTAATTCTAATTACAAGTGGAAACAAGCTCTGCAAAGCGGAAAACTAAAATTTAAAGATTGCCTAAATGTTCTTAGTTAAAGATATGAAGAAGTAAAGCTGGTGTAGGTTTTGCCTGATTGACACTAGTTTGAGCATTTGTTGGGTTTTGGCAATTCCTCTTACAAAACTGAGGCTAATTTGACTAAAAATTTGTTTTAGGGACTTGAAATAAAGTTTAAAAAAAGTCCAAGCAGGATCCATATAAAAGTCCGATAATTTCTTTTTGAATTTATGTTGGTTTTTTTAATATCTATATGTGCTTTTGGAATACAAATGGACTCATCCCAGAATGTTTGACTTGACTGTAAATAAGAGGGTTAGCGCTTTCTTTTCATATTGAACATGTCCAGCAGCTTGACAGTTTCCTTTTATCAGACAGTAGATAAAAAGGAATAAATTAACAAAAAGTCCAGTGAATCGTAACAGGTTAAAGGCCATTCGATTTTTAGAGACCTGTGACATCACACGCCTCAGATGAAAGATTAAAGCGTTAATGACTGTCAGACCAATCACATTTAGTCTACTCCTGTCACTCTACCCTCCAGTCTTCTCCCCTTTGGTCCCCTCCTCTCACTTTTCCCCTTAAGTCCCCTCCCCTCACTCTCCCCTCGAGTCCTCCAGACCCTTTAGTCCCCTCCTCTTACTCTCACCTTTAGTCTTCCAGACCCTTTAGCCCTCTCTCCCCTCGAGTCCTCCAGACCCTTTACGCCTAGTGTACACTGAGTCCAGTCCGGTCGCGGTCCGGGACCCGCGCGGGTCTCTTGCAGACGCCTGTCACACCAGCTCCGGTTAACTGCGGTCCGTTTTTGACGAAAGCCACGTAGACTCACGTGGTTTCGCGCGAGAGCACTCGTCAAATGACATGAAAGCCGCACCAGACCGCTGCGGCGTCCGGCAAAAATAGACTTCTTGCGGATTCTTTCCGGAGACCCGAGCGGCTGCCGGACCCGCGGCCACAGAGCTCCGAGGTCGGTGTGACAGGGCGCATTGATTTTAAGCACTTTCTAAGTCTTGCGGGACCCGCACGGGACCCGCGCGGGTCCCGAACCGGAGCCGGACCGGAGTCGGTGTGCATCAGGCGTGAGTCCCCTCCTCTTACTCTCACCTTTAGTCCTCCAGACCCTTTAGTCCCCTCCTCTTACTCTCACCTTTAGTCCTCCAGACCCTTTAGTCCCCTCCTCTTACTCTCACCTTTAGTCCTCCAGACCCTTTAGTCCCCTCCTCTTACTCTCACCTTTAGTCCTCCAGACCCTTTAGCCCTCTCTCCCCTCGAGTCCTCCAGACCCTTTAGTCCCCTCCTCTTACTCTCACCTTTAGTCCTCCAGACCCTTTAGCCCTCTCTCCCCTCGAGTCCTCCAGACCCTTTAGTCCCCTCCTCTTACTCCCACATTTAGTCCTCCAGACCCTTTTGTCCCCTCCTCTTACTCTCACCTTTAGTCCTCCAGACCCTTTAGTCCCCTCCTCTTACTCTCACCTTTAGTCCTCCAGACCCTTTAGTCCCCTCCTCTTACTCTCACCTTTAGTCCTCCAGACCCTTTAGCCCTCTCTCCCCTCGAGTCCTCCAGACCCTTTAGTCCCCTCCTCTTACTCTCACCTTTAGTCCTCCAGACCCTTTAGCCCTCTCTCCCTCGAGTCCTCCAGACCCTTTAGTCCCCTCCTCTTACTCTCACCTTTAGTCCTCCAGACCCTTTAGCCCTCTCTCCCCTCGAGTCCTCCAGACCCTTTAGTCCCCTCCTCTTACTCTCACCTTTAGTCCTCCAGACCCTTTAGTCCCCTCCTCTTACTCTCACCTTTAGTCCTCCAGACCCTTTAGTTCATCCTCTCACTTTTCCCTTTAGTCCCCTCCCCTCACTCTCCCCTTGAGTCCTCCAGACCCTTTAGCCCTCTCCTGTCACTTTCCTCTTCAGTCTTCCAAAACATTTAGTGCCTCACCCCTATAGTCCTCTTTCCTTTCTCTCCCCTTTACTCCTCCAGACCCTTTAGTACGCTCCCCTCACTCTCCCTTTTAGTTCTCCAGACCCTTTAGTCCCCTCCCCTCTCTCTTCCCTTTAGTCTTCCAAACCTTTTGGTCCCCTCCCCTTACTCTCGCCTTTAGTCCTCCAGACCCCGCCCCTCCACTCCCTCACTCTCTCCTTGCGCTCTGTGGCTGTGGGGGGAGTTTAGATGTTCAATCCCCATATTTGATATAAAATAGAAGTTAAGAGTTAATCTATGTTAAAAACAACAAAAAAACAACAACAAAAACAAAAACAACCACACACACGCACACATATACACACACATATATACACACGCACATATATATACACACACACCAAGGCTGCCAGAGTTTGATCACATCTCCAACCAATGCATAATGCAGTTGTGTCCTCGGGCAAGACACTTCACTCTTATTGTCCAAGATTCCAGCATTTTTTTTTTCTGTTGGCTACACACAAATCCTACACTTTGTTTCAACCTAAAGCCTTCTATATTTTTAGTCAGCCTTTAATTTACATTTGGACATAGCCCGTTCACATTTTATAAATTGAAATAAAAAATGTTGACATGAAAGATGTAAAAGTAGCTACAACCAGATTTTAGTCTATAGAAAATGGCTCAATGGATGCACTGAATTAGGTCTAAATCCCGACATACATTAATATAATTGTAGTGAAGGCGATTTGTGAGTTCAAAATGATCATAAAAGTCTGCAAATGAAACCAAACACACAAAATAACACCTGTCAGCAATTTCTAAGTAATCTTGCAATAATCATTATCCTTTGCTGACAGCCATTGTCCTTTTTTATTAAACTACTTTGACCAATTAACTCCAATCTTATTTAAAACAAAACTGCTCTCATAATTAGACTATTTTCCTCCCAGTCTACCAAACAGGCTTTCATTTCCTCGGGAGATAAACGCGCTTCTATTACTGCACATTAACGAACGTATAGCACTGTGAGTTCTTCTTGTCTGTCTGTAGCAAAGGGGCTTATGTTTTGCTAAATTCTGGGCAAAAATGTACTCTATCTCCAAGCTCCAGGGTCTTGGCATGAATGTCTTTTTGACAGGATTCCCTTGTGTCTGAATGCAAGGCTGGTGGTGTGTGTTTGTGTGGGCTTACAATCAAACTCAACTGATAGGAACTTGGATTTTGGCCCTGTTCAAGAGCTTTTATCGCACTTATCTTTCCATTCTGTCCTGGGCTATATCGAGACGAGCGTTTTGAGACCGGTCTTCTTGCACATATGGGGGCGTCCCGAAATATGTACATGCTATTTTGACAGGATTAGGAAGAGCTAAGCTGCAAATCAGTGTTGCTTGACAGTAAGAGAAGGCGTGTGAGGGATGTGGAAGTGTTTAGTGCTAGCGTTTTATTTTACACCAAGAGAATATAAAGAAAAAGTAACATAACAAATTGTTTTAACTTTTGGGAGGGAACATTGGCAGTCTTGGTTCATTTACAAAGTTTGTTTTCATCAGGGGTGAGCAATATGAAAATAAAATACTAACATAAATAGACTTAAAGGTCATGTTGAAACCTTGACAGATGGAGCTGATTCTGTATCAAACTCACCAATTTTTATATATAATGTATTATACAAACAAACAGAACAAGACCAAGAGTGAAAAGACAAAATCAAAAGGGAAAAAAGAGTGGCATGTGAGGCACGTGTCCCATTATGTATCAGTCCCATCTCATGCTGTGTCAGAATTTTGTTTAAACACGTTTAATTTCAAAGTAAAGGTCTAGTTTTGCATTTTGTAAATGTCCAAAGTTATTTCAGTCCTGTCCCTAACAGTCAGCTCCGTTCCCTGACATCCATTTCCTTGTTATTGCAGAAAGCAGAAACGGGTATCCATCTATTGGTTCCATTGTTGAAGTTTTACATCCAAGACAGTGTTTTAAAGTTTAATAGATCGTTTTGTTGAAGTTAAGCGGGGTGTCCACTGCACGATTTTGGCCATCAGCGACGCAAAATGTCTGATTGTGCGAAGAATCTTGTCCTGTTGTGGCTTAAAACTGTTGCTCTGAGTAAGACGGGGACAAAGACTAAACTTACAACCAAAGATGAGCTGCAACTGATATCAAGCCGGTTTGATATTTTGAAATCTTGTTCGCAGAGTTAGTCCTCCTGTCACAGTGTCTACGATCAAACTTTGTCAAAAATGTAAACACAAGCGAACCTCAAAGTGCAGCAGAGGAGCTCCTTTAGTTCCTTTAGCTCATTTAGTATCATTTACAAACGTGAAAACACTGACAGTATGTAGTGTTAGCCTCCACTAACAGGTACAACTGCAGTGACTCTTCCACACGGAGCCTAGAGCTTGGTATTCACTAGGACAACTTTGGTCGCAGCTACGATTGATCGGGTGAACTGTAGCCATCTTACAACTTTTAATTCATCACATCTTGCAGTGTGACATCCATAAATCTTATAATATGAAAAAAATCATGCAGTTCCTCATTTATCTTAGTCCAGTATTTATGAATAATAGTACTGTCCCAAAACACATGATAATGATGGGCTACAGCTTCTAGTATTTCCCTGTGAATAGTGTACACTTTAACATGGTCTTATAAAATATCGGGATACATTTTTCCAATATAATTCTTTGGAGACAGATTTTATGCTTCTCTATTGGAATGTACACATTTCTTCAGCATGTTTCACTACTTACAGGTGGAAAAGCCGAAATTCAAACAACTCCAAGTCTAATCATATGATTGAAACACATTTGAATAATTTGAATTTTCAGCAAATAAACGAGGCTAAAACAAAGCCTTAATGACAATACAGGTGTTTTCATTGCTCAAAAATACTGTACCTTGATGGTTCTGTTTGTGAAGCTGCTCTTGCAGTATAGTGCACAAGGCCAAAACCAACTGTACACTATAGAAACAAAGGGTGCTGGACCTTTAATAGCACAAGATTCCCATTTAGCTTTTCAAACAACACTGTGTCTTGGAGGTCTGAAGAAGAGACAAAATTCTGATAGACACTTTTTATGAGTTCTGACATGCCAGCAGTGCGCCATTAGTCAGGAGCTCATCCAGAACAGCGTGTGATCTACAGCCAAAGTCATGTTTTACTGTCTGTAGAGCTGTGCCCACCGTTTTAATTCCCTTCTCCAGACCTGACCTATATAAGGTTTAATCTCAGCAGAAATGATATTGGACAATGTTAGCTCCGCTTTAACGTGATGGATGGATTTCAGACTGCTGAACTTCTGACTGCCACAAGTGAGCGATTTGGCAGCTCTGTAAGGTCATCTCATACCTAGACATTGTCAACATGTGAAGCCTCGGTCAAAAGGACTTATCTTTTCTTCACTAATTTTTTGAGGCTGTCAGGTTTGCAGAATAGTTTTAAATTCGTAGCCAGGCCGATGCTCTTGTCCAAGGGTTTCCCCCCAGTTTTTTCTAAAATAATATAAGCAGAACAGAAAAGAAAAGAACACGACCCAGAAAGGAGTAAAAGAAAACAAAAGGTTGAAAAGATGTCCAAACTGTACAATAAAAATGTTCCATCTAATTCCAGTCTCAAGTTGAGTCTGTATGTACTTTTTCTATTTTTCTAGTGGCTATTATGTCAGTCCAGTCCTTGATCATCAGCCGGTTTCATCCATTTTTTGAGATGGCCTTTTTCCCTGCAGCCAGAAGTACAATCCAAAGAATATCCATTTATTGTATCCATGGCAGGAGTTTTGAGCTCCATGTACAGTTCTGATTGATCTGTTGATTTCGAACCAATATTAGCAATAGCACATGCCCAAAACACACAGTAATAGTGGGCCACATGGCAACCAGTTTCTTCAGCAGTTAGAATTTCCTTGTGAATAATGGGCGCTTCGACATGGTGCTTTTTTTCCCCAAATTTTGTTGTCCTCCATTGGGATGTAAATATATTTTACATATATATCTGTCAAAACAAAATTACCTTCTATTGTCCATTTATTTTTAATATATTTGGTACAATGGTGGCCCAGATTATTAATTATTTTTTATAATTTAGATATAATTCCTTCTGAAACTTCTGATATATATGCCTTAATAATGATTTCAGTCAAAGTTGGAACGGATATACCATATTCCTATGAGCGCCATACTAAGAAAAAACCACTGGTGTTTGTGGGTCATAACTTCTAGACCCAATTTTCCTACACTGGCCTTAAATATTGCTCAAGAAGCATTTAGTTAAGACCCTGAGTCAGATAAATGCCTCCATCTCTCTTGCGACGGTGGTAAGTTCAGTATGTTTTTAGTATAGTGTCGGTCCAAGATGCTGGGATCTACAAATGTCACATGTTGATGGCACGGCAAAGAAATGTAGAGTTTTCTATTAAAAATTCCTATTTACAAAAAAATTTACAAGTTTCACAAAAAACTACATGACTCTGCTGGCTGTTAAACTCATATTTAGTGAGCGTAATTTCCATGCTGGTCAACAGATTATTAGGCCCGAGCGCCACAAGCTGGCGAGAGGCCTATTAGTTTCGCAGTGCCGTGCACAAAATCGAGCGCGAAGCGCTCGCCCGCTTCCAAACATTCACTAACGCATTCCCCAACTCATGCACGTTCCGTGCATACCAATTAGTAGTGGGAAAATTGAACATTATCGTTGTAAACGGGTGAAGCCCGTGCGAAAGTGCGCACTAAACGAGCGTTCGTGTGCGCTGAGTCGCCCAGTAATGCGTTCCCCAACTCATGCACGTTCCGTGCATATAACAATGTAATGTAAAAATGGAACATTACTATTGTAAATAGGGCCAATAACAGAAAGTGGGCGGAGCCCACTAAAAAATCTCGAAAGTGTCTCCCAGTGACCAGGGACCCATACCAAAACGTAGGAAAGCGCGTGCGCTTTCCGAAAATGTATAGTTTGTGAACTAAAAAAAAGGGGGAACATTGTTTTCGCATCGGATATTTGGCCCGAGCCAGTAAACTGGCGAGGGACATTGTGTTTCGTCCGTTTCTTGCTTATTATACTTGTCGTTTTCTTACTCTTCGCGGCCCTTTTTGACCCAGTAAACATGCACGAAAAGTCTTCAATGGGGGTATAGTCGCGATCGGCCCGGAAAAAAATTTCGTATTTCGCTCGTCTCGAGAGCGTCCGACCCGACCCGAACGAACAGCACCGGCCCGAATCGGACCCCTATGGGAAATGGGACGAGCAAATTTTGCCCGACGCGCACGAAACTCGGAGCAGTGATAGAGAACAGTGACCCGAACAAAACATGACATTGGAGCGCGGCCCTCTGACCAAGCGCACGGCGGCCATATTGGATCGAATTCGCCACGCCAGTTTGACTTTTTTTTTTGAGCTCCCAAGAGTCCTAGGGTTTTGGTCCGACATGGGTCTGGCATACACGTAGTCGATCTACACGGATTGAAATTCAATAGTTATCCACTTTTTTCAGATATCTCAAATGGTTTCGCCGCGGCTCGCCATCGAAGAACGCCTTCGTTTCCTGTTTTTCCGATCGCATGTCACGGCTACACGCTTGGACTGAGAGAGCTGTAATTTCAGTCACGAGTGCGTAATTATGATCTGAATGTAATGCATTAATAAAAATAAATAAAAAGTACTCGCTAGCGCCCCCTACCTATTAAGTGAAAAGTCAACATTGTCCGATTTGGACAAAACTTGGGAAATATGTCCAGTACAGGGCGCCATGAAAAAAACTTAATTAGCGATATGGTGCATTTAATACCGTTGGCCACCAGGGGCGCAAAGAGTACTCACGAAATCATTTAAATAGTTGCTGCATGCACACGCATACTCCGATCGACATGAAATCTGAAACACACGTAAACGTCAAGCAGCTGAATCCATTTATGTGCGCACAATAACAATCAACCCTACGGCGCCACCTGTAGGAGCGCACTAAATTACAATGGGGAGAAAAACAATTACTTTGACTTTTATCTTTGAAAATTTGCACACAAATCCTAGACGGCCTCCTGATCAGAAAAGCCAATGAGACCCATGGCCTATTCTTCACACTTTTGCCTCTAGGGCCCTCCAGGGCCCTCCAGAGCTCCTACTCATTCTCTATGGGAGAATATGCTCTCTTTACAGAAAGATGTAGCAAAAAACCACTAAGCAGTGAGTAACAACCACCAAACTTAATACAGTGACTCCTGTTAAGGAAAATAAATGCCCCATAACACCATTTTACATGCAAGTCAAATACAGCCTCTACAGCGCCACCTGTTGTGTCAGGCCTATGGAAAGGGAGACACATTTATTTTGGAGGAGGCCTATGAAATTTGCCACAGTGATAGTACACATAAATATGACCCTAAAACATAATTGGTGCAAACTCATCAGACAAACGACAAGGCGGCCATATTGAATTTAATTTTGGACGCCACTTTAATTTTTTTTTTTTTTTCCATTGCAAAAGGGTCCTTGGTTTTTGGACCCACATCAGTCTAACATACACGTTCCTGATCGGGACGCATTGAACTTTGATACTGATCCAACATTTTTGGCCTATCTCACGTGGTTTAGTCGTGACATCCTGTCTCAAATCGCCTTAATTTCCTGTTTCTTTGCCCGCTCCTCAAAGACACATGGACTGTGCCTACAGAGCCCAAATTGCCACCAATGATGGAGAATTAAATATTACACAAAATAGACTAGGGAGCACAGGACCACGAATCACTATAGCGCCCCCTACAGTTTGGTTAAAAATGTCCAGATTGTCCGATTGACACCAAATCTAGGGAGATGATTATTTGCTTTATAAGAAGCAAAAAAGTCAATAGGACCCATGCCCTATTCTTCACACTTTTGCCTCTAGGGCCCTCCAGAGCTCCTATTCATTCTCTATGGGGTCTGGCTCTCATCACACAAAGATGGAGCAAAAACCCACTAAGCAGTGAGTAACAGCCACCAAACTTAATACAATGTCTACACATAAGAGACATTAATGGTTCATAATCATATTTTTCATGCAAGTCAAATACAGCCTCTACAGCGCCACCTGTTGTGTCAGGCCTATGGAAAGGGAGATGCATTTAGTTTGGAGGAGGCGTATGAAATTTGGCACGGTGATTGTACACATAAAGACGACCCTAAAACATAATTTGTGTGCCGTGATCAGACAAACGGCAAGGCGGCCATATTGATTTTAATTTTAGACGCCACTTTAAGTTTTTTTTTTCCATTGCAAAAGGGTACTAGGTTTTTGGGCTAAGATCAGTCTTACATACACGCTCCTGATCAGGACGCATTGAAATTTTATAATTAACCACATTTTTGGCCTGTCTCATTCGGTTTAGTCATGACTTCCTGTCAGAATTCGCCTTCACTTCCTGTATCTTAAACTTATTCTCCAAGCCACAGGCATTGTCGTACAGAGCACAAACTGTAACCACAGATGTGGAATCAAATATTAAACAGAACAGACTCAGGAGCACATGAGCACTTTTCACTATAGCGCCCCCTGCTGGTCATGTAAAAGTACCAAAATTATCGGATTTCCACTAAATCTTGGAATCTGATTTTAAGTGTCAAAAGCTGCAAATAAGTCAATTACATTGATGTCCTATTTTGGCTCGTTTAGCCTGGGGGGACCCACATATTCCCCATGCATTTCCTATGAGACATGTCATAAGTCTATGGAGAGGCCAAAATTATTTCCAGCCAAGTCAGTGATACTCGGCAGACGCATTATTTCGAGCATTCCGATCGAAAAAGTCAATTACATCGAAGTCAGGTTTTGAGCGGTTTTGCCACTTCTGGAGAGCAGTGCACGCCAATGCACTTCTATAGGGACACCACCCGGTGTGAGTGGGGGGAGGGGGGATCACGGAGGCCCGAGTGACGCTCAGAGGAGGAGGACGGCGCCCCGGGGCGGTTTTGGACCGTCCGAGGCCGCGTGGGAAGGCGGTCGCGCGCGGGGCGAGGGCCATCATCGCTGCTTTGCAGCTTTAATCTTCTTCTTCTTCTTCTTCTTCTTAGGACCAACCCCCCTATTTTTCACCCAGTGAACACTGACGAAAAGTCAGGAAAATTTGCACACCTCTAAAAATCGTGCCTCTGTACATTCTGGCTATTTCCGATTTTCAAAATTCAAAAATGTGGCGCGTCAGCGCCCCCAAGTGTACAAAAAATGCATTACGGGATAGGAAAGTGCCAAAAAAAAAATTGATCGTAGAATCATAAAATTTGGCAGAGAGGTAGATAGTGACAAGACAAGCAAAAAATATTATTACGGCAACGCCGTCCGCCCAACCAATTGTTGGCCATATTGGATCTAAATTCGCTAAACCTGACTCAGCGTTTTTTTTTAACTTCGTACTTTTACGAACTCCTCCTAGGGCGTTTGCCCGAACGAGCTGAAATTTGGTGAAAATGAAGTTGAGGAGTGTGGCATTAAAAGTTATCCAAATCAGGAACCTACGTTTTATGGTCTCTGTCTTGTGAGCCGCAAAATTTGCCCAGAATTCCTGAAATTTTAAATTTTTTTATTTTGCTCCCATTTCCACATATAAAGTCCAAATTTCATCAAATTTGAATCAGTTGTTAAACCCCCTGCCTGAAACCTACTAGAGGTGAAAAAATTTAATTTGGCTCGTTAGCGCCCCCTACAGGTTAAAGCAAACTTTTATATGGGGAGCAAAAAATTTAGTTTTTTAGAATTTTTTGAAATTTTGCACAAAATTCCATCTTGGCCTCCCGATCAAAAAAGCCAATCAGACCCATGTCATATTTTGTACGGCGAAGCCGTACCAATGACCAAAACACCCCATGTTATTCCTATGGGAAAATCGACAAATGTCTCAAATTTGCATATTTTTTTCCCTACGCATTTTAACGAACTCCTCCTCGGGCGTAAGCCCAACCAACCTGAAATTTGGTGAACATCTTCCGGAGGAGTGGGGCACTAAAAGTTATCCAAATTGTTGGGATAAGTATTACGGTCTCCGTGTGGCAAAGCCCCAAATTTCGGCAACATTTTTGAATAGACAGAAAAAACCCATGTTATTCCTATGGGAAAAACTCAAAATCGCTCAAATTAAACTTTGTATTTTAACGAACTCCTCCTCGGGCGTAAGCCCGATCAACCTGAAACTTGGTGATAATCATCCTGAGGAGTGGGACATCAAAAGTTATCCACATTTTTTGGATAGGTATTATGGTCTCCGTGCGGCGAAGCCGCAAATATTGCCCAAACTTGTACAAATGACGGAAAAATCCCATGTTATTCCAATGGGGAAAATGCAAAATCACTCCAATGAAACTTTGTACTTTAACGCACTCCTCCTCGGGCGTAAGCCCGACCATCTTGAAATTTGGTGAAAATGATCTTGAGGAGTGGGCCATCTAAAGTTATCCAGGATTTTAGCACAAGTATTACAGTCTTTGTGCGGCACAGCCGCAAACTTTGACCAATTTTTACACATTTTCAGTGAAATATGAGAAGTAGGAGGCGTGGTAGCGCCACGGATTCGGCAGCAGGTATTTTATGAGGAGGGAAATTAAGCGCGTAGCGCCCTCTGGCGCTATGCGGGCGGCGGCGTGGCGCGGGCGAGGGCCAATCATTGCCGCTTGCGGCTATATTTATTATTATTTCGTAGTCTTATTCAGTGTATGAACAAAGCTTCTTGTCACCATTAATTTGTTGCACTCCTGGTGGCAAGGTGTTGGAAGCAAAACAGTCTCTACAACTACTTGTTGATTCCATTCATGCAGAAGCTTTCTCTGTAAAAGGTGCATCATAGCCACATGGGAAATGACAACTTGTGCACTTAACAGAATCCATCTCGCAAAAGTGTGCCAAAGGCCGCACGATCTCTATAAGGTCGTCTTGTCAGCACATGGAGTCGCACATAGAGTAGATATTCAACAACCGTGCAATAAAACCTATCAGTAGGATTACCGTAAAAATGCATTAGGAAAGCCCCACGGTGCACTTGAGATCAACACAAGAACTCCACAATAGTCGCACAGAATGTAGCCTTAAGTTGTAACTGAGAATTGAAAGGCATTCGTATAAACCTTTGAAGATGTATGAATGTAAGAAACTTTGTCCCCTCCACAGAAATCTACAATCTCCAAACAGGTTGCACGATGTGTTAGGGTTAAGGCACACTTTACTGTCCCTGTCAGAAAATGTATCTTCGGCATTTGACCCATCGTACAATGTTGCTTGGGCAACCTGTCAGGAGGACCAGCCAGTAGCTAAAGATTAAGATTGTCCAATCAGCGACATATAGCTGTGTCTCAGCAGTGGTCCTTTGGCTATTAGGATCGAACAATTAAACTCTCCGGTTGCACAGTAAAGGGGCTGCTGCTCTACTACTGCAGAGGACGGAGTGCGATTGGTTCTAAGGAATTTGGATTGTCTTTTTTTTTTTTTTTTTTATCTTTATGGAATATATAATGCCACAGTACAAAATAAAACTGAAAAATAATATAAAATAGTAATAAAAATATAGAAGACAAGAATAGTTCTAGATTAGTATTATTGGACAAATATTATGCATTATTTGCAAAAATGTATATGTGACGCCCACAATGTGTGGTCACATAGTTTTATTTTATGTGATTTTGAATAATAGTGGTGTTTTGTTTTGAGAAAATTGGACTCTTGTAATACCGATGTTCACCGCATGATGGCAGTGAGCCGGCTTGAAGGCGCGCTGGCCTCTGCTTCCTGTTAATCGGCAGCAGCAGAAAGCCAAGACGACACGCAAACTTATGTCTCTGTCTCTTTTGTTTTATTTCAGGTTGGTACGGTCTCACCAAGCATAAAAACGGACTCATATGAAGTCTACACACTACTAGTTATCCTGTAATATTTGTTAGCCTAAGCTAAACTGCTGTAATTTGGTGTATTTTGTTGTAAATTGTTATTAGCTTATTTATGCTAACTCCCGCGCTAGCGCTTGGCCTAGACCTTGCTATTTTTCGTTCGGCTCGATATTGTTTTAGTATTTTGGTCCTCCCCAGCCACACTTTACCATTTATAATGTATTTTTACTGTTTGAAGGTTTATGAAAAAAATGTAGAAATGTAAAAGTGAAGTCAGGTCATTAATGCTTATTGCTAGATTGAAGTCATTCATGACATGATGGGTTAATAAGTTAACGAAACAAAGACAATTACTTTTAATTGGTTAAAAACTTGGTAGTCAAGACAAGTAAACTATGTAGTTAATTCATAAAGATGGAAAAGGTTATATCAGACAGAAATGTAAAGTGCACTGTGCTTATTTGTACAATAAATAAAGTTAATCGGCAGCAGCAGAAAGCCAAGACGACACGCAAACTTATGTCTCCGTCTCTTTTGTTTTATTTCAGTTGCAAACCCTCCCCATAAAACAATATTTAAACTGCTAGCGGTGATTGAACCGGCCCGATACCTGCTACAGTTTCTTGGTGGCCCGTACGGGGAGAGATTTGGTCAACCAAGGGATGAGTCCAGATGGTGCCAGTTGCTGCCTACTGATGAAGACTCAACACCCATGTGCCAACGGTGCTGAGTAAAGATTAAAGCCACGGTGTACCAGACCAACGCCTGTCAAGGACAAAGACTGAAAAGAGCCATAATAGTGTGGACCAGGTGAAAGGAAAATGGAGACAGCCAAGGCAGAAGGTGAAAGGAAGGGCTTGGTGTGGAGTATCAAGAGGAGCCTGCTCACCCTCTCTGCAGGTGAACTGTTCCAGCTTGCCAAGTCACTGGGATCCATGCCTGGAGTGGACGAGTCACGTCTTGAGTCAGCGGACGAGGACAGTTGTTTCCAGTACATCAGTGATGTTATGTGCAGTAAAATTTGGATGGAGTTCGAGGATCAGGGGATGTCACATTTACTACAGCTCAAAGATGTTATTGACCAACTCACACAAAGTCGTGGTTTGTCAACCAGAGTAGTTGAGAATGGTTTGGATGCCCCATCTCCAGACACACAAGCTGATGACACTATACAAGACCAAAACAATGCAATCCACACAGAGCACGAGATAACTGATAATTCTGAGACTGACGCGCAAAATGTTGTGACCCCAAATGCTACAGGGATACATGAGCTACTTAGCAGTTATGCGGAGCTGAGTAAGAAAGTTGCTCAGTACATACCTTCTGATGCTGTTCAGTCACCTGTAAAGCCACAGTGGAGACCCCAGTTTAGATCACAAAGTAACTCTGCTGAACCCCTCACACATGAAAAAGTTGTGTCGCTCAGAGATCTCTCATATCTTCACCGACGAGAATTCAAGATTCAAGGAGGTCAGATAGGAGACCAGGGGTCAGATATCAGTTACAACAACGTTTGTCGGCAGATTGAAGAAGGGTTTAAGGAACAGTTTAGTGATGCTGAAATTGTCCGAGCTGTTTTGAGAGTTATCAAACCAGGTAATTTCAAAGACATGCTGATGAATAAAGATGAACTGACTGTAGAGGAACTAAAAGACTTTTTACACTCCCACCTTGGTGAACAAAACAATACTGAGCTTTTCCAGGAACTGATGTGTACTAAGCAAAATGACAATGAGACTCCCCAGCAGTTCCTTTATCGAGTCATAGGTCTAAAGCAAAAGATCTTACTTGCTTCAAAACATATTGCCACAGATGTTAAGTACAATGCTACTACAGTTCAAGATGTGTTTCTTCATACGGTGTACCAAGGCCTAGGACACAGACACAGTGACATTCGCAGAGAACTGAAACCATTACTAGCTGAGCCTTCTGTCACAGATGAAGCCATACTCAAACATCTCAAAAAAGTAATGAGTGATGAGAGTGAGAGGCAGCGACGTCTAGGTCCAGTGTCACGCCCCAAAGGTGCCAATGCGCACAGTGCAGTTACTGAAGTGAACGCTACACAGAGCCCTGTTGCAAGAGAAGACACTCATGTGAAGAGACAAACTGATAAAAAGACTGAAATGATTCAACAGCTAGTTGACAAGGTTGAAAAGCTAACAAATCTGGTTGAACATTTACAGTCGCAACAAGCAGAGCAGACAAATCAGTACATAAAAGGTAAAGTCAATAAGCTAAGGCCAAAACGACATGGTTGTGCTACATGTCTTGCACAGGACCGTCCTGATTGTCCTCACTGTTTTTACTGTGGAGAAGAAGGACATCGAGCAGTGGGCTGTCTCAAGAAACCGCCACGTCAGGGAAACTGGAGCTGGTCACTGTCAGGGGACAAACAGTGATCGGATCCTCTTCTTCGTCCCAACCTGCCACAAGTAAAGACAAAGAACAACAAAAACAGACCAAACATGTCAACACAATGGCTACGCACTTACCTGATGTAAAAAGTGAAAGACTAGCTAAGCTTATTGGGAAGAAAGCACTCACCCAGTGTACTCTGAATGGTTTTGCCGTCAGTGCGCTATTAGACACTGGGGCCCAAGTAAGTATTATTGATAAAGACTGGAAAAACAATTATCTTCCTGACACAACAGTTAGACCACTCAGTGAAATTGTTAATGAGGAGGATGACTTAAGACTGTATGCTGTAAATGGTAATTCTCTACCATTTGATGGTTGGGTAGCTATAACTGTGAACCTCATGGGAAATGTAGACCCAAGCTTGTCGATCACTGTGCCTTTCCTCGTTAGTAGTTTTACTCTGGAGAGACCAATATTAGGTTTCAATGTACTAGAGGAAGTGATCCAAAAGCAACCTGAGAGGTTTGTCCCAACACTCACCAGCCTACTTTGTAATGCTATGTCCATCCCCTCTGAAAAAGCAGAACTTCTTGTGAACTTTCTTCAGACTGACAAACCATTTGTTCAAAATGAAAGATTACGTACAGGCAAATGTGACACTATCATACCAGCTGGTCAAGTCGCTTGGATCAAGTGTAATGTGTCTCCTGCTATAAACTTGTCAGAAACTGTTTTCCTTTTTGAACCTGATGAAACTAACACACGCCTTGCAGAACTTGACATTGGTGAGGGTCTTGTGGAGATACAAAATGTAAAGAACCCTTATGTTTTGGTCCCTGTAGGTAACAACACAAAGCATGCAGTGACACTACAAAGAAAAACAGCCCTTGGCAGTATCCAAAGTTTTGACAAAGTGATAAACATGGACTCACCTGAAGACCCAGAGCCTATAGTGACAGTCAGCAACACCCCCTCCACTCCTACCTCTAACCCATCACCATGGCAACCGCCTGTTGATGTGAGTCACCTCACTGATGAGCAACAAGCCAAAGTTAACAAAATGCTCTGTGAAGAATCAGCAGCTTTTGCACAAGATGGCACGGACATTGGATGTATACCAACTTTGCAAATGTCAATCAACCTAACGGACGATATCCCAGTTCAAAGAGCCTACTCGTCAATACCAAAGCCACTTTTCAAAGAGGTCAAGGACTACATACAAGAACTGTTGTTGAAAGGCTGGATAGTCAAATCTAAATCCCCATATGCCTCTCCAGTTGTATGTGTCAGAAAAAAAGATGGCAGTTTAAGATTATGTATTGACTATAGACTTCTGAACAAAAAGACTGTTCCTGATAGACATCCACTGCCCAGAATACAAGACCTGATGGACACGCTTGGTGGTTATGCCTGGTTCAGCATCCTTGATCAAGGCAAGGCATACCACCAGGGTTTTGTTGCCGAGGGATCCCGCCAGTTCACCGCCTTCATCACTCCCTGGGGCCTATACGAGTGGGTCCGTATCCCATTCGGGCTGACCAATGCCCCTGCGGCGTTCCAAAGGAGCATGGAGGAAATGCTTGGCACCCTCCGAGATGAATGTTGTCTTCCTTATTTGGATGATATACTGTGCTACGCAAAAACATTTGATGAACATGTTGAATGCCTCAGAAAAGTTCTTCGTGCCCTACAGCAACACGGGGTAAAGCTCCGACCAGAGAAGTGTGAACTTTTCAAAAACGAAGTAAGGTACGTGGGAAAGATTGTATCTGCTGAAGGAGTCAAGATAGACCCATGTGACCTAGAGGCTGTAAAGACACTTGCAACCAAAACGCCAAAGACAGTGGGAGATGTGAGGAAGCTAACAGGGTTTCTGGGGTACTACCGCTCTTACATCCAGGACTTTTCAAGAATAGCCAGGCCTATTTACGAACTGCTCCAGTCCAAACCAGTCATAACTCAGAGTCCTCTTTGTAATAAAAACAGTAAACGCCCGCAGTTACCCTCCAAAGAGCCTGTCACATGGACATTTGTACATCAGGAAGCGTTAGAACAGCTAGTTTCACTCCTCACTAGTCCCCCTGTACTAGCTTATCCTGACTTTAACCTACCTTTCACACTGCACACAGATGCTTCAGACAAAGGGTTGGGAGCTGTCCTTTATCAGTGTCAGGATGGCAAGTTACGCATCATAGGTTATGGCTCAAGGACTTTGACACAAGCTGAACGCAACTACCATTTGCATAGTGGAAAGTTAGAGTTTCTCGCTTTGAAATGGGCTGTGTGTGAAAAATTCAGGGACTATTTGTATTATGCACCCCATTTCACTATTTACACTGATAACAACCCACTGACATACGTCATGAGTACAGCTAAACTTAATGCAGTTGGTCATAGATGGGTTGGGGAACTTTCTGACTTTAGGTTTGACATAAGATACAGACCTGGTAAAACTAACATTGACGCAGACACACTCTCATGTCTACCATTAGACATAGAAAAGTATGTTTTTGAGTGTACTGAGGCTCTTCCAGATGAGGCGGTTCGAGCTACCTGGGACGGGACTCACGCAGCCCAGCAGAAAGACATCGCCTGGGTCGCCGCTCTCAACACCACTGCTCCGGACTCACACCAACCACCTCATAACAACCTGCGGAGCATCAGCCACAGTGATCTGGTGAAAGCGCAGCGAGAAGATCCTGCCATTAGCCAAATCATCAGAATGAAAGAATCACAGACAAAACTGACAGATGAGGTACGTAAGACTCTTAGTGGAGCTGCTCACAAGCTATTACATGAATGGACTAAGCTTCATCTTGAAAATGACCTACTGTACAGAAAGACAAAAGAGAGAAAGCAACTAGTACTCCCTGTGAAGTACCGACATGTGGCCCTGCAGCAGCTACACAATGAAATGGGTCATGTTGGTACCGAACGAGTTCTGCACCTCGCTAGGGAAAGATTTTATTGGCCCTTTATGGCAAAGGAAGTTGAAACGTATGTCACTCAGAAATGTCCCTGTGTTATGTCCAAGAAACCTGTGACGCTTGCGTCCGAGCTCCTATGGGTAGCATAACCACTAGTTCTCCTTTAGAGCTCGTATGTATTGACTATTTGCATCTCGAAGCCAGCCGTGGAGGCTATGAGTACATTTTAGTGGCAGTCGATCACTTCACTAGATTCGCTCAGGCCTATCCAACAAAGAACAAAAGCGGACGCACAGCAGCTGAGCGCATTTTCCAAGACTTCATTCCCCGGTTTGGGTATCCCCAAAAACTACATCATGACCAGGGGCGTGAATTTGAAAATGAACTGTTTAAGACACTGCAAAGACTGTCTGGTGTGGGTCATTCACGCACGACCCCTTACCATCCGCAAAGTAACCCAGCTGAGCGATTAAACAGAACCATTCTCCAAATGTTAAGGACATTGACGGACACTGAAAAACTGAGGTGGAAAGACCACCTCCCACATATCATACATGCATATAACTGTACCCGACACGAGGCGACGGGGTTCTCGCCCTTTTTCCTGTTGTACGGCCGAAACCCCCGTCTCCCTGTGGACTTACTGTTTGGATTATCTGAGGAAGGAGAGACATACTCGCCAAGGGGATATGCCGAAAAGTGGGCAGAACGCATGTCAGAGGCTTACCGTATTGCCAGTGAGAACAGTCAAAAGTCCAGTGCAAGAGGAAAAGTGACATATGACAAAAAAGCTAAAGGTGTTGTGCTACAACCAGGAGATCGAGTCTTAGTGCGTAACCTCAGTGAACGCGGAGGGCCCGGTAAGCTGAGATCCTATTGGGAAAAGACTATTTACATAGTAAAAGAACAGCTTGGCCAAAATCCAGTGTATGTTGTCAGTCCTGAGATTGGAGACAAAAGAAAAACTCGAACACTGCACCGCAATCTCCTGTTGTTAGTAAATGACTTACCTGTTGAGATCTGTACACACCCTACACTACCCAGAAGCGATAAGAATACAAAACAGAGACAAACCAAGAGTAAGGTTGTTGAGATGCAACAACAGATAAATAACAGCGAAAACTCTGAAAATGACTCAGATGAGGAGAACAGCTCAGGCTATTGGTTAAGAATCCCTGTGGAGAGAACAGTGCAAAGACTAAATACTGAGCAGCTCCCATCACAACTAAAGACAGTACCAGAGCACATCAGAGAGTCTGTAAATAGACCAATGAGAAACTTCACTGTGACAACTCCCAGAGAAGACTTGCCAGTTGCACCTGCATATTCACCTACTGGGGAAGATCCACCTGCTGCAACTCACATACTGCAAAGAGAGGAGATACCACACGACAATCCACCTCTACTCGTTATGCCTGAAGAAGAGGGACATGAGGACCACATGACATCTGATCAAGAGCAAGAGCTACCTACTCACCTTGTAGAGCACCCAGAGGTTAGAAGGTCCACACGTGATAGAAAACCACGTCAGATATTCACATATGAGTCATTAGGTGAACCCTCCCAAGCAACAGTTAATTTAGTGGAAGGACAATTTAATCTGCAGCATTTACCTTTTATGCACACTCAAAGCACATATCCGCTAATGACCTACATGCCACCTATGTACATGTCATACTTACCCAGTGCATACACTCCTTTATCCGCACACTCACCTTACATGTACCAGTCACCTGTCAACTCACCTGTGTGCATGCAACCCATGGTGCTTGTCCAATAGACTATTACTGCTTAAAGACATTGTTTCAAGAAAGTTGAAGTTGAACATTGTTGAACGTGGACTGGGGAAAAGTAATATTTTGGTTTATGTCGGGAGCCATCTTTTCTTTTGTCAGGGAGCGTGTGACGCCCACAATGTGTGGTCACATAGTTTTATTTTATGTGATTTTGAATAATAGTGGTGTTTTGTTTTGAGAAAATTGGACTCTTGTAATACCGATGTTCACCGCATGATGGCAGTGAGACGGCTTGAAGGCGCGCTGGCCTCTGCTTCCTGTTAATCGGCAGCAGCAGAAAGCCAAGACGACACGCAAACTTATGTCTCCGTCTCTTTTGTTTTATTTCAGGTTGGTACAGTCTCACCAAGCATAAAAACGGACTCATATGAAGTCTACACACTACTAGTTATCCTGTAATATTTGTTAGCCTAAGCTAAACTGCTGTAATTTGGTGTATTTTGTTGTAAATTGTTATTAGCTTATTTATGCTAACTCCCGCGCTAGCGCTTAGCCTAGACCTTGCTATTTTTCGTTCGGCTCGATATTGTTTTAGTATTTTGGTCCTCCCCAGCCACACTTTACCATTTATAATGTATTTTTACTGTTTGAAGGTTTATGAAAAAAATGTAGAAATGTAAAAGTGAAGTCAGGTCATTAATGCTTATTGCTAGATTGAAGTCATTCATGACATGATGGGTTAATAAGTTAACGAAACAAAGACAATTACTTTTAATTGGTTAAAAACTTGGTAGTCAAGACAAGTAAACTATGTAGTTAATTCATAAAGATGGAAAAGGTTATATCAGACAGAAATGTAAAGTGCACTGTGCTTATTTGTACAATAAATAAAGTTAATCGGCAGCAGCAGAAAGCCAAGACGACACGCAAACTTATGTCTCCGTCTCTTTTGTTTTATTTCAGTTGCAAACCCTCCCCATAAAACAATATTTAAACTGCTAGCGGTGATTGAACCGGCCCGATACCTGCTACATATAAATTGTAACACCAGTTATCGAAAACACCACACATAGAAGGAATTCAGAACTGAGTGTCCTCGGCGGTCGGATTCCCCAAACAAACTTCACCAAACAAGTGTGAATGTAGCCAAATGCCTCTCCAGGCATGTCTTCAATGACGGAACGATGTCAGAACATGGTCAAAAGCTCAATTTTGCATAATAGTTGTCCTTTAAGAAATGACTACTTTATTACTACATGAATAGTGAGATGATCTATACATATCTATACCGATACACATACATATGTAAACACATACATACACACATACATATATGTTCACATACACAGTAATCTAGTCTTGTATTGTATTTTGGTGATGTTTTATGCAGTATCTAAACTCCAAACAGCTGTCTTTGGAGTTGCTATACCCTCTCTAAACCTGACACCACCATAATGTGGAGAATGTGATATGGGCTCTTAAGTAACGTTCCTCCTGTCTTAAGTCTGAATTAAATTATGATATATATATCTTAATTATTTTTGTCAGACAGGTTTTTGAGTGAGTGAGCTGTATTTAGCCTGACTTATTACACTACTATCGGCAAGCAATCTTCAGAACTGTCACCGGTCTTGGGCAGTAGTCCTGAGTCATTAGCCACTTGAACTGCTTGAAAACTCCCTGCGTTCATATAAAAGTGCTTGAACACCTGCCTAAAGCTGGGCTTGCAAGGAAAAGTATCGATTGAGGGCGCCCCAGTTGAAATTGTCTCATTTTTAATTTTGCCCACGCAGCCACCTCCGCAGCAGCCAGACCTGTGTACTAACGCTAATGTGTAAACATAAAAAGCCTGACAGCTCGTTTCATCTCTGATGCATGCGCCTCTAAAAGCACATCGCAGTCAGTCGGCAGTCTCTGCGAACTCCCTAATGAGCCCCACCACAGATGTCAGCGTGCACACACTCGTGGAATTAATTGAGAGTGATCGGGCAGGTAACTGGCAGTATCAAGGGTGACTTTCTGCTGAGAGGGTGTATGCAGCGTGCACATAATCCATATTCTGAAAATGGCCTTTAAATATTAAGGATGGGCGCTGAGAACTAGACCAGACAGTGGAGAGTACTCAAATCAGAGCTGGACTGCTTAAAACTGCTGTTCGACTGGCTTTAATTAGATTTTGAATAGGTCACAGGACACGACAGGTAAGACTGCACATCTCACTAAAGCCTAACGAACATGATTCTATTCAAGATTTGACTAAACATTTTGCCTTCCTGTCTCCAGTTTGACAGTTTTTGTAAAGTTTAAAATGTTACTTCCTGGTTGGACATGAGCAGCAAATGTGACATAGTTTGAGTTAATTCCACAATTGTTACTTAGCAACCATTTTGAAAACAAAGGCCAAAATCAATATCATTTACACAATAGTTATGATTTGACAGATAATAATACTTGATAGCACCTTTATTTTGCTAAATGCTTGTTTAAACTCTCAGAAAAATGTGTCAGTTGTCTGTAAATTGTCGCATGTCGCTTTTGACAACATCAGAGGAATTCCACTTTAGAACTCAGCACTACTTCCTGTAATTTTTTTGCTTTAGATTTACTTACATATATTACATACATTTACATACAATGTAAATATGCCAGAATTAGCAAAACAACATATAACACACATTCCATACAAATGACAACATTAGACTTAAACAATGATCACAGACCTGGTTCTTCTTCAATCAACGTTTCAGGTTTGACTTAAAAGCGTTTATTGTCAGACTGCTGGATGCTGTTCCAGATCTGTGCCTTTGACTGACAGCACTTGTTGACTGAAAGCTGTGAGTCTCAAAGGAACTGTACAGTCAACTTGAGTCGAGGCCGTGGTCACTCTGTCGTTTGTCCCAGATCTGAATTGAATAAACTCATTCAGGGCTGGTGGAGAAAGACCACGTAGACTTTACACATTGAACAAGCTAATTTGATTTTTTTTTTTTAATTGTCAAAACTTAAATAGTTATATTTATGAAGTATCCGGCAATGATGATATGAATAAGGTTTTTATCTAATATTTTGAAGGCTCTTTTGTAGAGTGATTCAATTGGTTTTAAGGCAGTCTGGTTTGTCATTGACTAATTTGTAATGCAATATTCAATGTGTGAAAAAATCCTAGAGTGAAGAAACATTTTAGCTGCATTTTCTGGCAATAATGATCTAATTTGTATAAAATTACGAATATTAAACATTACAACTTTACAAAGTGCCTAGACAAAGTTGAGTCCAAAGTCACACCGAGATATTTAAATTCGTCTACAGTAGGGCTGTAGTCCTTTAGTCCTTTAGTCGATTAATCGGTCGATGGAGTCTTAGTTGACCAAGATTTGGATTAGTCGACTAATCATTTTATTAAGATTAAAATTATATATGTAGCATAAGTGAGTGAGCTGAAAATGTTGGTGTTTAACATATAAATGCCCTTTCCTTGTACTTTTTTGTATACATAGTTGTTTTAGTGTGAACTCTTGTGCAGTTGTGTTCTTTTGAGTGCAGCTTGGATCGGATACATGGAAATACTAGTTTGGATATATATCTGCCTCACCCCCTTTTAGTCGATCGGTCGATAGAGCAGGTCTTTAGTCGACCAAGAATTTCTTTAGTCAGTTACAGTCCTAGTCTACAGTTTGAATCTCCTCCCCTTTTAAATTGATATTTGAGCTTGGCTTTGCTGTTGGGTGCTGTTTTAAACCTTTCTTTTTCAAAACTGCAACTTCACAAATGTAAGTCAGAATTAGAAAAACATGAAAACCTGTAAGAAGGACTTTAAATATGTAGAGCCCCATATAGTAACAATGCCCACTCGCAGCACCAAACCGCACACAGGTATCTCACACGCCCGACTGTAATGGACAAGTTGTTATTGTGCTCGACTGAACATGCACAGCTCCCTCATTCAGGACTCTCCACACTCGTCTTGCTTGAACCTCCGACGTGTAAAGTAAGACTGACGGCGACAGGAGGAGCAGAGCGCCGGGGCTGTCCAAGAATGACGGAATCTTTGAAGGACAAAGCGTTTTCTCACATCAGTCTCGCGGAATAGTACGGGGGGGGGTAACTACCTTACCTGGCTAGTTTTTACTTCACTGCATATTTTAACTGGGCAGAACGGTTAAAAGTAGTTCCCATATAGGTTGAGGTTTACTTTTTCGCATGTTCATTGTGATTAAAGGTTTTGAGTTCAGGTACTGGCTTTGAGCAACCAAAAATGAATATAAATGACTTGATAAATAAGATTCAGTCACCAGAATCCACACATTTCTTGATCATAATCACTACATTTGACTCTAATAGTTCTCGAAATCGATGTGAAATGATCCACTAGTGTAACCGCTTAAAAGTATTTATGCAGTTATTTTGCTCATGCATCTGTGCTTGAACTTGGTGCCCCCAAAACAACGTAGTCTTTGTTGACAATTGGAGTGCGTTCTGGGGAAAGCCCGGGCTCATACGCAGGGATGGCATCCATCCGACTTCGGAGGGTACATCACTTTTAGTTCGGAATTTGGCCGATAGCCTTAGTCGCCTAAAGTGACGATCTAAATATGAGTCCCGGGTGCAGAGTCTCTTCTCTGTCACTAAGCTCTCGCCCGCGCTGTCACAGATCAAGTGTTCAGAGTCAAAGCAAATAGAGACTGTGCGTGTCCCTCGTGTAAATAACGCCAATAAGTCAGATCCAAATACAGATAATTTAGGTGTCAGACCAAATAACTTAATACAAATAATCCCTACACATGATACAAATAAACTAATAAATAAGCATGTAAAATGTGGATTGCTAAACATTAGGTCAATTTCCTCCAAATCACTTTTAGTTAATGAATTAATTAACGATTATAATATTGATCTTTTAGCTTTAACTGAAACTTGGCTTCAACAAGATGATTATGTCAGATTAAATGAGGCCACCCCACAGAGTCATGTTAACTTTCAAGCTGCCAGGAGCTCAGGCCGGGGAGGTGGGGTGGCAGTAATTTCACATTCTAGTTTATTCTAGTCTTGCTCATTTGAAAGCCTTATCCTATCAATCACCTGCCCAAACTGGAGAAACCAAAAAGCTGTTCTGTTCATAATAATCTATCGACCTCCTGGTCCTTATTCATTGTTCTTAACAGAATTCTTTGACTTCCTATCAAATTTAGTATTAGACTGGGAAAATATTGTGGTGGTTGGGGATTTCAACATTCATGTGAATGAAAATAATTGCCTCAGTAATGCCTTTAGCGCTTTATTAGACAGCATTGGTTTCACTCAAAATGTAAATGAACCAACCCACAGTCACCAGCACACTCTGGACCTGGTTCTAACTTATGGAATAGAGATTAGTGACCTTAATGTCTTCCCCCAAAACCCAATAATGTCAGATCACTTCCTAATTACCTTTCAGTTTACTCTTAAGGACTATCCAGCTCCTCAGACTAAAACTATAATGAAAAGGACAATATCTGAAAAATCTATTTTAAAGTTCAGAGAAATAATAGAACCAATATTTAATGTTACGTCATGTGATCCTGTCGTTAACAGCGCCAGTCCCAGTGCTATTGATAACTCTGTTGACTCAATGGTCAACTCTCTAAAATCTGCTCTTGATGTTGCAGCTCCACTTAAACAGAAAGTCATCAGGCCAAAACGAGCCTCCCCCTGGTACAATGAAGAACTACGTTCTCACAAACAAAGGGTAAGAAAACTAGAGAGATCCTTACGCTCCCACACAGAAGAATCCCTGAAAGAATGGAAAACTTGCCTTCTGTCTTATAAGCAGGCTCTGCGTAAGGCTCAAACCAGATATTATTCAAATTTAATAGAAGTAAATAAAAATTAAAGCCGCAAGCGGCATCGAACGGCCCTCGCGGGTCATGGGCCATTCATACTCCGCTCTGCCCAACCGCTGCAAATGCTTTGACGCTCGCCTCATCCTTTTCCTTTACTGGGGCTTTGTGGTGGAACAAAGCTGTGTCCCAAACTGCTGTTATGAATGAGCAAACATGCAGCCAATTGTTGCGGCTCCGCCGCATGGATACCGTAACACTTGTCCCGAAGATTTGGATAACTTTTGGTGTCACACTCCTCAGGAAGATGTCCACCAAATTTCAGGTTGATCGGGCTTACGCCCGAGGAGGAGTTCTGCAAAGTTTCATTTGAGTGATTTTGCATTGTCCCCATAGGAATAACATGGGATGTTTCTGTCATTAGTTCAAGTTTGGGAGACCATAATACTTATGTCAACAATTTGGATAACTTTTGGTGGGCCATTCCTCAGGATGATTGTCACCAAGTTTCAGGTTGATCGGGCTTCACGCCAAGGACGAAGTTCGTTAAAGTACAAAGTTAAATTTGAGACATTTTGAGATTTTCCCATAGGAATAACATGGGGCTTTTCTGTGTTTTGTAAAATGTTGGCAAAATTAAGTGCTTCACGTGCAGAGACCGTAATACCTATCTTAATAATTTGGATAACTTTTGGTGCCCCACTCCTCAGGATGATTGTCACCAAGTTTCGGATTGATCGGGCTTACGCCCGAGGACGAGTTTGTTAAAGTACAAAGTTAAATTTGAGAGATTGTGCGATTTTCCCATAGGAATAACATGGGGTTTTTCTGTATTTTGTAAAATGTTTGCGAAATGTGCGGCTCCACACGGACACCGTAATACCTATCTTGATAATTTGGATAACTTTTTGGTGGCCCACTCAGGAAGATGTCCACCAAATGTCAGGTCGGTCGGGCTTGCCCGAGGAGGAGGATTCGTTAAAATGCGTAGTAAAAAAATATCCAAATTTGAGACAATTTTCGATTTTCCCATAGGAATAACATGGGATGTTTCTTGGTCATTAGTATGCGGCTTCGCCGTACAAAATATGACATGGGTCTGATTGGCTTTTTTGATCGGTAGGCCAAAATGGAATTTTGTGCAAAATTTCAAAACATTCTAAAAAAGTAAATTTTTTGCTCCCCATACAAAAAGTTTTTTCGCTCTGTAGGGGGCGCTATCGCGCCAAATGAAAAAATTCCACCTAAAGTAGGTCCAGGCAAGAAAGTTAAACAACCTATTAAAATTTCGGCATATTCGGACTCGTTTGCCAAAACGGGGAGCATTTTTAAATTTTGATTATCCAAAAAATCGTCGGTCAACTTTGGGGCTGCGCCACGCAGAGACGGTAAAAGTTATTTTAACGAATTGGATAACTTTAGATGCCCCACTTGTCTAGAGCATGTGCAGCGAGTTTGAGCGCGGTGGGCGAAACGCCTAGGACGAGCGTTCGTTCAAGTTCGACGTGGCGAAACGCTGACTCAGCGTTTCGGAACTTTAAATCCAATATGGCGGCCATACGGTGAGTCAGGGGGCGTGGCCATAATAATATTTTTTTTTAGTCCTCAGGAGAGGAATGCGTGTTCCGAATTTGGTGGCTGTACGACAAAGTTGACGTCGGGCGCCTCCCATAGGCGCAATGTATTTTGACTTTTGTAGGTGGCGCTGTCGCATCATTTTTTTCCCAAACATGACACCTATAAAAAACAAAATTTTTCGCCGAATCTGAATTTTGGGAAAAGTTTGGTGAGTTTTCGTGCATGTTCAGGGGGTCAAATTAGAGATCATTTCGCAGAACAAAGAAGAAAAAAAAAAAAAATAATAATATTTTTAGCAAAAACAATATATCCGTTTTACTGGGAACAACATATTATACGTTTTTGAAAGCTCTGACCATTCCCAGGTCACCATGGGGTCAAATTTGATTACGAGCGCTCTACGCCGCTCGTCATTCACCTCCGAAGTCGGGCCCGCATAGGCTCCCCATTGGTTTCCATGTATTTTAGCAGGAACAAGTATGGCTGGTGAGTAGGGCTTGATGCCAGGGGTGTGGGACAGTTCACTGTCAATGTTTGGGGCGTTAGGGGCCGAACTTTGCGCGCCAAAGTTCGCCAAGACAGTTGATAGGGTTCTTTGGCAGAGCAGAAGTAAATATGCAGGTCCCATGCCTTCGGCATGGGCTATTTCACTGTCCGACCATAGAACCGACTAGGCTGCCAAACTTTCGCCAAGCGCTACAAAGTTTGGCGAGTTAGTTTGCAACGATGCCTTCGGCATCGCTTGCGGGGCAATAGGCCCTACGCCCTGTAGGGGCTCGGGCCTAATAACTCTAGATTTCTCTTCAGCACTGTAGCCAGGCTGACAAACTGTCACAGCGCAGTAGAACCCTCAATACCAGTTACTCTAAGCTGCAATGACTTTCTTCTATTCTTTAACAGCAAAATCACAACTATTAGAGATAAACTAAATGCAATTACTCCCACTATCAGTACTGAGCAAGCCCAGACTGCAAAAGCTAGTGTCCCATACAAATCCTTCAGTAATACTAGATAGGTTCACTGCTGTTGATCAGGCAGAGATAACTTCAGTCATTATGTCCTCCAAAACATCAACTTCTATTTTAGACCCAATCCCAAGTAGACTCCTCAAAGAAATTCTCCCCCTAATTATAAATCCCATTCTTAATATAATAAATACTTCACTAGAAAGCGGTTATGTCCCTCAGTCCTTCAAATATGCAGTGATTAAACCACTTTTGAAAAAGCCTAATCTAGACCCTGACATACTGGCAAACTATAGACCTATTTCTAATCTGCCCTTTGTCTCTAAAATCCTTGAAAGAATTGTGATTAAACAGCTTTGTCGCCACCTGCAGGACAATAATTTATTTGAAGTTTTTCAGTCAGGGTTCCGTGCATACCACAGCACTGAAACTGCACTAGTTAAAGTCACAAATGATCTGTTATTAGCTGCTGATGATGGACAGGTCTCAATCCTGGTTCTGTTGGACCTCAGCGCAGCGTTTGACACCATCGACCACAACATTCTACTGCAGAGGTTAGAATGTGATGTAGGTGTCAGTGGAACCGCCCTTAGCTGGTTTAAATCCTATCTATCTGATAGGTACCAGTTTGTTAATGTAAATCAGAGTTCTTCCCCATGTTCTAAAGTAACCTACGGTGTGCCGCAGGGTTCAGTACTCGGTCCAGTTCTGTTCACTCTTTATATGCTGCCCTTAGGTATGATCATCAGAAAGCATGGCATTAACTTCCACTGCTATGCAGATGACACTCAGCTGTATTTATCAATGAAACCTGATCAGACGCATCAAGTAGACAGACTTAGTGCCTGCGTGAAAGACATAAAAACTTGGATGACTCTTAATTATCTGCTCCTTAACCCTGAAAAACCGAGGTCATTCTGCTGGGCCCTAAGCACCTGCGAGACTCCTTATCTGACCAGATAGTTTCTCTGGACAATATCACTGTAGCCCCCAGCTCTACTGTGAGAAACCTTGGGGTCCTATTTGACCAAGATCTCTCGTTCAAAGCACATATAAATAAAGCCTGTAAGACAGCCTACTTTCATTTGCGTAACATAACCAAAATTAGAAAAATCCTGCCCAGAGATGATGCCGAAAAACTCATCCATGCATTTGTCACATCCAGATTAGACTATTGTAACGCTCTGCTTACAGCGTGTCCTAAAAGCTCAATAAGAAGCTTTCAACTGGTTCCGAAATGCAGCAGCAAGATTATTAACAGGTACTAGAAAAAGAGATCATATTTCACCAGTGTTAGAGTCTCTTCACTGGCTTCCTGTTGAGTTTAGAATCAAATTTAAAATCCTCCTCCTGACTTATAAAGCTTTAAACAATATGGCCCCATCCTACCTCAAAGATGCAATAGTAGTGTACCATCCAAACAGAGCTCTTCGTTCTCAAAATGCTGGACTATTGTTAGTCCCCAGAGTCTCTAAAAGCACAGTAGGAGGTCGAGCATTTAGCTACCAAGCTCCTATGTTATGGAACCAGCTCCCTGTTCATGTAAAAGAGGCCGACACAGTCTCTACATTTAAGACCAGGCTCAAAACGTTCCTCTTTGAAATAGCTTATGGTCAGGCCAGTTAGGAACAGAAATAAAAACCTACAGTTTTATCTACGCTGCCCTTGGAGCAATTCTGCTGGGGGAAGTATGGCAGCTTGAACACTATCCTCTGGTTCTTCCTACTTTACCTATCAACAATATTTAATATTACTTCAACTGCAGTCTGTTCATTGCTGTTCACATGTTTCTCTTTCTCTCCACTTCCCCCGGGGAGTGGAGACTGTTTCAGGCACTGCGGCGGCTGCTCCAGTGACGACCCCCCCACCCTCATCTGTCTGGAGGATTGATCTCTACACTGGACGATCTATGCGCCACCCGCCTGGACAGCTGGATTAGCCACACCTCGTCTGCCTGGACGAACTCCTTCTACTTTAGATGAACTGTTCCTCATCTCCTGCTGGAGGGATCTCTACACTGGTGGACTGCTCCTCGTCCGCCTGGAGGAACTCTTTAAAGCCACCTCCCTCTTGAGTGGTTCTGGCTCCACAGTCCAAGTGGATGTGTCAGTCCTAGTTAATCTGCAGCCTGTCCGTCCGTGGGAGTAGGATCTCTCCTTCACTGTGGTTCTCCCCGAGGTTTCTACTTTTTCCCATGGGGTTTTTTGTAGTTTTTCCTCGCCGCGAAGGAGGGTCAAAGGACAGGGGCATTCTGGGACAGTTATCTGAACTGCTTTTACCTGTGGCCCATCGAGGCAACTGTTGTTGTGATTTTGGGCATTATAAAAATAAATTGATTTGATTTGATTTGATTAATATTCAGCAGACATGTCGTTCATACATACAGTACGGTAATTATTGTCCTTTCTATTTATGAAAAACATGCAGATCATTTGGAAAGATGGCATTTTTTAATGTTTCATTTGTATTCCGCTGCCTGAATGGATGCTTCAGGCTGCTATTTTGCAAAACACATGGCAGACATGTCCTGTTCCACTCCTCACATGGAACTCCGTCTGGAATATTAACAAGGCCCCTGAATGTGTGCAGGAATCTTATGAAAAATATAGTTTACCACCGGTTTGAAAAAGAAATGCAGTACTACTCTTTGACAAGGTTAAAAAAAGGAGTGCAATTCAACACAACATGACATTTGGGGACTGTACTCACTAAAAATAGCATAGTTAAAGGTGCTTTCCCATTTTTTTCCCTGTTATAAAATAAAAATAGGTCTTAACCCAGTACATACAGTATTTACTACAAAAGCAGCAGCTCTTAAGGCCAAAATGAGGCCATTGTGTCATGTCTGCATCTAACTATAAAGCACTGTATGCTCTGCAAACCAGGAAGTGCACTGTTAGCATGCTAGCTGCTCTGGCCTCTAAAAGTTGCAAAACATGCTTATACACTTGCGCTGAATAATTGCAATGCTAAGTGATGCATACGTTATGACTGCTGCTGAAAACGGTTTAAAATGAATTAAATCGTTTTTTAACATTCTTAAGACCGTAAATACCAGATACAGTGCTGTAAAATCTAGCACAGATATATTCAGAATTAGTCCATAGTGCTCTGTCTGCATCGGATAATAAAACATAATTTATTCTCCATGAAACAGGAAGTGCACTGCTAGCATGCTATTGTTTGTTAGCTTTGCCATAACCGGCCTCTAAAAGTTTTCTTGGATGCTAGAAATGCATTCAAGGACAAATATTGTGCTAAATTGACTTTGTTGAGCCATGTTCTAATATTGTGCCATCATCAAACATACTGGGGGTAGCATTTAGTTTGATTCACGTTTGTTTGACGAATTCTCCTTTAAAAATCCTCCCTTTCTGACACTCCATGTGTGACGTAGATGATGCTTGACGTCATTTAATCTTCTGCTGTTTTAAGTCCTTAAATCATCACCAGACTCGCTCTGAACATTTATTCCGTCTAATCACAATAGCTACAACTTCGTCAGATCCACTCTTTACTGCAATGCATTGTGGGTGGCAGCTATGTCAAAATGGCATCTCCCAACGCAGTGATAAAGTAATGTTTTTCTCTGTAAAACCATTTTATTTTTAGTTCTAAAGCATGACATGTCAAACTGAAGACACTCAAGAGCAGGTTCAAAGGATAAAAACAATATGAAAAATGCATAATATTTTTCCTTTCAGTGAGTGAGCAATACTTAAAGGTCAAATATTGTGAATTATTTGTATTAATAACCTTTAAACGTGCTCTGGAGAACCATCTTCTCTGTGAACCCGCGCATTTGGAATGATCATGCTTAGACAACAGAAATGCTCAGAACAAGTATGGCAATGATTTACTTATTGAGAAACGTCAGTCATTGAGAATTCAGAAGGGAGAGTTTTTGACGATCGGAGAGGAAAGGATTTTCTAACAAGCATTCGTCAAACTAGCATGAATGAAGCTAAATTCAACTCCAGGTGTGTCTTTTTGTGACGGAACAATGTTAGAGTATGAATTAAAAGTTTAAAAAAGAAATCATTTACAATAAAATGTGTCCTAAAATCAGATCCAGGGCTTTCGATTTCAGCCTGCATCAGTCATCGGTCAGATAGTCACATGAATCATTAAGTTTCTATCTGGCCCTGTCGCAGTACCTGCATTACGCAAGACACAATTAAGTGTGCCTTTTGTAACGGTCCATTAAGTGTCTGAGTGCACAAGGCTGCAAGGGTGGTTAGCATGAGAACTGGGACAATCCATATTTGTGTTGAGAATATATATGTAAAACACCCAACATTGCATCTGTCGGTGTTCTTTAAACCATGATCTATTTAACTGTTAGGCATGATTACTTTCAAATGAGTCAGGCTAGCCCTCGTTGTTAATATGCAAGCACTGTGTCTTTTTAAAACATTCCTGTGAAGTGCATTATGGGGATGACACCTGCCTGAAGCCGGCATCGCTCCACACTCGCTGGAAGTGCGGAGAGAAATGCGTGGTGCAGATCAAAACAGTAAAGAATTGGAACAGCCTGCACTCCTCAGCTCCTCGTCATGAACACGCATTTGTGTCAGGGATCCACTCGTTTTCTTTAATCTCTCTCTAATCCTTGAACTTCTATATCAGGAAACAATATCTGAACTAAAGTTACATCGCTCTGAACTTTTAGATAATCCTCCAGAATCGAAGGTAAATGCCAACAATCTAATAACGAGCGTTTTCGGCGGAGGTAGTGTACAAACAACATATGCCCGGAACAGTTCGTGTATGAAGTGTGTGAGTGAACAAGGGCACAGACTGGTGTGTAAGGAGAATAAGACTTGAGACACTCTGCACTTCAGGTAAGTCTTCTTTACCTCTGAAAAAGGAGGTTTTTGGACTATGGATCTGAGTATTACATGACTGGAGGGTGTTCTCAAGAGGCACGTTTCGACTGGTTCAGTTTGGAGACGGTTCGAAATTGTCTCCACTGCCTTTGTGAACTGTCCCAGCTGTGAACAACCCCAACAAAACAGCAAACACACACACACACACACACACACACTGGACCATGTTGGTGTTATTTATACTTGTAAAAGAGAATGTTTCGAGGAAGTCCCTATAATACAATAGAAATTTCAACAGAAAATATAATTGACTTTTTTTCTTTCTTGGATATCACTAAAGCAAAAGATTGTGCCTTTCAAGAAGACAATATTTGCTACTTGCATTAATAATTTTAGGCAGGTTGTTCCAAAAAAAATTTATCTTTATTTTACAGTGCTTTTTCCTTAGTTTCCTTTTACTTTGGGTGATTTGAATTGATTAAGATTAAATCTTAAAGCGGCAGTAGCGCAGTAGGTAGAGTGGGCGCCTTCTGATCCGAAGGTCGGCGGTTCGAATCCCACTCCAGACATGGAGTAGTTGAGTGGTCAGATCCCCTGACCCGCAGGTTGGTGGTGCGATTTCAGCTCCTTCAGATGAATAATGTCGTTGTGTCCTTGGGCAGGACACTTAACCCACCTCGCCCCCAGTGTCTGTGTACACTGGTGTATGAATGTGTGAGTGGATGGGTGACTGGTTCCTTGATGTAAAGCGCTTTGAGTGCCTTAAAAAAGGTAGAAAAGCGCTATATAAATGTGACCATATATAAATGTGACCATTTAGCAGTGAAGAACACAGCAGCAAGAAAGTGCAAAAAAAAAAAGTCCAGTTTCAAACTGAATTGGAGTGACCTGCGATGTGAACATAGCTTTAGTTCACTACAAAATGTAAATGAACGATCTATGTGCATCATTATCAAGTATATTGAGTCTACCTTTTGTTTAACTGAAGAAAAAGGTTTAGTAGAACTATTTGAACAAAGTTTTCAGTACTACTTTGATTAATACTTCTTTAAATCACAGGCCCACATCGGCACACACTGGCTGCTCATTTATTTCCCCAGCATGGTCACAATGGTAGCTTTAAAGGTCATGGGGGCTTTACGTTTCTGAGAACGGCGTCGAAGCATATTAAAAAGCGTGGCGCATTTACACTAAAAACGGCCAACTTAATATCTCTAATGCATTAAGACGCATTATGTGGGCTATCGTCAGCTTTAGCAGAAAAACATCTGCTCTGCCTCTATCCTTTGCCAGCACCCACCGAGAGACGTTCACCTAAAATCAACTGTTACATAAAGCATTAGGTAACCGCACTCCCAGGCTTTACGTTTCTGCCAATTTAACACTGACTTAAGGCACTCTAATTGTGTGGACGTTGAATGCAGACGCAACTAGCTTACAGTGGGCATTGGACTGAAATGAACTGTCTGTGGTCCTGCTTTGCTCCAGGCAAAATTACAATACAAAGAACACTGGAGATTGCCGTGATATAGCTGTTAATGAAGGATTTAAACTTCTGTCGAACACCTAGAGACCAAAACAGTTGCTGCAGCCAATCCTAGCACATGGTAAATGATTTGAAATGACCGTGCAGGTGCAAGTGGGTTTTATAACGCTTTTATTTCTTCCTAAGGGTGGGTGAGCGGTTAGAGCGGTCGTCGATAAAGATTTAGGCCTAGCTCAAGATTTGTGGAAGTGTTCAACCATTTTTGATACCGATGCTTAGTCTGAGACCACATATTGTAAGGCTTCTCAATTTAATACACAAGAGAAATGATACGACTGTAAAAGTAGAAGTAAGTCTCACGAAGAAAATGTACAAAAATGAAAGTATTTAAGTACTTTTTGAGAACTAAAGCAGTGATTTTGATGAAGAATTATGCTGATTTTAGTACTGTTACAGCTCTACATTTTCATTTTCCAGCACTAGTGAGGATAAAAACAACACTGAAGCCTTTAAAAAGATGCTTATCCTCAGATCACATGGCTTATTATTATGCAGACTCATGTTAGCGCTGATATCAGGCAGTCTCCAATTTGGCCAAAAGTTCTATTTCCACTCCAAAAGGTAACACAAATGTCTTTTCAATCAATATCAGTATTCTTAGCGTCTTTAGAGCCTCCACAGTCTGTATTTAAGCTGCTGTAGGTGTTAGCCATAGGTTTAGGTTAGATTAGTTTATTTGTTAAAAAACACATTGGAAAGTCTTGTGCAAAAAGCTCAATGTGCACATCAAAACATCAAAAACAACCACACAAGCAAACAAGCATATACATTACAGACAAGTAAAAGTACTATGAAACAAGTGACACCGTGAAAGCAAGCAAAGTTAAAAGAAAACTTTATTTAATTCAATAAAATAGAAGTAAACGTGCAAGATCCCTTCAGTGAAAGTGCATTGTTCAAGCTAGTGAAAACGCCTACACCATAACCTTATTTTAGATTCAGTCCTTACACCCACCAACATTACACGTACAGCTCCATGCATTTGTTTCATCTTATCATCCATCTTCGTTGTTCTGATAATAGAAAGATTTCAAATTACGTCTGAAGATTTCTCTGTTCTTTTTTTCCGCACAAACTCCCTCTCTTATCACTGGCTGCAATACTAAAAGACTGAGCAGTTATTGCGTACATTTACCTCATTTTAGCTCGCGCGGAAAAACGAATCCCTCCTAAGTGCACTATACAATCAACTAAAAATTGATTGTGGCTTAAGGGATAATGTTCAGACACAGACATGCATTCTTCGTGGCTCCCTTACAATTACATTCCACCAGATTAATTTTCATAACATGCGAGAGAAGCTACCAGGCACCGCACGCCGGAGCTATGCTAGGCCTGCGCTTGAACTGCAGTCCACCTCTCCTTATCATGACTAACTCCTTTAAAGTGACATGCCAAATTACACACTACATATAAGAATTAATCCCGGCGCATTGGGTCCACATGGAGGATCAAAGCGCCCGCACAGCCGCTCATTAGATCCATTACGGTGTTTTCATGTCCGCGCACACGCAGCCATGACGCCAGAGGATCCGCGGCGAGCCCCGGGGCAGGCCGCTAATGCCTGACGGGTGAACTCCAGCTGTCCAAACATGAAGTCACATTCTCTGATAACCTGACACGTACGCGAGCTGTTTAACAAAGCACTCCACTAAAACGCAACACCGGGAGACTTTGAGGTCATCGGGCATGTTTGGAACGGGGAACGTGAACTTGGAAGAACTTGTACGCTGAGGGGTGTGTATCGGATGTATTGCAAAAAGAGTTGTTTTTTTGTTGGATAAACGCGTTGATGGAGGTTGATGGAGCAGGAATAGGGATGTGAAGATTATTCAGTTAATCGAGAATTGTGATTATTCAGGTTATAATACAATCATCAGAACGAAAAACTCATGACAATAGGGATGGGCGATATAGTGATGAAAATGTAATTGCAGTGATATTCTGCCGTTTTGGTCAAATTTACATATCACGATTCAGTAATTTTCTCTTGAATGTGCTAAAACGTGTCTGTAAATGTCTTTGTCAAAGCTCAGATATCGCACAGAACTTGAACGCACCATGAAATTAACCACAGAAGTGCAGAAATACGACTTTAAACTGTTTTTGGGAGATTGCGCTACACAGTTGCGTCTCTTTTTTAGCTCTTTTTTTTTTTACAATTTAGCATATTTCCAAAGCAATTGCTATATGATGCATTTTAAACATATCTCAAATTTGATTTAGTTTGGTGGGATAGTCCCTGTGGTAAATATTTATCATAGTTTTACATCAGTCAAGTTGCAGTTCGCTGAGAAAAATTGTAAAGTAAGACGTCCTAGTGATCAAGTCACGGTATTCCATTACAGTTTATGTAGCTAATGACTCAAATCAAACAACAAAAACCAGCAATGTGCTCAAATCAGTCGAAATGTGGATACAATTAAGTTAATTTATTGCATTTGTACGTTGTAAATCATCATTGGGAAGTGAATTTGCTTTTGTTGTCATAAGCTCTGTGTCGACCTTGCAAATTTAGCTTAATAATTCATTTATAACTAGAGGCTTAACAGCAGCACATAAGCAATTAAAGAGAAAATAACACAAGTACTATCAATATTTTACACAGCCATGTTGGACTGTCAAAACGCCGATCTGAATTGTTGCCCGTTTCCAAGTGAGAATTTGAAGATGAAATGGTGTTACAATGTGAGTTTATAAGTCGGTGCTCAGAAAATCCGACCTCCAAGGACAGCATTACTTCCATGTCACATTTGCTGCTCATGTCCAACCAGGAAGTAACGTTATAAAACTTCAACAAAATTGAAAACTGAAAAAAATAAAGTCAAATATTAAGTATAATCATGTTTAGTCTAACCTTTCATATGCAGGGAACATATTATACTATGACATTTGATTGATTTTTTTTAGCTTTTAACCATGTTCTAACATTGTTCCCTCATCAAATTCATATCTTTAGTTGCATTTAGCTTCATTCATGCTATTTTGAGGAATCCTGGTTAGAAAATCCTCTCCTTTTCAACCACCAAAAACACCTCCTGCTGAACTCCTGCGATCAATGATGTTTCCCGATAACTGACGTCACTTCCCCTAGAAGCCTCGGCTGTTTTAAAGGACACATATTCTGCTATAGTGACTTTTTTTGAGCTTTAAACCATGTTCTAACATGGTTCCGTCACCAAAAACACACCTGAAGTAGCATTCAATTGCATTCACGCTGTTTTGAGGAATGTTCATTAGAAAATCCTCCCCCTCTGGGTGTCAAACACACGTCCTGCTGAACTTCCGGGATTTTCTGATGTATTTTCTTCATACGTCACTTATCAGAGAATCTCTAGACTCGCTCGGAGCATTTCTGCCGTCTAAACACGATAACTGCAGCAGAAAATCCACACCATCTTTTCAGTGCTAAATTCACCACATTGTATATTGCGCTGGTGCCATCTGCTGGCTGGATGCACTCAGTAAGTGTAATTTCATAGTGACTGATACCACAGATCAATGAATGAATAAGAAACTTTTTTTGTTTTAAAACATGAGATGGCAAATTTAAGGCACTCAAGCATGTTTAAAGGCTAACAGCAATACGAAATATGAAGAATATTTTTCCTTTAAATCATTGCCAGACTCGCTGTGAACAATTCTGCCGTCTAAACACAATCACTGGAACTGCTGGGCTACACTAGCTTCTGCTGTCCTTTGAGTAATAACTTACAATTTACTTTTGTGGGAAACAGCCGAGCTACAGATGTTCATTTTGTTTTTTATAAAGAATTGTTTTTTTTTGTTCCAAAGCATGATATGACAAACTTAATGTACTCAAGAGCATGTTTAAAGCCTAATAACAATATAAAATGCATAATGTGTGTCCTTTAAGTCATGTCAATTAAATCTTTGCTCCAAAAAAGCACACCTAAATGTATTGCGTTTTTTTATCGCAACAACTTTACTTTTTCATTCAGAAAGTTTGATTTCATAATCGGGTCACACACTATTGGAACAGTAATGTATTACAAATGAAACTCAAGAATGTCACTTTTTGTTATGCGTCAATATTAGAGCATAATATTCCTGATTATCACACTAAAATTAAATATTATGACGTTGAAACAAGCTAAGTTGGTGGTAAAGACGTATGTTTTCGATGCATGTGGTGTTTCTCAGCAGAATTGTTTTCCACACCTGACAGTTTTGACTGCTGCTTGCTTCCTTCCCCAGGGTGATGGTGGTCACGTGACGCTGCTGTGGCGTGTCTTGTAAGCTCGGCTCTGTCTTCACACCGGTAGAGTCAGGACGACAGCGCCATCTGCAGTCTGACTTCTTCAGGACAGGGATCCAGGTTTGGAGAAAATGATCAGAAGGCCAATAAAAGGAGCAAAAAATGTTGTCAGACGGCTCGTTATTATCATGTGTTTTGGAGATTGTGAGATTGTTCAGAAATATTAGTAAAGTACAGCTAATTTGTTTCAACATTAACATCCCACTTCACTTTAAAACTATGTAGGCCTGTCCAGGACATAAAACTCCAGCAATGGATACAACAGATGGATACCTTTGCTATGTAAAAAAAAAAAAAAAAAACTGTACTTTTGGCTGCAGGAAATAAAAAATACTATCACAAAGAAATGGATGACACAGTATGAAAGATTGGGTGAAAATAACAATAAATAGTAACACTTAAAGGTCCCATATTCTGCTATTTTGCCCTTTACACAGTCTATTCTAAGGGCTTTGTTGATAAAATTTTGCGTTGTGCAATATCCATAACATAACAGTTTCCAAAAAACACCCATTTCTTGGACTGGCCCCCCTCCTTGCAAAAGCAAACGGCTCACTCTGAGATCTGACCCCCCCGAACAGAGAGCAGCCTGCCTCCCCCGCCTAACCTGCGCAGCTCCCCCTCCCAACTCGTGACGAAGCCTAGAGCGGAGATAGTGCGCATGCGCCGTGTGCTCCGGTAAACAGCGATACACAAACACGGGAATAAACCTTTTATCCGTCCCTGGCGGTGCGTCGTGCTGAGTCCTACGTCCTGGATCTGACCTGGAGTTTGACGTGCTCCAGTACCTCGACGACGGACGTTGCCGTTTGGTAAATAACAAGCTAACTCTTCGATCTGTCGTATCCATCGTGTAATTACTGTGTAGCATTAGCATTAGCTGTTTTTATTCTGCGGCTGCGCGCTTCCCGGAGGCATGGCTTAAACACCGCGTCATCCATGGGATGAGCCCCCGTCTACCTGCTCAGCCGAGGGGGACAAAAAAGACAGTTCTCTAGCGAAAGCATGCGGGAATCAATCAAAAAACCACTTTGGGCACACATACGAGGCCCAAATAGCACTGTAGGAAGGTTAAAACCTCTGAAAAGTCGATTTTGCATGTTATGGGACCTTTAATAATAATAAATTAAGCACATCTACAAAACATTTACAAATGTTAATTGTTTGACTAAAATTGAGATAATCATTGACACACGTTTAACAATAATTTATTAGGGTTAGGGTAAGTTACTGATAGTGAGTGTCAATGATTATTAGTATATACTTTGTCAATGATTAGTTAATGATAGTTAAAAATAAATACGTTGCTGTAGATATGCGTCATAGTTCATTATTAGTTCGTTATTAAAGGAGACATGTTATGCAAAATCAATTTTAATGAGCTTTCAACCTCATTAGAATGGTGTTCTCATCATTCTTTTACTCAAAGTTGTATTTTGATTGACTCCTGCATGTTTGAGTTAACACTGTATTGAAAATTCCTGTTTTCCCCTACCCCTTAGCCCCGCCCACATCCCTGTACTTAGCTGTGATTATTGTTTTTTTTATAGGTTTCTATTGTCATGTAGCCGCTTACCTAAATTAATTAGTGTAAATTACAATCTGCTGCTCGTTACATTGAAATGTCATTATAAAGAGGCGGGGCTTATCAATTCTGCAGTTTTGAACAGGAAGTCAATGGACCTCTTTCTATTACTAAGACATTTTAGATCGATATTCCAGTTTAAAATGAATAAAATGTAAAATAATGATGTCCTTACAGTATGTTATAGTTAAATACTAAGTACTTTAAAAAGCACAGTATGTCTCCTTTAAATTATTATCAAACTTAAATAGTTTATTTAAGTCAGTCCGACTTCTTCAGGACAACATTCCAGGTGTGTGAGAATAAAAAGGCCTCTTTTTAGTTTCCGAAGATCAAATCCACCTCATCACTTTGTAGATATGTCTGTGGGGGAAGCAATCCATTCATTCAAGAGCTGCTTTATCACCCAAACAGCGAGTCTAAGAGCTATAATGTGCCAAATACAGACACAAAGACATGAAGAAGATTTAAGTGATCAAACGAACAAATTTGTATAGTTATCCGAGAAGGCTAACGGTAGCTGTGGGCTAAATTCTAATGCTGCTGAATATGTCAACAAACTCCGCTAAGACTCAGTTGTGACTAGATTTTGAATTAGTTGTGCTTAAAATACACGGTCATGGCTGAAAGTGTTGGCAGTGTTGTTTTTCTCCCCAAAAAGAATTGCAATTCCACTTCCACTTCCATTCCATTTTTTGCTATACTATATTTATTTATTTATTTATTTTGGGTATTGGAACTATTCAAAACAACAGAAAAAAGGTAATTTGACATAGTTTCAACTCCACTCTTTAAAAGTTTGTGAACAAAAACATTCTAAATTCAGAATGGAGGCAAAAGAAGAACATAACGTGATTTCACTGAGAAACTGGGATTAACCTCAGAATATCACAAAATATATAAAACCCAGGTGTTTTTGTCAAAGTAAAAGCCTCAGACTCATGTGAGTTTATTATTGTATTTTACATTATGTTTTAGGAAATTATGATAAACTCTTTGCATTTTTGATGAAGAAACAATTTGTAGTTTGTGAAAAATTTGTCCAAAAAAAATTCACAATGCAAAATGGCTCTCTAGCGCCACCTCAAAAATCAAAATACATTACGGCAATGAGAGGCCAATTTCATCATAAATATATTAAACTTAGGATAAATAGATCCCATGTCAAGACAAGTAAAAATTATATTATGACCCCACCCTAACCCTATCAAAATCAAGTGATAACCAAAAAATTTTGTTCGCCACTGAAATACAAAATTTTGCAAGGTTATCCTTGTTACCCCTCTGAACAAAAAAGCCAATGAGACCACATCTTTATCTGCAACTGTGTTACCGCGGCAATGAAAAATAAGTGCCATTGAAACACATGGGATTTGGTTAAGAAAGATTTTGAATGGGCTGAAAAAAATGTGTATGTCATACAAATTGTCAATTTTATTTGACCCAGAAGTCAAGATTGTTTAAATTTTTCTTTTTTTGAAGTCCGAAAAAATTAAGGATGCAAAATGACTTGCTAGTGCCACTTCAAAAATCAAAATAAATTATGGCAATGAGAGGCTTTTTTTATAGTAAAACGTTACCCATATCAAGCCAAGTAAAAATGACATTATGACCCCTCCTAAACCCTACAGGGTGTCAGCCATTATTAGGTGGAGCCTGATTTTTCCCAATTTTATACTTGGGTTTTCGTTGAGTCTTGTTTGAAGATTTGTAAGAATAACCTACACCCTTGTCTGATTATTTTTTGTGATTATTAGTTTTGATACCTACAAATATGTGGGTGTGGCCAACACACAAATCAAAACAGCCTTTTTTCAAAGTATTTAAAGTTGCGTATATCTGGCCTGGAGCATCCTATTTTCCAGCATTAAAATACGTTTTGAGGAAAATGACCGGAACTGAGCGTGAACTTGATTCAACGTAGCACGTGACTTTTTATTTGACAAATCTACTAGATGTGAACCTTTGAACCACCTTTATTTTGTTGAATTAATGTTTAAAGAGTCAAAAAGTTGTTTATTTTGGGTGAATTATGCATAACCTTTGAATGGAATTAGTCCGAGTCTGCCTAGTCTGATGTCATAAGTTGGTTTTTAGTTCCTGTCATTTTCAACAGATTTTTCAACTTTTCTCCACAAACTTACTTGTTAAATTGTTTAAACCTGTCTTATGCATTTCTTGTTTTGCTTAGGCTTTTAAGGCTAATTAAGGTGTATTTATTATAAAATTAATTATAAATTAATATTAAAGTGGTACCAATATTTCAATGACAAAGCTAGGCAATGGTAAATAGTGTTTGGAATAGGCTTTTTTCATATGCAAGTGCAAACTGTGCTAAAATGATAGAATTATGTAAAAAAAGAAACAGAGCTTTTTTTATTGCTGCTCTTTTTTCAATCCTTAATCCAAGCAAAGCTTAAATCAAGAATAGTCTAAAGCAGTGGTTCCTAACCTTTTTTCTTGAAGCCCCTCCTGCATGAACCGGGAAGCTGAACCGACCAAGGCATTATGTGATAAAAATAATCCACCCCAGTTGTGATTTTTATGTTTCCACATACAATTTCCAATCATTTGTTTGGGATTTTGACTATTTTATTTGCACAAATTATTACTTTTATGACCTGACTCTGATCAGACAAAGCTCTAGGGACCCCCTGAAATCTCAAGTGCCCCCCCTGAGGGTTTCTGCCCCCAGGGTGGACACCGAGCTAAGTCAAGTGTCAGGCTGCTGTTTGTCCTCAATCAGAGTGAAACTCTGATCAAGAACAAAGCAGGGTTTGTCGAGGTTAAGCGAGGTTTAGCGCCCCCTGCAGGGGGTGCAAGAAGATGTATTCATTTTTTGGTTAAAGTAATCTATGCCTCCATAAATCAGCAGGGGCAGTGCCACAACTCCGGCAATCAAGGGAGAGCCAGACAGTGCATAACAGGCTGCAGCCTGAAGTGCAACGACACTGCCAAAAGCCATGGTTCTCGCAGTTGACCAGAAGGAAGAGCTGTTGGCAGCAGTCTCTGGCTCATCTTCAGAACAGTCTGGTTGGTCTATCACGACATGTTCTGGTGCAGTCTCCTGATCATTAGCGACATCTTCAGAACAGTCTGGTAGGTCTATCACGACATGTTCTGGTGCAGTCTCCTGATCATTAGCGACATCTTCAGAACAGTCTGGTAGGTCTATCACGACATGTTCTGGTGCAGTCTCCTGATCATTAGCAACATCTTCAGAACAGTCTGGTGGGTCTATCACGACATGTTCTGGTGCAGCAGTCTCTTTGTAGTTCTCCATTCTTTGGTCAATTTTTTTGAGACAGGAGTGGAGCTGCCCTTCATGGCGTTGATCAAGGTCGTGAATAATGTTATTTTTATCAGTGACATCATCTGTAATGAAGCAGTCTTCTTCCATCTTGATGTAGTTATTCTGTTCCTTGTCCTCTCCTTTCATCTCAGCTTCAGGAATTAGCTCATGGTGGTCGTCAGGGGTTGTCTCGGGTTGTGAGTTCTCTTTCTGATCTCCATTTGCTTGGTCTTCCACATGAGCAGGTTCTGAGGTCTGAAGGGTGACTGACATCAGATCTCTGGCCTGTCCGACGTATTCACTGTTGCTATTTGTCAGATGTTCCATGGTTATAAAGGGGTGTGTCAGGGCTGCACTGGGTGTGAGCCTCACCTCTGGGTCTATCTGCAACAGATTTTTAAGCAAATCTAGGAAAGCTTTCAGGTCCAAAAGTCCTTCCTCATCCAGATTTTCCTCGCCGTTCATTATCGCTGCCTCTAAATTGGGAACCTTATCCAAGGGGCAGACAGACATCTCTGGCCTCTTCCAGTTTGAGGCCTGGTACTCAATGGGTGTCTTGAAGGTCCACTGGCTACTGGTTTGAAGAAAGAACTTTTCAGCATACCAGCTTCTGCTCAGCATCTCATCACTGGGTTGTCCCACCAAATTAATAATTGTCCTCAAGTTGTCGTAGGGGGAGGCGTTGGAGAAGAGTTGGCAGTCCAAGAAGCCCTCCGCTAGGCAGCAGCCCAAGCACCACATGTCCAGAGCCTCAGACAGAGGAGCGCCAAGGATCACCTCAGGAGCACGGTATCCGGCTGTCATCAAGCCCATGCCCTGCTCAAGCTCGGAGAAGAAACCACCACATCCAAAGTCGATGAGCTTCACCTTAAATGGTTGCTCTTCGTGGTTGACAAGCATGATGTTGTCTGCTTTCAAGTCCGCATGAACTACTTCTGCCTCCTTCAGTGCCTTATAGGCCACAAGGAGCTGCTGAGCCATGGGCCTGAGCTCGTTGAGTGAAAAGGCACGTGGGCGCTGCCTTCTGAAGTCCCAGAGACTGCGGTCCAGAATTTCATAGGCAATGCAGTTGTAATTGCCCCAGGCAAAGTGCTCAATATATTTGATTATATTGACCGTTTGTGGCTCTGCGGTGTCGTTAAGATGCAGGAGGATTTCCAGTTCTCTTTCTGCATCCTCGTCCACATCATGATGAAAGATTTTAAGAGCCACAACTTCTCCGGTCCTGGAGTTCAAGCATTTTGCCACTTTTCCAAATGCTCCCTCGCCAAGAAGCTTCTGCACCACGTAGTCCCTCAGCTGGTGTGGGAGACCCTCTTCTGGCGCACAGGATGATGTGGAAGACATGTTAACAAGTTTTATTGTAGGAGCTTGTACTAAATACTTGCTGCGTTCGAAGACTTGGTTTAAATGAAGAGCACATTGGTTTGTGCTTATAAGTAAACTTGCAATATTCAGAAACCTTTGTGACACTTCAAAGATCTCCATGGATACGGAATCTGACTCTGTGATGTCATCAACCTCTGTCCACTGCTTTTAATTGGTCGCTTTCAGATTCTAGAATGTGATGATGTCATAACCTTAGATTGAGGGCAAGAGCCACGTTTCTCTATTGACAACATTGGACTTGTGTAGAACTAATTCAGAGTGATACACAAATCAATCTGGCTTGAGCCATTTTAGCAATTTTTGAAAAAATCAATAAATAAATAATTCAAACATTTTTTTTCTTGGAAAATGCAATTAGAGTATTTGTGCAAATCAAGCTGCTAGCTTACAAAATGGCTCTATAACGGCCTCTTCAAATTTGATTTAAAAAAATTTGTAACACTCAACCTGTTTGTCATGGACTACTGAAAAATGTACAGAGGTTCACAGTTTATTTGTGATGGGGCACAATGTGACAAAGTGACACGACTCTATTGTCCTTATAGGAGAAAAATAATGTTGGAAAAATGGTTGGTGAAAAATGTTATTTTTTTGAAGTCCAAAAAATTTACGATGAAAAATGTCTCTCTAGTGCCACCTCAAAAATCAAAATACATTGTGGCAATGACAGGCTGATTACAGCGTAGTCGTATGAAACTTGCTACAAATGTAGCCCGTGTCAAGTCAAGTAAATAATTACATTATGAGCCCACCCTAAAACCGGAACCTGATTTTTGCACAATTTTACACTTCACACTTAATTTTTTTACATGTTGGATTTTCATTCAATGGGCTTGAAATTTTGCAAGAATGACCTACATCCTTGTGTAATCACAGGTGATTCATTGTTTCTTTTTTGGGTGTGGCCAACCCGTAAATCAAAACAACCAAGTATTTATACTTGTGTATCTCTGGCATGGAGCATCCTATTTTCTGGCACAAATATACGTTTTGTTTAAAAACGTAGCAGTATGAAAATACATAAGTTATGTTCTACAATGGCCCTACAGCGCCCCCTTGAAAATTTGAATGAGATCAAAAAATGTAGTTTGCTGGAAAAAACACGAAATTTGGCCAACACATCCATTTTACCTTTCGGACCAAAAAAGCCATTAACACCACATGTTTATGTGCAACCGTGTTACCATGAAAAATATGTGCTATTGAAATACATGGGATTTGGTTAACACACCCCAATTTTGAATGGGGTGAATAAAATTAGTTTGTCATAGAAAATTTTAATTTGGCACATACATTCTGGAACACAACACTGGAAAAAAGTCAATAAGGATATATCTCTATCTCCACCGTATGGCTGGGAGAATGTCTGTACTTCAAAAGTTTAATACCAGTTGAATAAATGGCAAAAGTCACATTTTACGTAGATGGAGCTAAACAAGGTTCCAAGTAGAGCTTCAATAAGCAACAAGAAATGGGACTGAAACAAAAAAAAGTTTGAGTAAACATTTTATTGAAAACAACAATTAAACTGGAATAGTCTGTTCTGCAGCTCAAAAGTTTAGAACCACACCTCAAAAAACAACCTGAACCTCCCTCAAAACAGAACTCAAAGTCCCAAACATGAACTCAGTAACGAGTAGTGCCACCAAATTTGTTGCAGCATTCTTGTTGCAATCATTTCAACAAGGTAAGAGGGAACATTTCTCCAAGTGGTGAAGGCGGCCTCGGCTGTCTGGAACTGTGTTCCATTTTTGTAAACTTCCCTTGCCTTCCATCCCCAAAGGTTCTCAGTTGGATTTAGACCAAAAGAGAGATGTTATTCTCCTGAAGAAGTCCTTTGTCCTGGGGCTTTGTGAACTGTAGCTGTTCAACTGTCCTGTTGAACCCAGTGGTTCCACAGACGAGGCCCTCAGTCATGAGGGATGCTCTCTGCAACATCTGCACAGAGCTAGGGGCCCCTGCACCACCTGGAGCTCCACTGTTCCACTGAAGGCATTTTTTTGTTTTTGAAGCCCTTCAGTGTCAGATGCGTCTCATGGCTATTGGGCTGCAGTCGGCACCAGTAACAGCCTTACGTCCAGTATCTCTCAGCCAATCTGATCCTCCGGCTCAGTGATGATGTCATTTTTTTTGGTCTTCCACTCGACTTTTTTGTTCAATAACCTTCAGATCTCTTACTGTCTTACTGCGTCCCACCTCAGCAGCGATGGCGGGCTGTGAGAGGCCCTGCTGCAACTCAACAGCCCAATCACGTTCAAAAAGAGAATGTTTTTTTGCCTTTGCCATCAGAACGTCATGACAGTTGAATACTCTCTATAATATAGTGTGACTATGACACTGAATCCACATTTTTGCACAGATTTGGGCTTTTAAAGGCATGTGATCCCAAACTTTTGATCAGCTGCTGAACGGCCTATTTCAGTTTAATTTTTGTTTTCAATAAAATGTTTACTCAAACTTTTTTTTTTGTCTCACTCCCATTTCTTGTTGCATACTGAAGCTATACTTAAATAAAGATTGTTAAGATCCAACCATGCAAAATGTAACTTTTGCCATTTATTCAACTGGTCTTAAACTTTTGATTGGGACCGTATTAGATGAGCCTTTTAGAACAGTTTGGTTATGTTACAGTTTGATATCTTACAAGTATTTTGTGAGGTGATTTAGCGAGGATTGAACATTTTAGACGTTTAGTGGTCACTCTAAACTTTCAAATGACTGTCTGTATTGAAAACATTTGTTTTTAATGAATGACGCATGTATGTAAAAACTCTGATACTGTCCCTGATCAGGGACGGTAGGTTTTGACTGCCTTATATCTGCATTTGACAGATTTCAATGTCAACTATACACTTAGAATGTACATTAACTAAAACACTTTGAATGTACATAAAACTGGAGGTGCAGTTGCAGTTTTGAGGCTGCGCAGGTTATAGAGAAAATTAATATTGGACACATCTCGGTCCTTGTCTAGGACAAATTAGTTAGGACGAATTAGTTAGGATGAATTAGTTTGTATGAGTTAGAGGTTGAGCCCTTCTCGGCGCAGCAGTGAGCCAGAGCACTCTGCGATTTTGTGAAGAGAGAGAGAGTAAAAGGCGTGGACCGACACGGAAGCGCTGAGGTGGGCTTGAATGACTGGCTGACAGACCAGACCCACGCGGCGTGGAAGCGCCTGGAAATCGGAGCGCCCGGAGCGCGCGCCTGGGGCGTCCGAGCCCCGCGCACGGAGCGTCCGAGCCCCGCGCACGGAGCGTCCGAGCCCCGCGCACGGAGCGGATGAGCCCCGAGCAGGGAGCATCCGAGTCTCGCTGTCGGAGCGCACGAGCCTCCAGCACAGAGCGCACGCTCTCGCGCCTCACTCTCGGAGCGCTAAGTCCCGCTCATCATAAAGTGCAATGTAACAGTGCGGACTTTGAATCAGAATCACAATAATTTAGGGAAATAATTTCATTCGGGGCTGGACGTAAAACATCCGGGGCTCAAGCCCCGGTAAAATTGGTCTAGCGACGCCTCTGCTTACAGAAATGTTGAGCCCACAATAGACTTTTTTGAAGCTCAAACACAATTTTATGACCAGAAAATTGTATTTTGTCCAATAGAAAAGCAAACTAACTTTCTTACTGAATAAAATTTCTACCCTGGGAATCCGAATAAGTTTATTTTTCCCCAGCACAAAAATTTTAAACCATTAGAATTTAGATCTAATGTGAGCTAATTATTAAAACATTTGACAACTTCATTTTGCCTCCAGTCCCCTCCATTACAGAATTTTGATGACATAGCATTTTAAATACTATACACCATAGACCGTACATATCAGTGGACCACGTTAGCATGCTATGGAGGCTCCTGGCTCCATAAAGCCAAGCTGCCATTCACTTTCTATTGTGACACTGGTGCCCTTTACTCTGTAACTGTTTCTGTCAAGCTCACCATCTTGGAACTAAAACATCTGTTTTGACACACTCTACATGAATCGGGGTGTTTTTTTTTTGCGTTAGGTTGTTCATAAATCAAGTTATTAGCAATAATAACTGACCAATCAGGTGCTTCCTTTTCCAGGGGCCGTTTTCGCTTGTGTTAGCAACAGGTTTGATTGACAGCTACATGAATATGACATACCAGAAATGTGGAATTGCAGTACTTTTTGGAGAGAAATACTGGGGGTGCCAACACTTTCAGCCGCGACTGTGTATAAACAGGAAACCTATTAGAAGACAGAAAAAGTTTCCAATCGAATCAACGGAAAGCTTCCCCAACACCAGATCACGCCCCCTAATATCCTCCAAAGAGCTCCATCTTTCATTCCGCCAACCTTCACTCACCTGGAGGAAAAAACGGCTCATTTATAGGAACCTGGTAATCACTACATCAGGTATTATTTCGCAGACAACGGAGACACCAACACCAACCAAGGCTTCGAGAAACGGTCCCAACGACTCCCCAGAGGCACGACGCACCGTAAACCCAAGCAAACGGGCGAATTCGCTTACCAGTACACCACAGGAAAAAAATCAAGCTCAGAGTAATATTGGAAACATAACTGAATACACAATAGTATTTCAATTCAACATGACAGTATCCAGAGGGGATTGGCTGTTTATGTATGCAGTACCTTACACATCGTGACGGGAATGATTCTCTGACAGGATTCGGTTGCACTGGGGAATTCTCCATGTCGCTGTTTGCTGTATGGTTTATTTAAATTTGCAATCATTGGTCCACAATTTGTCCGTCCAAACCATTTCGGTGGATGCTACAATGGTATTCCATGTGACTCATGTGTGATTTTCTGCTTTACTCTTGTAACGTTTGAATAAAAATTGAATAAAAATGCGTTGATTTTCTTAGATTTCTTTTTTTCGGACTGTAGGCTTTATTGGACAAAAAGGCGTGAATTTGAAAGAGATATATGAATATGTAGTCACTTGAGAATATAAAAAAAAAGCGGTGACAGAGAAATTTGTTTTGCTTTTATTGAGAGAGTTGTTTTTACTTTTTTATTTGTTATTTTACTCTTTCAGATGTCAAAGTTTAAACATATAACAGTACGAACAAAGACCAGAGAGCAAAAAACATGACAAAATCCAAATGGCACAGAACATTCACTGACAAACTGCACATTTAGTCCAACATAAAAGTCCCACTTCTGTCTGTCAAATAGGTCCATTTTCAAAAAAAAATTTTTTTTCTATTTTTCAAACATCAGTTCAGTCCAGTCCAGTCCTTGTTTGTTGGTTCAGTTTGTGTCATCCATTTCTTTGTGACGGCTTTCTTTCCAGCAGCCGGACGTTTTTGTTCTGTGGAGCCTTTACAAGTCTGTGAAAAAACATTGTAAATTAAGAATGGAGTCAAAAGTGAAATGGAACATGATGTGATTTCACTGGAGAAACTGGGATTAACCTCAGAATGTCACAAAATATGAAAAACTGAGATGATTTTGGAAAATGAAACGCACACATGTGAGTGACATCAGAGTTGCTTTAAACAAATCCCTATGTGTCATTTATTTATGAGACAATTTTAAGCAGGGGTGGCCAGAAGTTGGGGGTAATATAGCTGTAATATGGTGAGCTTTTTGTGTAATTTTGGTCATTCTAGTCAAGATTTATTATACTCTAATTACTCATAGGTATAATATAGATTTTAAGAGTGCATTGTGGGCCAGAGGAGAATGGGCGGGACACAGGAGAGACAGGAGGACACACGGGCCAGAGGAGAATGGGCGAGAGACAGGAGGACACATGGGCCAGAGAAGAATGGGCGAGAGACAGGAGGACACACGGGCCAGAGAAGAATGGGCGAGAGACAGGAGGACACACGGGCCAGAGGGGAACGGGAGGGACACGGGACAGAGACAGGAGGACACATGGGCCAGAGGAGAAGGGGGGAGAGACAGGAGGACACACGGGTCATAGGAGAACGGGCGGGACACTGGAGAGACAGGAGAACACATGGGCCAGTGGAGAATGGGCGAGAGACAGGAGGACACACGGGACAGAGGAGAACGGGCGGGACACTGGAGAGACAGGAGAACACATGGGCCAGAGGAGAATGGCGAGAGACAGGAGGACACACGGGTCAGAGGAGAATGGGAGGGACACGGGACAGAGACAGGAGGACACATGGGCCAGAGGAGAATGGGCGAGAGACAGGAGGACATATGGGCCAGAGGAGAATGGGCGGGACACAGGAGAGACAGGAGAACACATGGGCCAGTGGAGAACGGGCAAGAGAGAGGAGGACATATGGGCCAGAGGAGAATGGGCGGGACACAGGAGAGACAGGAGGACACATGGGCCAGAGGAGAATGGGCGAGAGACAGGAGGACACACGGGTCAGAGGAGAACGGGCGGGACACTGGAGAGACAGGAGAACACATGGGCCAGAGGAGAATGGCGAGAGACAGGAGGACACACGGGTCAGAGAAGAACGGGCGGGACACTGGAGAGACAGGAGGACACATGGGCCAGAGGAGAATGGGCGAGAGACAGGAGGACACACGGGTCAGAGGAGAACGGGCGGGACACTGGAGAGACAGGAGAACACATGGGCCAGAGGAGAATGGCGAGAGACAGGAGGACACACGGGTCAGAGGAGAACGGGCGGGACACTGGAGAGACAGGAGGACACATGGGCCAGTGGAGAACGGGCAAGAGAGAAGAGGACATATGGGCCAGAGGAGAATGGGCGGGACACAGGAGAGACAGGAGGACACATGGGCCAGAGGAGAATGGGCGAGAGACAGGAGGACACATGGGCCAGAGGGGAACGGGAGGGACACGGGACAGAGACAGGAGGACACATGGGCCAGAGGAGAATGGGCGAGAGACAGGAGGACACACGGATCAGAGGAGAACGGGCGGGACACTGGAGAGACAGGAGGACACATGGGCCAGTGGAGAACGGGCAAGAGAGAAGAGGACATATGGGCCAGAGGAGAATGGGCGGACACAGGAGAGACAGGAGGACACATGGGCCAGAGGAGAATGGGCGAGAGACAGGAGGACACACGGGTCAGAGGAGAACGGGCGGGACACTGGAGAGACAGGAGAACACATGGGCCAGAGGAGATCGGGCGGGACACTGGAGAGACAGGAGGACATATGGGCCAGAGGAGAATGGGCGGGACACAGGAGAGACAGGAGGACACATGGGCCAGAGGAGAATGGGTGAGAGACAGGAGGACACATGGGCCAGAGAAGAAAAATTTCAAATGAAACTGATTGATTCGGAAGGTTGAGTTAAAACTTTACCACAAAACACTGTCTCTAATTCACACACACTGACTATAAGTGTTCTTCAAAATTTGGACAGAGTTTTCAGCATGAGAAATGCGAGGTGTGGTGTGTGTGTGATGGAGAGTGAAATGTGTGCCTCATGGTCAATGTGTGAGACTTGAGA